>CM065727.1:53978161-53980661 GCA_033310375.1 Conus canariensis
CACGCACGCACGCACGCACACACACACACACACACACACACACACACACCACACACACATACAGAGAGAGAGGAAGAGAAGAAGAAGAAAGAAGAGAAGAAGAAGAAGAAGAAAAGGTAATACGCGGACGTAATCAACCAAACAAATCGATTTAGAAATCATGCTGTTTCACAAGGAATGAAAATTAGGTTACGTAGCCGCCAAGCGCATGAAATATGCATCAATTCGTCAATTAAAACTAGAAATTAGCAACGGAGCGGTGATTTGAGCATTCCAGAACACAATTATCCATTCCCACAGATCATTAACAGGCTGACAATTTGCTCTGTTGAGACCATACGTCTCCATTTTTCCCCAGAGCTTGGAATGTCACACACACACACACACACACACACACACACACACACACACACACACACACACACACACACACACACACACACAGAGGCGCGCGCGCGCTCACACACGTTTGTATACCCACCATCTTTCTGAAGTTCAGAAATGAGAGACAGCGTTTATCTTGTTTGTGTGGAAGTCGGAACTAATTACAAAAGGGGGAAAAGCTAAATCGGAGATTGAATCAGCTTTCCATTTCCTTTCCATCTCTGTGTCTTTTGTTTATATATATATATATATATATATATATATATATATATATATATTAATGCGACTGCCCATTACGAATTTGTCCATGCACGGGGCAAAACAAATAAACACACTCGATCATGTTAGCAGTGGGGAATGTGTGGTTTATGGATATGTTTTCGCTTGAAATGAATGAGTATCTCGGGTGTGGACAGGTTCGGTTTAGAATACTTGGTAAGCATTGATGGGTATTTTGTGCAAACGTGAAAAGTCCATAAGAGTGTAGGCTTATTTGATGTTCGAATAGATTCGGCGAGGGTGGTTGTCTTATGTATAACAACGCACACAAATGATTTATGGCAAGCATAACTTATTGACTGACACTATAATAATTTGTCGTTCTAATAACTTACTGAATGATGCTGTTATGATAGTGACTTATTGAATGGTCTTGTAACGATTTGTCGTCAAGAAAACTCAAAATACGGTGATATATTACTTTATCGTTATGGTAACCTACACGCAATCCTCTTGTAATCCTTCATGGTCATAATAACTTAAAGAATAGTAAGCTTAAAAGTAAAGTCCAAACAGGTCGAAACGCGTCGAGTTTGTCCTGTGTTATGTTCGTTTCTTCCGGTCGGCGGCATAGTACTTTTGCTTTTAAGTTTGTTTCAATTTCCTCACTTTGAAACTTAAAGAATAGTGTGTCATTATTTGTTGTTATCATGGTGACTTACAGAATGGTGATGTCATGATTCATTGTTATGAGTGAATTACAGAATGGTGATATTACGATTCATCGTACAGGTAACTTATAAAGTAGTGTTGTAATGATTCACGTTGGAAACAACTTACAGAATGTTGTTGTTCTCCTTCCATGTTGTTGCTTACAGAATCCTGTTACGACATGGCATTGTCATAATAGCATGCAGAACAGGGCTGTAATGATTCATTTCATCGCCATTAAAACTTACAGAATGCTGTCGTGATTATGTGAACGTTAAACTCGTTAAAGGAGGTTCTTGGACAAGACATCAGACAAGCTGTAGTAGACCGTCATTTCTGGTCATTTCCAACCATTCTCTTTGATCCGCCCCCAGACCCACGGCGGAGAGTTATCTCCCTTTGTTTTTGTTGAATCGGATCATCTTATGAACCAACTCTCAAACGCGTAGATCGAAACGGTCGTCCTTATTCCGTCCAGGTAAATGCGCAAATCGTGGCCCAAATTTAAAAAAAAATGAATGAAGAAATAAATGAATAAACAGACACATACATACATACATACATACATACATACATACATACATACATACATACATACATACATACATACATACATACATACATGCATGCATGCATGCATGCATGCATGCATACATACATACATACATACATACATACATACATACACATACATACATACATACATACATACATATATATATATATATATATATTCATATATATGTATATATATATATATATATATACGCAAACCACAAACAGTCATTCAAAAATGAAAAATACAAAAATCAAACAGAGCTGAGCAAATACATCTGGAGACTCAAAGATAAAAAAAAAAGACTACAACATATCATGGAAAATCATAAAAAGAGCAACACCATACAACAATATTTCAAAAAGATGCAATCTATGCTCCACAGAAAAATGGTTAATATTATGCAAACCACACTTAGCAACTCTGAACACAAAAGTAGAAATTGTAAACAATTGCAGGCACAAGTGGAAATCTTTGCTAGCACATCCCACCTGAACAGGCCCCAATAAGAACCACAGGCCGCACGTGCAGCAAATGAGATCCGCCTGCACACACAGAGTTGAAATCAAGTCCCGCACGCCATAAAAGATCGTTGGCGTGCCCCAAAAGACATCCTGAAGATAGCAACGC
>CM065727.1:53985661-53988161 GCA_033310375.1 Conus canariensis
TTTTTTTTTTTTTTTTTTGGGGGGGGGGTTTGTGTGTCTGTGTCTGTGTGTCAGGTTGGGCGAAATCGTGATGGTATTGCTTAAATGAATTTGCTGGCGTGAACATCAGACTTTGCTCTCCCTAGGGTATCTCTGCACTTCGACACGCACATGAACACTCGTGCACCCATCAAACATTCCACTCTCTCTGGGAATAGAGTGTCACGCACTGACTTCTCTTCTGACACGTCTGGGAACAAGAGGTTATAGTGCTTTTTTTCTGTATCATCTTCTCCGTCACTTCAGTTGCATTACCTCTCACACCATTCATTCCGCCTCGCCATCACCAGCCACATCATCCAGCCGCAGCCCCGGCACCAGCGATATACAGGGAGCAATCAATGTCAAGTCGTCGTGAGGCACCTCATCAGCGGAGACACTGCACTGTTGTTGTTGAGGCATTTTGATGATGTTCAGTGGTGCCTGTTCTAATTCAGCAGATCCGAGTCCACAGTTACAAATTGGACTCAAAACCGCCATGTATTCTCTGTTATATTCAAAGCTGCGTCTGGCTTTTCTCAGAAGATCAGCCAGTACCAAAACATATTCGTCGCACAGTCCAGCCCTTGACCCATACCATACCTGACTCTGAGGTAGGTCTCCTGTCCGCTCCTTTTTCTATGCAAGCACGAACCATATGTTCCTTCACTTTCCTGTCGTCTGCTAGACTTTTCACTCCAAAATCCTAATACCCCACCAATGGCATGGAAACACAAGGAGTCCACAAGTCATGCATCATTCTGCTACTTTTTCTGACATATGACATTGAACTGATTTACTAACCTCAAATTCCAAGACAAAATAATCTTTTTCACATTCAATTTTTTCCCCTCAGAGCCAGGGTGATTTTCATCTGTCCAAACGTTGTTGTTATGACTTGACCTTTACTTTAACCCTGAACTCTGACCTGTATAGAGATACTCAGGATACCACCTGGTAAGCCCCTTACGACAATAACTGTTTATTCGCGGAGCAAGCGTCAGTGACCACCCCCACCCCCCACCCCTCCTAAGGGCGTCACCTCATCCGTGAAATGATAGACCCCATGGACTTGATAATACCATTGACTACAAGATGAACTTAACATGGGCACAGATGTAGAGATGAAATCGAAACTGAGGTCACCATTTGAGCACGGCATAAAGGGCCACAGAATTTGAAACTTCGTTTTTGATGCTGATCGGTGAGAATAAGAGTCTTCCTCTGATGATGTTACGGGATTTCAATCCGGTCTGAGACTGCATGCCAGTGCCGTACCCTACACTTACTTACATAACGTTTTTCCGCCGTCAGCCAGGCCCGAGAGATACAGACCTGCAGTGTTAGTAAGGAAATTTGAGCCACCTTCTCAGAAACGCATTCATAAAGTAGATGAAACTCGCCTCTGTGGTTCTAGTTTTCCCTGTGGAGCCCAGAGCAAACTCAGCTCCGGGTGGGAGCCGGTCGGTGGAGAAAACTCCCACAAGTAAATGGCTCTGATGGGCATCAAACCCATGCCGGAAATCCCGCATTGCCAACCACAGCGGAATGGCAGCTGGCAGAAATATAGTTTCTATTCTACTTATAATTTACACATGGTAATGTTAAATGCGCGAAAATCATGGACTGGGTTTCTGTAGTCGTCTTCTTCAGAAGGCTTTTCTGGAAGTCAAGTCTTCTTCTTTAGTCATCATCTCTCCTCCCCCCTCCCTCCCCCATCGCCCACCTCTGGGTTTTGGTCTTTGTCTTCCCACTGCTCTCCTCAGCACCTACGCCTGCGTTAGAGACCAACTCCCACTTCAATCTCCTAGTAGTAGACCATGGTTCTGTCCCTCCAACCCTTCTCTCTCTGTCTGTTTCTGTCCCTGTCTCTCTGTCTCTATTTGTCTGTCTCTGTCTCTGTCTCTCTCCCTCCCTCCCCTCTCTCTCTCTCTCTCTCTCTCTCTCTCTCTCTCAACGACTTTCACATTGTGACCAACGGTCGGCGTGGATAGTAGACGGTGTCCGGAAATCTGCAAAGGGAGGTAATTCCTGTCAGAGCTCGCGTCCAGCGACAGTGGTCCCGTCGTTTTCATGGGACAAGTGCCGCTGGACGGCACGATCTAAGCAATTTCGTCCCATCAGTCATCTTAATAGTACCGTTGGGGAGAGAAAATGCGCTCGCACACCACACACACACACACACACACACACACACACACACACACACACACACACACACACACATCCCCCTCCCCCTCCTCTCTCTCTCTCTCTCTCTCTCTCTCTCTCTCTCTCTCTCTCTCTCTCTGTTGACTTTTACAATTCGACAGAAAGAATCATCTCAATAAGAATAAGAAGGAGGGGGGGGGGGGGGAGGGGGGAGTGTGGTACGTAAAAAGCATATTTTTCAATGTTGGAAGGCTAAAGAATTTTCTGTGTTTGCGGAGAGCAAGGTTAAATAACATGACTGCGCAAAACAAACAAATGGACAACTAAATCA
>CM065727.1:54008161-54010661 GCA_033310375.1 Conus canariensis
CACACGCACGCACGCGCGCGACACACACACACACACACACACACACACACACACACACACACACACACACACACACACACACATTAAAAGCCAAGTCCCTTGTCGATTTTCATTACATACAGATCGGTCCCAAATCTCTGTACGTTACAGAACATCTGGTAAACCACGACGCTATATCTTTGGGGGTAAACAGTAGTAAATGAATGAATACACACATACCACAGCAAAGAAAAGCAGAAATGTCAAAGTCAGAAAGGGATTCTGCGGACAAGACTCAGCAGATTTCTGACCTCAGCCCCACGCTCTGATCAGAACTTGAACGCCTGTCTGACTAGCATGTTCTGCTTGTGAATCTTCTGTTGGAACAACTGGAAGGCAGAAAGATGCTCTGCACTCCCCACAATGCAAAAAAGGGCCTGGACAGTTTATGGATTTTACAATCCTTCCGCCTCCACGTCCCCATCTAGCCTACCGACATTAAAGAAATCTTGTTTCATTTTACGTGTAAAGAAATCTTGTCTCATTTTACGTGCCCCTTCCCCTCTCCTCCTCCCCCTTCCCCAACAGCATTACTCTAAGACCATTCAATCTGGTTTTTCCCATACACAGCAACACCGAGCTTGGTCCTGAGGCAGTCCTAGTACTGCAATCCACAGAGAGCAGTCAAGTATTAAGTCATCATGATGCATCCCAACAATGGAGACACACACGCACGTGGTTATGTTTACTTTTTCAACGATGCAGTTTGTGTGTCTTTCAATTTTTTTTTTAAGTTCATGGTGATGGCCGTTTCCATATTGATACTGTGTCTCTGTAACCCTGAAATAAAGTGAAAAGAAATAAGCATTGAATTGAACAGACGCTGCATATCTAGCAACTCACTTATGCATTCCACCGTCCATTTCGCGCCCAATTTGAGGAGGTGCGTGATTGATTGTTCATTCTTCGTTATCGTTGTCTTGAATGTTATTTGTCTTGCTTGAAGAAGACCAAAAAGGTCGAAACGCGTCGTGTCTGTCTTGTCATTTGTTTGTTTCTTTCGTTCAGTGACGAGGTAATTCATCTTTTAAGTTTGTTTTAATTTCCTGCCTGCAGTCATCTCACTTTGTAACTCATTTGAGTAGAACTCAGTGGTGCTCGTTCTGATCCAGTGCATACAGAAGATCACCTACGAAGCACACCCCCCCCCCCCCCCATCCCCAGCCGGTGCCAACATGTCGGTCTGATTCCAGTCCCAATGAACTGGATGATATTAAACAGTTTGGCTCGAGCTCATAGACGTGGAGAGGACATCAAAACTAAGTTCACCTGAAGGCCAGGGGTTCTGGTGATCGAGGAGAATGAGCATAACGAAGATGATGAAAAAAAAATTGTTGTTGTGCAGAGAAGCGAGGGCGTGGGAGTTTTTTTTATTTCTACAGAGATCATGCAAGTTGTTTTTGCAGGACAAATTTCCCTCACCAATCATCGGCGTTTCTCTGTTTGTTTGTCTGAGTCTGTTTCTGTGTATGTGTCTGTCTTCTGTCTGTCTATACATCTCTGCCTGTCTTTCTGTCTTTCTGTCTGTCTGTCTGTCTGTCTTCTTTCTGTCTGTCTTTCTGTTTGTATGCCTGCCTGCCTGTCTGTCTGTCTGTCTCTCTCCATGTCTGTCTGTCTGTCTTTGTCTGTGTGTCTGTCTTTGTTCTGTCTGTCTGTCTGTCTGTCTGTCTCTCTCTCTCTCTCTCTCTCTCTCTCTCTCTCTCTCTCTCTTTTCTTCTCTTCTAAATGAGAAAAAGGTTGCTTTTCAATCTAAAGACAAAAAGGGAGGAAAATGGTTCAAGCAAAGCTTAGAGGAGAATTACGGAAGGGACAAATAGAGTTTAAAAATAAAATAGAACAGAAATTTCAGACAGGAAAAATAGCAGACGCATGGGATGGTTTAAGAACTCTTACAGGTCAGGCAAAAAATAAAACAATTGCTACCCAGATGACAAAGGTTGAACAAAAAGACTTTTCCAATGATTTAAACAATTTTTACTGCCGCTTTGAAAGGGATGATCTGGGAGGGGAATTGAACAGGGTGATGTCACAGTTACAGGAAAGGACGAAAGAACTGAACTATGAACAAGACTTTGTGATCGATGCAAAAACTGTTGAGACTCTATTTCTTAAGCTAAATATTAGGAAGGCAGTGGGTCCAGACAATATTTGTGGAAGACTGTTAAAGACATGTGCCTCCCAGCTCTGTGATGTTTTTAGTAAAATTTTTAACTGGTCTGTGAAAGAATACTCTGTTCCTCGCATCTGGAAAAATTCGACTATCTCCCCCATCCCAAAGAAAAAGAATCCTACCACATTAAATGATTACCGTCCTGTTGCACTGACTTCAACAGTAATGGAATGCTTTGAAAAAATTATTCTCCAACATCTCCGTACCTTTACAAATCAACAACTTGACCCCCTCCAGTTTGCCTATAAACCCCATAGAAGCACCGATGATGCCATTCTTACACTCCTTCAC
>CM065727.1:54015661-54018161 GCA_033310375.1 Conus canariensis
TGCAATGAAAATAAGGGTTCGTTATGAACAATGTATACAAATTATTGTAGGACAACTCTCATCTCAACTCTGTCTGTCTTTCTGCCTGCAAGACATACCCCCGTACTTTGTGGAGTTATTGATCGAATCAGCACTGCTGTCCACCTCTCTAGTTTCTTTTGACCCCCCTCCCCCCATCCTCCCCCTTCCCAAACTGCAAGCAGTCTCCACTGTCCAGTTCACACCAGTCTGCCCACCCCGCTTTGTTCCATTTCCATCAAAGCTTTCGAGGACAATACCCTGAGGGAGAAGGGACGGGGAATAGGGAAGGGAGCGGTGGTTATGGTGATGATAGGGATGGATGACAGACCAGCCCATTGGTGGCGGTGTTCCCTCATCTGTATGTGGTGGCATCAAACGCTGGACACCAGTCAAACACACACTCTCTGCCGCCTCTTTCATACCAACACACACACACACACACACACACACACACACACGCACGCACACACGCACGCACGCACGCACACGTACACACACACACACACACACACACACACACACACACACACACACACACACAGCAGATGAACGGCCTCTGGGCAGGCAATACACAGTCACGCCTTCCATGCCTTTTTCAACATTTTCTCTTTGTACTGTTCACTCCACAACTCTTCCCTTTCCCACCTCCCCGTTAATGTGTCCGTATCATGTTTTGCTTCGTACTCTGAATGTCTTAGTCCCTGATCGGGTTACTGGACGAAGGTTAGGTTCACTCTCAGCAGGACCCCCAAATCCCTGTCAGACCGTGTGAAAGCTTTCCCGCTGTATTGCTCTCACCGCCTGTACATATCGATCGAGTCACTTGGGCCCTAGCTGTCCACTTCTCTAGTTAAATTTGACCCTCTCTACCCCTCCCCAAACTCCAAGCAGTGTCCTCTGTCCAGTCCCATTTCTATCAGAGCTTTCAAGGATAATATCCTGGGGGAGGAGGAAAGGGGAAAGGGGTAGAGGACAGGTGCTGACGTTGATGATGGTGATGAGAGATTGGCCCACTGGTGGCGATGTTTCATCGGCTGTATGTGGTGGCATCAAACGCTGTGTGCTAGTAAAACACAGACAAACACACACTCTCTCTCTCTCTCTTTCTCTTTCATCCCAAAGCATACACACACACACACACACACACACACACACACACACACACACACACACACACACACACAGCACGCACACACACACACACACACACACACACAACACACACACACACACACACACACACACAGTCAGCAGATGAAAGGTCGCTGGGCAGGCAATATACACAGTTTTGTTTTCAGAACAGACTATGTTCCTGTATGAGCTGTCAGGGCAGGAAATATAATTAGTTCTGTTTTCAAAACAGAATATGACGGCCCCTGTATAAGGTGTGTGGTGGTGTGTGTGTGTGTGTGTGTGTGTGTGTGTGTGTGTGTGTGTGTGTGTGTGTGTGTGTGTGTGTGTTGCAATGAAAGAAGGGATTCATTATGAACAGTGTAAATAGATTATTACAGGACAACTTTTATTTCAACTACTCAACTGTCTGTTTGCAAGCTCTCTCTCTCTCTCTCTCTCTCTCTCTCTCTCTCTCTCTCTCTGTGTGTGTGTGTGTGTGTGTGTGTGTGTGTGTGTGTGTGTGTGTGTGTGTGTGTGTGTGTCCATGATTCACACATCTGCAGACACCAATGTCAGAATTCCATATCAATTGGGCAAACCACCACACCTTCCATGCCCTTTTTCAAATATGTTTCCCTAACACTATTCATCCCAACTTTGCCCCTCCTCCAGCTTCACCATTGACGAACTCCATATGATATTTCACTCTATGCTCTGAATGTCTTCATCAGGTTACTAAACGAAGGTCACTTTCATTCGAACCAGGAACCACAAATCCCTCCCAAACCCTGTGAAAGCTTTCCCGCTGAATTGCTCTCATTCCTTTGCAATGTGGAGATATCGATCGAGTCAGTTTCGCTGGTCACCTCTCCAGTTTCTTTTGACCATCCCCCCCCCCCTCTGAGTAGTCACCTCTGTCCAGTTTACACCATCCCCCGTCCCCACACCTGCTTTCTCCCATTTCCATCAGAGCTTTCGGGTACAATGCCCTGGAGGAGAAAGGAGAGAGAAAGGGGAAGGGCAGAAGTGACGATGGTGATGATAGATTGGCCCAATGGTGTTGGTGCACGGGTGTTCCATCACCTGAATGGGATGGGATCAGATGCTGGGTACTTGTCAAACACTGCCTCTCTCTCTCTCTCTCTCTCTCTCTCTCTCTCTCTCTCTCTCTCTCTCTCTCTCTCTCTGTGTGTGTGTGTGTGTGTGTGTGTGTGTGTGTGTGTGTGTGTGTGTGTGTTGTCTGTCTGTCTGTCTCTCTCTCTCTCTCTCTCTCTCTCTCTCTCTCTCTCTCTCTCTCATACTCATGTGTGTGTGTGTGCGCGTGCACATGCACGTGTACACACATGCACGTAAACACACACGCATG
>CM065727.1:54028161-54033161 GCA_033310375.1 Conus canariensis
GCAGTGTTGGTCAGGAAATTTGAGCAACACTCTCAAAGACGCATCCATTAAATGGATGAAACTCGCCTGTGTGGTTCCAGTTTTCCCAACTGAGCCCAGACCAAACTCAGCTCTGGGTAATAGCCAGTCGAGGGACAAAGATACTACAGGTAATCGCCTCTATTATAAATTAAAACCACGGTCGCGGCACCAGTTCACGTGGCACGCAAGCAGATACGAAGTACACGAAACATACAAGGAAGCATTCCTGTGTCTCGATTGCCTTATAACTTCTCTGTGCATGTCGTGTCTCTGTGTGTGCTAGGCAAAGTAGTCCCAAAAGCAATCTGAGGTCAACTGATCATAAAATCATGTCACCAAAAGAGCAAAAGTCACCTTCATTGTCGATTTTTTTTTTCTCCAAAAGATCATTTCAGCGTGTTTCCTTACAACTGACACATTAGATAGTCTCTGCTCAAAACTGGCACGTGAAATAGTCTGTTGCAAGATAAATGGTTCAGTACCTTAGTAGTGTTAACATAGAATATGATAGTACGGCAGCACACACAACAACAAAACAGCAAATGTGTGTGTGAGTGGTGTGTGTGTGGCGTGTGTGTGTGTGTGTGTGTGTGTGTGTGTGTGTGTGTGTGTGTGCGTGTGTGCGTGTGAGTGTGTGTGTGTGTGTGTGTGTGTGTGTGTGTGTGTGTGAGTGAACACACACACACATACACGCACGTGCGTGCGTGCACACACACACACACACACACACACACACACACACACACACACACACACACACACAACACACACACACGTTCACACACACTCAGATACATACACATACATGCACACACACTGGTGTACTTTCTCTTCAGTCAGATGTGACATCGGGAAAGAAAACTGGACAGACCTACGTGGAAACGCATCGATAGTGTACAAATGGAATTCGGTCATTAAGCGTCGATGTAGATGAGCTTTTAATGCAGAGGTATGGCTACAGAGAAGCAGACAGAGCTACAAAGATAAGAAAGATTGATGCTAAAACGACACACAAATACGAAATGTCCCCTACGGATCAATATCCTTTTACAAACGTCTTTGGGAAGAAGGAGCAGGTTTTCTCATGAATACGTACAGGCTATGTAAAGCAAAATTGGGTTCGTTGTCGACTGTCTCTCTTCCCTATCCGTCCTCTGTGTGTGTGTGTGTGTGTGTGTGTGTGTGTGCGTGCGTGCGTGCGTGCGTGCGTGCGTGCGTGCGCGTGCGTGCGTGCTTGGTGTGTGTGTGTGTGTGTGTGTGTGTGTGTTTAGGTGTAATTGTGTTTGTGTGTGTACATGTGTCTGTGCGGAAGTGTCTATCTGTGTGGCCGTCTCTCTCTATCTTTCTGTTTGTCTGTTTGTCTGGCTGGCTGGCTGTCTGTATATCTGTCTACCTGTCTGTCTGTCTGACTGTCTGTCTGTCTGTCTCTCTCTCTCTCTCTCTCTCTCTCTCTCTCTCTCTCTCTCTCTCTCTCTCTCTCTCTCTCTCTCTCCAAGATCTTGTGTAGGAGATGGGGGTGCTCAGAGAGCAGAATCTTGAACTGACACAGAAAAACGCTGATCTGATGGCTAAAGTTGATGAACTGGAAAAAAAGGCTGATGACCTAGAGGGTAGATCAAAGCGTAATAATTTGATTTTTTATGGCATACCCAGAGGACCGAATGAAACTAAAGAGCAAAGTGAAAATAACTTGCATGATCTGATCACCGATAAGTTAGATATAACTAAAGATATTGAATTCGATCGTGTACACCGTTTGAACGCAAAGCCTGACTCCCCCATTATTGCACGCTGCTGTTTCTACAAGGATAAGGTTATGATTTTAAAGTCGAAAAAGAAACTGCATGGTAGTAATGTGTTTATTGGAGAAGATTTCTCCAACAGAGTTAGGGACATAAGGCGTAAACTGTCGCCCCACTTGAAGGAAGCAAGGAAACAAGGCAAGAGAGCAGTAATGGTCTTTGACCACCTTCTTGTGGAAGGAAAGAAATTGTTCCTTGAAGATCTTGAAGCAGGGTCAGGGTGTACGTAGGGAATCGGCCGGCCCATTTCTATATGTTCGTTTTGTCCTGACAGCGAAGGCTGTGGTAAACAGTCTGGGTCAGCACCGGTTTTGTGTTCACCCCAGTTTGCAGCGACCAAGCCCACTGATGGTGACCGGGTCTGTGTCAGTGAGCGATCGAGTGAGCGATCGAATGACAGCGTGTACGTGATTGATGGAAATGTCTTAAAAGCAAGGCAACCTTTTTCGTTTCTTACATGGAACGTGAACGGTTTATTACCCAAACTTACAGATCATGATTTTGTTACATTTATTTGTAGTTTTGATTTTGTTTGCTTGGTGGAGACCTTTATGGAAAAAATTGAAAACAATATATTCAATGGATATAAAACATATTAGACATCAGCGGTAAAATTCTCTCAAAAAGGAAGACGATCAGGAGGCATTATGTGCTTGATTAAGAATGAGTTCGCTCCCTTTGTGAAAATTATTGATACAAAAAGTTTTATAAATTGTTGTGCATTTGTCATTGATAAAGAATTATTCGGCTTGGAGAAAGATGTATTGTATTTGTGTTCTTATGTTCCGCCGGAAGGTTCGCCTTTTTATATTCATTTTGATCAGGATAATGGGATAAGTTTGCTTGAGAATTGTTTGGTTGATAGTATGACAACAAGAGATGTTTATGTGGTATTGTGCGGTGACTTAAACAGCAGAACTTCAAATATTTCTAGGGATTTTTTGGCAAACAGCATTATTGAACTGCAATATAAGAGCGAGTCTGTCACTTCAATGAGATGTTCTCAAGATCAATATTTGAATAATTATGGAAAATTACTTCTTAACATGTGCACTGCCTTAGATTTAAGTATATTAAATGGTTTATGTAAGGGTGACCTCCAGGGTCACTATACATATATATCAGACTCTGGATGCAGTGTTGCCGACTATTTCATTTTTTCAAACGAATTATTATCACTGGTGTATGAATCATGTGAACTACACGTTGTGGAAAGGATTGAGTCTGATCACATGCCTGTTGCAGTTCGAGTAGTGTTTCCACAGGAAAATGAAGTCATTGCTAATAAAAGGGAAGGTCTTAAGGAAACTATTGAAAAAATTGTTTGGAACAGTGAATATGCTGATGTTTTTTATGACTCGCTTTGTAAAAATGACATGAACAGTAAGTTGAACAATGCTATGATTTTAATTGATGTTGATGTCAATGAAGCATTAAGTGTGTTTAATGAGTGTATAAAGGACTGTGCGGATTGTATGAAGAAGCATATAAATGTCAATAAAGAGAAGGTACCACGTGACTGGTTCGACCAGGAATGTGAAACCACTAAGAAAAAAGTAAGAAGCCTTCTCAGAGTTAGTCGTAGGACATTAGATAGGGAGGATCGGCAAACGTATACCGTTGCTCGGCGTGAATATAAACATTTGCTGGTGAGGAAGAGTAAAGAGTTTAACAATACATTGTTGAACAAGCTTGTGACGTCAGTAAAAAAACAGAGAGAATTCTGGGACATTGTCCATAAAGCTTCCTTTAATAGAAAACAGCCAAGAAACAAGATTACAGTTGACAAGTGGTTCCAGCACTTTAAGTCGTTATTAGAAATAGATTTAAATACTTCAAATTATGAAGATCCGGCTGATAGCGACAGTGATAGTTACATGAATCGTCCTATTTCTAAAGAGGAAGTATTGTTGGCCATAAGAAAACTGAAAGTTCGGAAAGCAGCAGGTCCAGATGGTATTGTTAGCGAGTTACTGAAGTATTCAAATGATCAAGTCGTAAATTTTCTCACTAAATTATTCAATACACTTTTTGACAATGGGGTATTTCCGGAAAATTGGACAGAATCCATTATTTTACCATGGTTTAAAAAAGGAGATGTTAATAATCCCAATAATTATAGAGGTATTTCTATTACTGATATAAGCAGCAAACTGTATAGTTCTATTATTAACAACAGATTACAAGAATGGATAGACGAGAGCAGTATTACAGGTGAGTATCAAGCAGGCTTTGAAAAAGGATATTCGACAGTTGATCACATATTTACGTTGTTAGCGCTTGTGCAAAAGCAGTTTTCATATAACTGTAAACTTTATGTAGCGTTCATTGACTTTGAAAAAGCATTTGATTCCATTAATAGAAATCTGCTATGGCCTATTTTATTACAAAATGGCATAACTGGTAAGTTATTTAAGTGTATCAAAGTTATGTATGAAAATGTAAAATGTAGAGTAAGATGTGGTTCTAAACTTTCTGATTACATTCGATGTACAGCAGAAGTGAAACAGGGAGACTCGTGTAGCCCTGTACTATTTTCTGTATTTATTAATGAGTTAGCATTACATGTGATTAATAACGGAAAACATGGCGCTGTGCTCTCACGTACTGCATTTGAGTTGTTCATTCTTCTATGGCAGATGATGTCGTTCTATTGTCAGAAACGGTTATAGGGCTGCAGACACAGCTAAATAACTTGCAACATGCTGCTTCTTCGCTTCAATTGAAAGTCAACATGAATAAAAGTAACATAATTGTATTTCGGAAGGGAGGTTATCTAAGTGTAAGAGAACGATGGCAATATGATGGCGTGGTAATGCCTGTAGTTAATGTTTACAAGTATTTGGGAATATTTATCTCCACTCGTCTGAGTTTCACTGCTGCTTGTAAAGATCTTGCCAGTCGAGCGAAAAATGCACTGTTGTGTATAGTTCAGAAGCTATATGCTCTAAATAGCAATTCCTTTGAACTGTTTATGAAACTTTTTGATACGCGTGTCCAACCAGTACTGCTATACCGATCAGAAATATGGGGGTTAGACCAAGCCGCTGTTCATTGTGAGTCAATTCATTTATTTGCTCTTAAAAAGTATTTAGGCGTAGATCTGCGTACTCCCAACGATTTAGTATATGGTGAAACAAACAGATTTCCCACGTATGTTAATGCTGCGGTTAACTG
>CM065727.1:54040661-54050661 GCA_033310375.1 Conus canariensis
CTCCTGCCTTTTGGCCATCTTTTCCTAGTTTCTTCTTCTCCCTTTCCTTTTCTCTCCATCTTTTCCTAGTTTCTCCTGCCTTTTCTCCATCTTTTCCTAGTTTCTCCTGCCTTTTCTCATCTTTCCTAGTTTTCCTGCCTTTTCTCCATCTTTTCCTAGTTTCTCCTGCCTTTTCTCATCTTTTCCTAGTTTCTCCTGCCTTTTCTCCATCTTTTCCTAGTTTCTCCTGCCTTTTTCCATCTTTCCTAGTTTCTCCTGCCTTTTCTCATCTTTCCTTTTCTCCTGCCTTTTGGCTTTTCCTAGTTTCTCCTCCTTTTGGCCATCTTTTCAGTTTTCTGCCTTTTCCTCTTTTCCTAGTTTTCCCTTTCTCTCATCTCTATTTCTTGCCTTTTGCATCTTTTCCTAGTTTCTCCTGCCTTTTGGCCATCTTTTCCTAGTTTCTCCTGCCTTTTGGCCATTCTTTTCCTAGTTTCTCCTGCCTTTTGGCCATCTTTTCCTAGTTTCTCCTGCCTTTTGGCCATCTTTTTCTAGTTTCTCCTGCCTTTTCCATTCTCTTTTCCTTTGTTTCTCCTGCCTTTTGGCCATCTTTTCCTGTTTCTCTGCCTTTTCTCCCCTCTCTTTTCCTGTTTCTCCTGCCTTTTGCCATCTTTTCCTAGTTTCTCCTGCCTTTTGGCCATCTTTTCAGTTTCTCCTGCTTTCTAGCCATCTTTTCCTAGTTTCTCCTGCCTTTTGGCCATCTTTTCTTTTTCCCGTCTTTTCCATCTTGGATAAACACTGAATAACAGGACTTGAAACTGCCATGGTTTTTCTCTGTACAGAGTAGATCACACAGCTCATACATGTTAAACGTAATGGCATTAATTCTGCGCAGAGAGGAAAACAGACGAACACAGACATACAGGCAAACAGAAAAACAACGCAGTCTTGTAGACCGAGACAGTGTCACCAGGCGTCGTTCAGAGAGAGAGAGAGAGAGAGAGGAGAGAGAGAGAGAGAGAGACAGACATACAGGCAGACAGACAGCAGACGAGACAGACAGAGTGTAGAGAGAGTAGAGAAATAGAGAGGAGAGAAGATAAGAAGACAGACAGACAGACAAATAGATAATAGAGATAATAGAAGAATAAACAGACAGATAGACAGGTAGATATAGATAGACAGGATAAATAGATGATAGAAGTAAACAGATAGTAGATATATATTTTATAACCCATTGCACCACCACCACCACTACCATAACCACTCTCTCACTCACCCACTCACATCGCATCCGCGCCCCCCCCCCCCCCCCCCCCCCCACCCTCCCTTTCTTCTTCTTCTACCGCAAAGGCAATTCGGAGCTGAGCGTGGCACTCTGATTGTACGGATTATGCATGGAACTCTGTTGACAGCCGTTCAGCCACAACATCGCTCTGCTACTTTTTGCTACAGGTGTCGTTCAGTTACCACCAATCTTTACTTCTTTATCTTTTCACTAAATGTTTTCTACTACTCAACTATTTATTGTGTCGAATAACAGCACAAATATTAAGAAAGATCAGAAAAGGAGAGGGGGTTGGGGAGACGAAAAGGAATCGTATGCTACCTACCCCACCCCTACCCCACCCCACCCCACCCCAACCCCTTCCTTTGCCGTCGGAAAGCGCAATGAATGTTTGACCTATTTTTAAAAAAAAAATTACAATGAGGGACAATTGATATCCATTTGACAAATAATTTTGATTTCGGAAATGAAACCGAAAAATTCATTCAATGTTGTGTTTTGCGGAAGTTTTGATTTTCCAATACCAATATCAGCAATATTTCTGAAAACAAGTAGTCTGTGGGATTAATGAAACATTGTGTATACTGTGCATGTGCAACCGACACACCTGTCTTTTCTGTTTAAAAAGCCGATTTTTTTTTTAAAGTAATAGCTACTTACGTATTCCGCTGTCTACTGGTTAGAGCGTTTGCCCGCAGGGCTACGGTCGTGAGTTCGAACCACTTGTGGGGCCGGATTTTCTCAGCTTGAGAACTCGGTTCTGTTCACCCATCAGTAAATGGGTTCTTGATTCTGTGCAGGGAAGATAAAAGGCGGCAGAGGGAGAAGCGTGGCTGCCATCTTTCATCATTACCGTGCCCAAGACATACTGAACATTAGACACATAACTGCCCCCCCCCCCCCCTCCCCCCCCCCCCCCCCCCCCCCCCCCCCCCCCCCCCCCGGCCATCAGTCTATGGCATAAAAATGTGGGGAAAAGTAGTTAAGAAAGGACAGAAGACTGACTTGTGAGGAAAATGTGGGAACTGCCCTCATTGCTTGGGTTGTGAGAGTAAAGAAAAATAGGTCCAGAAGGAAATGTTCAAGTCGGAAAAAATCAAAAATAGTAATTAACGATGAGCAATTATCATGGAGAAGAAGGAAAGAAGGAGTGAGACATGGGGCCGACGGTAAGAAGAAGATGGTAAGAAGTGGATAAAGGTAGGGGGAAGGTTGGATAGGTTGCAAAAAGTATAGACAAAAGTGGGGGAAAGTAGGAAAAAGTAATTTTTTTTTTAAATGGGGAAAGTAGAAAAAGATATGGGGAAATGTATTAATTTTTTTTTTAAGTGGGGAAAAGTCGGAAAAGGGAATAGAAAGTATAACAAGGTAGGAACAAGCACTAATTCAAAAAGATATATAAATAAACACTGAATGAAAATAGGATAGGATAATGTAGGAAACGTTGGAAAAGCCGGAAAATAGTATGGAAAAAGATGAGGAAAATAGGAAAGTGGGGAAAGTACTAATAAGAAAAATGTGGGGAGGGGTGGGGTGGGGTAGGAAAACGTTCGAAAGGTGGGGGGGGGGGGGGAGAGAAAAGTGCTAATAAAAAGGGGGAAAAGACTGAAAAGAATACTAGTGAGGAAAAAAGGAGGGGGTGGAAAAAGTAGGGAAAATGCTAATATTGAAAAACTGAGGAAAAGCAGGAAAGCAAATGACCACACTGATAAGAAAAAAAAATGTTGGAATTTAGAAAAACGTAGGAAAAGGTAAGACAAAATAAGAAAAGGGTAGTAAAGGTGCTAGTAAAAAGTAGGGATAGGGGCGAAAAAATACTACAGGGAAAAAAGTTGGGAACATTGGAAAAGGTAGGAAAATTTGAAAGAGCACTAACTACGAAAAGTAGAGGAAAAGGAAAATGTAGGAAAACGTATGAAAACAGAAAGAAACTGAACGAAAAGGTATAGATGAAAAGCAGGGAAAGGGTGGGAGAAATATTAAAAAAGTGTGGGGGTGGAAGATCAGAAAATGGTATGAACAAATAGGGAACAGTACTTACAGAAAGAGTGGGCCATGGTCACCTACCACCTACCACTTATCCCGGAGACTTGAAGACCGTAAGGGCGCCACGGAAGACTTCGCAACCAGCTTCCTCCACTCCTCCTGATTCTCAGACGCTCTTCGACAGTGGCTGAGTATGAGGCCAGTCCATTCACTGATGTTGTCCTCCCGTCTCTTTCACTGTCTTCCTCTCCTTCTGCCTCCTCGCACTGTTCCCTGTAGAATGGTTTTGCCAGTTCCTGTTGATCTTAATACATAATCATGCCATCTCTTTTTCCTTCTTTTCCCTGTGGACAACAGTCTTCGTGTGGTCCAATGGCCAATGGCTTCCCTTACAATGGTCTGGACCTCCAAGTTGCTAATGTGGTTTTTATATGAGATGCCAAGGATCTTGCGGAAGCATCTCATCTCTAATGCCTGAATCCTTCTCTCAAGTTCAGCTGTCAGAGTCCACGTCTCACAGGTATAGAGAAATATGGCAATGACCAGGGAGCGCATCAGTCTGATCCCGAAACTGATCGCGGTGTTTCTGTCATTCCAGACGGGTCTCAGTCTGGCTAGCGCTGCCGTCGTTTGCGCAGCTTTGGAGAGCACTTCAGGTTTTGATCCCTCGTCTGAAACAATGGCCCCGAGGTATTTGAAGTTTCTGAGCAGTCTCTAGCTTTTCTCCCTTGATGGCGATGTTAGCGCTGATGCCGTTGGTGTTGTTGTTGGTCATCAGTTTTGACTTTTCGGCGCTGATGTCCATGCTGAACGCAGCAGAACATTTATCAAGGCGCTCTGCTTGGTTGGCTACTTCCTGCTCTTCTCCTGCTAGCCCGTCGATGTCATCAGCTGCTGCTGATGCTGCTAATGATGACACCGACGGGTGAAAGCAGGAACGCAGAAAAAAGTACTAATACGAAAAAAAAGTGCGGGAAAGTAGGAATAAGCAGGAGAAGAACGGAAAATGTAAGAAAAGGGAAGAAAAGGTACTAATAAAAAGTAGGAAAATGGCGGGAAAATACTACAAGAAACAAGTGGAAGGGGGGGGGGGGGGGGGGACGGGGGTTGGAAAAGGCCCAAAAAGGGGGAATAAATATTTTGTAAGAAAAAAGTCAGGGAAACAGGAAAGTAGGGAAAATACTTATAAGAAAAATAAAGAGAAACGTATGAAAAGATAGGAAAAAAAAAATAAAAGAGAAGAAAAGTTCTAATTAAAAGTAGGGACGGGGAGGAAAAAAATTCAAGTAAAAAAAAAGAGAGAGAAAATTGGAAAGCGCAAGAAAAGCAGGAAGATGTAACCCAAAGGAAAAGGTTGGGGAACTAGGGGAAGGTAGAAAAATGAAAAAGGACTAATAAGGAACAAATGTGAGACAAAAGAACATGCAGGAAAAGATATGAAAAGTACTATTAAGAAGAAAGTGTGTGTGTGTGTGGGGGGGGGGGAGAAAAGACAGGAATAGATACAAATAAGAAAAAAAAAGGGGGAGGGTAGGAAAACCTACCGATAAGAAAAATAAGTGGGGGAGTTTGCAAATAAGTATGGGAAAGCGTGAAAAAAGAAAAAAGGAGGGGAGAAAAGTCAGGATTGTACAAACACACACACACACACACACACACACACACACACACACACACACACACACACACACACACAAAACACCAAAGAACTAGAAAAAGATAAGGGAATCGTAGGAGGGAAAACTAAGAACAGATTCGTAGAAAAAAACAGTAAGAAAAAAATCATGAAAAGGCAGGAACAAATAAAAACAATAGTGAACAGGCAGAGAGAGAAAAACGAAATTAAGAAAAGATAGTGGAAAGGCAACAAAAACTACGAAAAGTACGACAAAAACGAAAGGTCGGGTAAAGAGTAGGAAAAGGACAGAAGAGCTGGAGAGCTGGATGTGTGAGACAAGTTTTTATGAACACGTAGGGAAAAGATGGCGCTACCTGAACGTGCCTCTCTCTCTTCTGGCTGTGTGCGCCTGCATCTGTGTTAACGAGGAACTGCTAGGGAGGAGACCCGGCAGCACCATTCACTGCCTTTCTCATCACTTCGTCCATTCAGCAGCTCTGTCCAAGGCTGTGGTAACTGCCATTATTTTCTGTGCTGGCAACTCCTTTACTTCGTTCATTTAGCCCAACTGCTTTTTCCCCCCGTTTCTTTTCTTTCTTTTCTTTTTTTTTCTTTTAGCGATGGCGACTTTGGAAAAACGGGGAGAAAGTTTTAGAATATAAGGAATACGGGGAGGGAGAGCAAGTATATAGCAAGGATGGGGTTTTCGATGGGAGATAGTGTGTGTGTGTGTGTGTGTGCGCGCGCGCGCGCGTGGATTCTTTCTCTTTACGTCTTTTGATTGTGGTCAGTGGCATCGTGAACAAGGTGTAGGAAGGGGGGGGGGGGGGTTGTGGTGGGTGGGAGGCAGAGTGTACTGGGTGAGAGTGGGTGGCGGTGATAGGGAAATGGTTTGGGAGGGGAGATAGGTGTGTGTGTGTGTGTGTGTGTGTGTGTGTGTGTGATTCTCGCTCTCCGTTTTACTCCTTTTAATCGTCTTCAATGGCGTCGTGAACGAGGAGTAGGGGAGATAATTACCATCTCAGCTGAAATAGCTGCGTGTGCTAACAGCTGGTGGCTCAATCACCTCGTTTATTGTCGTTGTTGTTTGTTCTTGTGTTTTGTTGTCTGGTTCTTTCTTTTCGGCGTTCCTTTCAATTTTTTGTTTGTGTGTGCGTGTTCTTTTGTTTTCTGCTCTTTCTTTCAGTAGTCATTATCCTCACCACTACAAACTTAACAGCTCTGTTTTTCTTTGTCCTTGCCTTTTGTTCATCCTTCTTTCCTTACTTTCTCTGTGCGTCTCCTTGTTCTTTCTTTCTTCCTTTTCGTTTTTCTTCTCTTCAAGCTTTGTTCTGAGCTTTGGATTTTTTTCCCCTTCTGAATAGGTTTTTCAAACCCCTTTTGTATGCCTTTGATATCAATATATGTTTCTTTTCTCTTTGTTTTTTGTCCTTGCCTACGTTAAGGCTCACTGTTTGCTGTGTTTTCTCGCCTTTTTCACTCTCTTTTCTTTCACGGTTGTGCATTCTACTGCTCATCATCACTATGAACAAAAAAACAGAGGGGGCCTCCTGTCATATAGCTGTCATCTTTGCTGCTAATAGAACATCTCTGGTGAATACTTTCTCTCTCTCTCTTCTTTACTCTTAAGTACATTTTTGTCATATTTATTGGGAATATGCGACAAAAATATAAACAAAACGTTTTAAAACGGCCATTATGTTATGAGATAAAACACGAACTCCATTCCCTGTTTGAATGTGCAAAATG
The DNA here is from genome assembly GCA_033310375.1 of Conus canariensis. Classification (NCBI taxonomy): domain Eukaryota; kingdom Metazoa; phylum Mollusca; class Gastropoda; order Neogastropoda; family Conidae; genus Conus; species Conus canariensis. The sequence goes on from CM065727.1 coordinate 54,047,279, forward strand.
TACTTGTTTTGTTTAAAGGAAATGATAATCACAATAAGAAATAAAGTTTTGTTGCGTAATGTGCCATGTGCACATGCATTTCAGCTTGAAAATTTGGGTTGGTGTATATTTTTATGACCCCTGAAGTAATGGAATTTTTGGATGAAAATCTGACAGTGTGTGATCGTCTGCAGAAAAATGGATGTTTGTTTTGTTTGATTTTTTTTTTATTTGGTTGTTGTTCTATTGAATTATTTCCCCTTCAGTTCTGCCGACCCATCTAATTATTTCCCTCTTCAAACATGCAACGCTTGAATACAGCCGACTGGCCTTACAATTAAGTTCCTGATTTCCCTCAGGTTTATTTTTCAAACTTTTTTTTTTAATCTTTCCTTCTCTTTCTTCCTTTGTGTCTCCCGCCCCCCCCCCCCCCCTTCCTCTTTTCTTACTCATTCGTTTTCTTCTTTCTTTCCTTTTTTATTTCCTTTATGCTGTTCAGTGTTTGTTTTCTTTAATTTGTTTTCTTTCATTTCTTTTCCTTTTTCATACACGCCTCTCTGTCTTCTTCCTTTCTTTCATTACTTCTGTTTTTCTCTTTTCTTCCCTTCCTTTTCTTATTTCTTTTTTTCTGTTTCTTCTTTCTCCTCCACGCTTTCTTCTTTCTTTCTCTTACTATTTCATCCGTTTCTTCTTTTTTGCTTATCTTACGTCCTCAGTCATCTTTCATTTATCCTAAGCTATAAATCCTGCACGTTGTTGTCTCGGATGTGGTGTAGCGCATATGTTACAACTCCGCACACAGTGACGCCTCCTTGGTGAAACTGAAACGAACTTCCTTCCTTTCTTTACCTCTTTTTCCTTTGCTTTACTTCCTTTCCTCCCTTCTTTATTTCCATTTCTTGCTTCCTTTCCTGTCTTCTTTCTTTCCATTTCTTACTTCCTTTCCTGTCTTCTTTCTTTCCATTTCTTACTTCCTTTCCTGTCTTCTTTCTTTCTTTCCATTTCTTACTTCCTTTCCTGTCTTCTTTCTTTCCATTTCTTACTTCCTTTCCTGTCTTCTTTCTTTCTTTCCATTTCTTACTTCCTTTCCTGTCTTCTTTCTTTCCATTTCTTACTTCCTTTCCTGTCTTCTTTCTTTCTTTCCATTTCTTACTTCCTTTCCTGTCTTCTTTCTTTCCATTTCTTACTTCCTTTCCTGTCTTCTTTCTTTCCATTTCTTACTTCCTTTCCTGTCTTCTTTCTTTCCATTTCTTACTTCCTTTCCTGTCTTCTTTCTTTCCATTTCTTACGTTCTTTCCTGTCTTCTTTCTTTCCATTTCTTACTTCCTTTCCTTCTCCTTTCTTTTTTCTATTGTTTGGTTACTTCCTTTCTCTTTTTCTTTCTTTCTTTCTTTTCTTGCTTTGTACTTACCTTCTTTCAACAGCTTTTTCTTTCTTTTTTTCTTTCCTTTTCTTACTTTCTTTTCTTTCTCTTTTCCCGTTTTTTTTTTTTTAACTTCCTTTCTTATCTCATTTCTTTATTTTTTTTATCTTCATTTCCTTTTTTCTCTCTTTCCTTGTCGTACGTACTTTCGTTCTTTCGTTTCTTCTTCCTTTTTTGTTTGCCTTCCTCATCCACCCCTCCCCCTTTTTATTCGACTTCCTTTTGTTTTTCTTTCTTTTTTTTCTTAAGTGTTTTCTTGCCTACTTTCTTCCCTTGTCTTACTTCCTGTATGACCTTTTTTCTTTTCTTTGCCTAACGCTTTTCTAGTCTTCTTTCGCGCACTTTTTTAACCACATTGGAACTTTTCCCTCCGTCCCTTTCTTATTTCGTTTTCTTTCGTCTTTCTTTTCTTTTCGTCCTCACTTTCCCTTATTCTTTTGTTTTTTTTTCCCCTTGTCTTCTTTCAGTCCTTTTCTTTTTTCTTTTTTTTCTTTTTTCGCTTTTTTTTTCGCGTACGCAGGCTGATTCTCCTGCGGACACTCCCTGTATAATCAGGCAAGGATTAATCCCATCTGCCCAACAAAGAGTGTGGAGTTGTATGTGTATGACCATTTTTTCCCCGCCATTAAGGCAGCCATACTCCAACTTCGGGGAAGGTGCATGCTATGTGTAACGTGTCACCCATACCAACGGCAAAACTGGCCTTCTCTTCCGAAAGTGATGGGATTTTACGCGTGTGCAAGATGTTGTAGGTACGTTCACACACGGAACCTCGGTTTATAGTCTCATTCGAAGGACTGTATGGGAAATGGAGTCAGAACCAATGTTAACTCCGAGGGAAAAATCCCCCTGTACCGAAACGGCCCGGCGGAGATTCGAACCCGCAACCCCAGGATCACCAAGATTACGAGTCCGGCGCTCTGCCACTAGGCTATTCCGGCCCCCTAATCCTTTTCTAACATCCTTCCTTTCTGCTTTTGTTCCTTTTTGCTAACGTCCATTCCTTTCTTCTTTCCTTCCTTGTCTTGCTCTCTGTACTTTCTTTTCTTTTCTTTTTTCTTTTTCCTTTTTTTTCTTTTTTCTCTTTTCTTTGCTCACTCTTTCCCATTTGCTTTCCTTACGTCTTTTTTCTCCTTTTCTTTGCTCACTCTTTCCCATTTGCTTTCCTTACGTCTTTTTTTTTCTCCTTTTCTTACCCCTTTCCTTCCTTTTTTTTTTTTCTTTACTTTTTTTTTCTTTAACCCTTTCCTTCTTTCTTGTGCTCATTTTCTTATTCCTCTCATTTTTGTATTCTTTCAGTTTTATTTCCTTTTCTGTCTCTTCTTTCTTTTTCTTTCTTCCCTTGCTCTAATTCCCCTGCTTCCTTCGTTTGTTTCTTTCCTCGCTTCCTTTACTTCCTTTCATTCTTCTTTCTTTCCTTCTCTTATTTCCCTTCCCTCTTTTTTTTCGTCTGTTTTTTTTTTTTTTTTTTTTCCCTCTTTCGCTATTTTTCCTATTCCTTTTGCTTCTTCATCTTTTCCTTTTCGTAAGTCACTTCTGTTCTTATTTCATTACCTTTCTTACTTGCTTTTTCCGTCTGTTTTTTTAAATCTTACTCCCTTTCCTTTCCCTTTTCTTCCTTTTTCATTCCTAATTTCATATCTTCTGTCTTTCCTCATCTTCTTTTTTTGTTTCCTTTAATTATTCTTGATTTTTTTTTCTTTGCTTTATTTCTTCTCTTTCTTTTTTATGCTTCCTTTTCTTTCCTTTTTTTTTTACTGTCTTCCATGCTCTCATCTTTTTTACATGCATGCATGCATACATACATACAAACATACATACATACATACATATATGAGAAAACCAAAACAAAAAAGAAAAAACAAACCACTGTCCTGTATATTTTTTTTCGTCTGACAGCTCTGAAGCGTTAAATCTTCCAGTTACCCTTAATTAATCAAAGGTCCGCTCTACAGAACTGCAATGTCCCTTCTCCCAGCCT
>CM065727.1:54058161-54060661 GCA_033310375.1 Conus canariensis
ACACACACACACACAACACTCACACACACACACAACACACACACACACACACACACACACACACACACACACACACACACACACACACACACACACACACACACACATCACACACACACACACACACACACACACACACACACACACACACACACACACACTCTCACTGACTCTGTCTGTCTGTCTGTCTGTCTCTCTCTCTCTCTCTCTCTCTCTCTCTCTTCTCCCCCCCTCCCTCTCTCTCTCTCTATCTCTGTCTGCCTCTCTGTCTCTGTCTCTCTCTCCCTCCCTCCCTCCCCTCTCCTCTCTCTCTCTCTCTCTCTCTCTCTCTCTCTCTCTCTCTCCTCTCTCTCTCTCCACGAGCCAGCAACGACCTTTTTGCCATATTTCCCATCGGAAAACTCGTAGATTCGAAACTATTTCCTGAAGTCTTGGAGCTTGAGGCTGAGAGCAAAAATACACGGAAATCACAAACGTAGACCTCGTACTGGAGAGAGAGAGAGGAGAGAGAGAGAGAGAGAGAGAGAGAGAGAGAGAGAGAGAGAGAACGAACGAACGAACGAAATTTTATTTAAAGAGGGTAGTGGGATAAACAGAAATAATGCTTTTTTTCCTTTATCAACATCCAGCCCTCTGGGCATAAATGCAAATGCATATTGTAAACAAATTGGTCACAAATACAAATTCATGCTTTAAATACGAAATTAGTGTGGGAAAAGAAAACGAAAAGAGAAAAGAGAAGTCAAAAAGGGAGAGAAGAACATGCAAAACATAACAAACGTGTCAGTCACAACATGAAAGAGAGAGAGAGAGAGAGAGAGAGAGAGAGAGAGAGAGAGAGAGAGAGAGGCAGAGCATGCGTGTGAGTAAGATATGGTATTATCACTTCATGCTTGTGTTTGAATAGTGTTTTGAAGTTTAATTGGAATAAAATACCCCTCTGTAAAACACACACACACACACACACACACACACACACACACACACACACACACACACACACACACACACAAAGGGGGGGGGATTACTTCAAACAGTTTATGTTACTGGAAAGAAAGGTTATGAAACATTAATTTTACAATAACTGTGTGCCTCTGAAGTGTGACCAAAATGTGCGCTTTATCCATTTACTGGCGTATCTTTGCATCATACGGATTCGTTGTCTGCTATTGTTACTTTTATTAGACAAATACCTCCCCCCCCCCCTCACCCCCCCCCCCCCCCCCCCCTCACCAGTATCTTATGTCTGAAAAAATTCACTTGATTTTCTCTTCCTTGATTTTATTGTGGTGTGTTATGCTTCGTTTCATTTCCGGTGGTGGTGGTAGTGGTGTCATTGTTGTGGAGAGGGAGGGGGAGAGCGGTTGAGTTAGAATTCCGTTTAACACCCTATCAAACATTAATGATTGCGAAGAGGTTGAAGCAGACTGCCGCTTTACAAGAAGAAAAATAAATGAATAAACAAATGAATAAAAGAATAGATAGACAAAAGATAGACAGACAGAAAATAATGGAATGAATGAATAAATAAACAAATAAATGAATAAATAAATAAATAAATAAAATGAATGAATAAAAATAAATAAATGAATAAACACACAGCAAAGCGCAAAGAAACGTTCATTTAATGCACAGCGCAAAACTGACATATCATGTGCTTTCGAGAAATACGTCTTCTTTAGACATAAAAACAGAAAACACGCCTAAAACTGCCCCCCAAAACGATACTGCTTGACCAGCTGTCAGCTGCAGATTGGCAAGGTAGAAAAACAGAGATAGACAGGCGACAGGGGGACAGTTTCAGAAGCTGGGAACAGCTGCAAGGAGTGAAAGACAGACAGAGGACAGACAGACAGATGGGGGAAGGAAGGAAGCGGTTCTGTGTAGGGCAACGGAGAGGAAGTGTAAGGCAATGAGGGAGTAGGGGGGGGGGGGAACAACTGAGAGAGCGGGGCACGAACTAAGATGAGTCTTTGCCGACAGGTGATGAACTCAAATAGGCGATTTGTAAACATGGAAATAACGTAATTTCACATTGTGAATATGTATTATACCATAACACGGAGAGGGTGATTTGATATCGTGTATTGTTTCATAGGTTTTTGTGTGTTATTGTTGATGTTGCCACTTTTCTTTTTTTATCTTTCTTTCTTTCTTTCTTTTTTAACCATTACTGGCCTAAAACACACACGCACAAAGAATAGGAAAGAGAGAGAGACTGATAAATTGGATTCTTTGTTCATTTGTTTTGTTAACGCCACCATTTACATTATTTTTTTAAAAATGAAAATGAAACCGGGGAAACCATAATACAGTAATATAGGATTGTGTCGTGTTTTGTATATTTGCTTGTTTGTTTTTGTTGTTGTTTTCTGATGGCCAGTTCAGTCATATTTGATGACGTTCGGATCAGACGCTGTCCGAAGCTAAAGGACTTTTCCTTGTTAAGGGACGAAAGGCAATGGAAGAGTGTGAAAGAGCGGGAATAGGGGTTGGAATG
>CM065727.1:54070661-54075661 GCA_033310375.1 Conus canariensis
ATTGTGAGTATACGTCTGAATAACGATGGCCGCGTAGATGTGAGCATGCAAATATTACTATATGTTCATCACACTTTAAACCCGACAATATTTCTGCATAACCAGAATCACTGATTTGGCAGGCCTACGGCACATACACAACGCATCTTCAGATGAAACAACATCGTTCAAAGAGACTCAGCGAATGGAGAGCAACGGCAATTTTCGTCGTTCAGATACATAATGCACACTAAACCATTGTCGGCGAAACTCAAAATTAGATCTGTTGCAATGCACATCCGACTGGCGCCCGGACTTGAACCAACTACCTGATTTGTACTTCCTCCAAGGAGAGACGTAAGCCTTCATCTGCGTCCGTTGACTGATTGGACTGTCCGCAAGATTTGACAGAAACTGCTGAATCGATTGTAACGGAGCAGCATGGCGCGCAAGGTCGAAGTCCTCAAAAGATCTGTTCCGTCCGAAAAAGGAAGAAAATCAATGGACGGTGGCGGCTGTTTTCCCATTGCAGATAGAGTTACTTCTTCTCAGCTTATGGGTCAAGATCCTTATGCAAATTTGTGCATGCGTCATTTGTTAAACAAACGTCACATGAAACGCAAGACATGTAGATCTGAATTGATCGATGATAATCATATCAATGATAAGTGAAATTGGACTGTTTATAAGCACAGTGTTTGGATTACAAGCGCACCATTTCACACAAATTTGTGGCATTAGCCCATCTCTTTCTGATTTAACTGTTAAGCTGACTAATTGTAAAATAAACGTGTTCCGGAAAAGAAGCAAGTTAAGATAACACGTGTCCTTCCATTGCAAACAGAGTTATATTTTCTTAGGTTATGGGTCAAGGAAATTCATCCAGAGAGTTAAATATTGGATTTAAAGCGTACGCCAGGATAACGACGGGAATATCGACTGTCTGTATTACAGGCGCAACGTCTCACGGCCATGTTTTGGGCATTTCCTCTCTCTAATTCAACTGTTACACTGACTGACGGAACAAAATTGTTTAGGGCCTACCCACTAGTGATATCTGTTCCATGAAAACGGCGGAGTCACTTTGCTAAACGCGAGCTTTGACACAGATTACCTCCCTTGCAGATTTCCCAACGTCGTCTATTTTAGTGTGGATCCATAGTGCTCATTTGGATCGAAGGATGGCTCTAGGCTCTGTTCAGAAAAGAGAATTACAAAATTTTCTACTGACAAGGAACATTACGATGTTGCTGTTGACGAATTAATAACAGTCTGTGAAGTCACACATTTTCATGGAGTCTCAAAAGTTTCTAGTGATATAAACGTTTACCTTTAGTATTCTTGCATACCCGCGCTTTATAAAAATGAAAAAAAAAAAAAAAAAAAAAAAAAGTGCCTGGGAACTAGCTCTGACCGTCCATGCCTGGTGTTACCTTTCTCCGGCAGAAAATAATTTTATGTTCACTCAAAAACTGACTTTCTCACAAAAGTCGAAACAAAAGCAAACAAACCAACAAAAAATGGGGAGTTCAAACAGTATATACAAGGCTATTCACCGACACCCCACCCCACCCCCATTTTTCCCTCCCATGTTACTATGAAAGATTTTTCGCCCTTAACGTCTTAATGCAGAACCGCATCAACGGGCGGATCCAAGATCCGTTTGATCTTGGCGGAGGTCTGCGTTCTCTTACTTGTCTTTGTAGTTTTTTGTTGTTTTTTTTTTCCTATTTCTTCTGGCATTCTGTCTGACATCTTCTGCAGGTCGAGTAGAGAGCGATCAGAAACGATGCTTGCAACATGCTGGTTTTCAAAGACACCTGCCTGTTGGTCTTTTTCATCTGTTACTTGAACGTCATGCAAACCGGCTGAAATCACGTGACAGCATTTGCCAACGTCACAGAACATTTCGCAAATCCAGAGCACATCGTCACACACACGCGCGCGCGCGCGCACACGCACGCACGCATGCACGACGCACGTACACACACACACACACACACACACACACACACACACCAAACAAATCTCAAAGCAATACGGACACGAAACATATGTCATACGGGGGATACACGAGGAAAGAAAAAAAACTAAAAAAACTTCACCACAAAACAGTAGCTCGTAGGCCTAGTAGCTCCATTGTGGCATGATCAGGCCTTTCTGCACTCATGTGTTTTGTCCACAGCGCAGTGTGACGAGAGCGGGGCCTCTCTTCAGTACTACTTTGGCCGTGCCACCCCCGCCACTGTGCCTGATGAGAAACTGTGCGGGGAAATGCAGTCTGTCGTCTCCACCAGGAAGAAGGAAAAGGTGTCTTCCAATGCCACGGTGATCGTCAGGTTGGTCTGTGGGATCGGCGTGGGAAGGGAGATCACCGTAGTTTTTGTTTTTGTTTTAGTTTTCGTTTTGAGTCTTCAGTCGTTTTGGATTACCGTTTAAAAGACTGTTTTAAAGTCGAGGGTTCGTTAGCCGTTTGGATTGTGCCTATCCGTTCATTCATTCATTCATTCATTCATTCACTCGTTCATTTATTCATTCGTTTATTCATCCATTCGTTCATTCATTCATTCATTCATTCATTATTCATTCATTTCTTCTTTCATTCGTTCGATCGTTTGTTTCCTTTATTATTACCTCTTCGTTCATTTGTTTATTTAAGTATTTATCTATCTATCTATCTCGTTATTCGTTTATTTATTTTTGTTTACCCAAGTTCTGATTCTTTCCTGCGGTATTTTATCACTCTGGGATACCGCTCTTTCTGTTGCACAGCTGGTACAACGTGATACGCTTACTCACAGACAAAATTTACATGGAGTACAATCAGCGCACAAAGAGTTTACTCGAGAGTAAATTTTCTTAGCGAGTATAGCCAATGCCTTACTTTCCTTGCTAGAAAAGTAGTCCACACTCCTCCTATCCCTTCCGATACACGAGGAAAGTATCTTCCAAGAGAGACCATGCGACAGAGTAAGAGGCAGAGACAGACAGACAGACAGACAGACAGACACATTGTCAAAACAAACTGAAAAGAAAAATTACAATACCGCCAAACGAAAGAAACAAACATATTACAAGATAAACACGACGCGTTTCGACCTCTGGTCCTCTTCAGGCAAGACAAACAACATTCCAGACAATGAAAACGAAGCTCGAAAGACAGTCACTTATCTCCTCAAAATGGATGTGGATGGACTACTGGAGAGTAGTATTCACATGAAACGATTTTACTCTGGGATTTTTTTTTTTTCAATCGACTAAGGATTTTATTCCGGATTTATTCCAAATTTCTTGAGGAGAAAATTTTGGGAATTATGCAGGCGCCTTAGAAATCCACAAGAGAAGGGGAATGGAGGGGGGGGGGGGGGGCTGGCAATGGCATGCAGTTAGCAGGTAATCCACAGAGAAGACTCAGTGCTGCTGCTAAGTCGTTTCAGTGTAGTTCAGTATCGGGTGGTGAATGTTCTAACGTAGGCTTGAGCGAGAACTCTCTTGTAACGACAGTTCCTGCCTGCTCTCAGAACTAGTCAGAATGAGTTAGTTTCAAAGTGAGGTGACTGCAGGCGGAAATTGAAACAAAATGTTTGAAGTGATTTTAAGTAACTCCGCCGATTAACATGGACAAAGAAATATTTACAAGACGCGTTTTGACCTCTTAGGTCTTCTTCAGGCAAAATCAATAACATTCAGGACAATGAAAGCGAAGAACGAGCAATCATTTATCTTCTCGAATTCGGCGCAAGATGGGCGTTGAACGTTAACGTTACATTATAACATTGACAATGTTAACGGACCCAATGCAACAGTACGATACAACGCCTTTTTTGCGCTGAATTCGAGAAGCTAAGTGATTGCTCTTTCTTTGTTTTCATTGTCCTTAATGTTGTTTATCTTGCCTGAAGAAAACCTAAGAGGTCGAAACGCGAAATGTTTTGTCTTGTGATTTCTTTGTCCATGTTAATCGGTGGAGTTACAAAATTACTTTGAAAATCTTCAGTCAGAATGAGTTTCCCGCCGAAGTCGAAGCTGTCACGGTCTCTCAGTCCAACGACAAACCTCATGAATCTGACAACATTGCGAGAAACAGGCTCTTTGAGGCTTATTGCAAGGACGTTTACAAAACTGGACGAATCACGGACCCAATGAAACATTAACAGACAAAAATATTTTTCTGCCCGAACCGGCTCATACCCAGAGTTGAGTTTCAGTTGGGAAGACTGGGACCACACAGTCGAGTTTCATCCACTCAATGGATGCGTCTCTGAGAGTGTTGCTCAAATTTCCTGACCAACACCGCAGGTGTCTGTTTCTCTCGGGCCTGGTTGACGCCGGGATATATTATGAAAGGAAGCGTAGAGTACAGCCCTGTCATGCAGTCTCAGACCGGAATGGAAATCCGTAGCATCATCTTAATCATCTTCATCCTCATCGATCAGCATTAAAAAATGTCTCAAATTTTATGACCCTTCATGCCCTGCTCTCATGGTGACCTCAGTCGATTGCCTCTCTGCATCTGTGGCATTGGTTTGATTCTGTCGCGGTCGCCGGGATCGGCAAATTCATGGTGACTGTCGTTGAATGGACGTGGTGGCGCCCCCCGGAGGGAAGAGCTCACTCACGCTGGCTCCGCGACTAAGCAAACATTATTGTCAGTAGGGGACTTCGTAGGTGGTGTCCTGCGTTTGCTGGATCAGAACAGGCACCACTGAACACCACCGAAGCGACTCGGCAGCAGTGCAGTGTCTCCTCCGGCGAGTTACCTTCTAACAGCTTGACATTGACTTCTCCCTGTGGATTGCCGGTGTCGAAGTTGTGACGGTCAGGGTCGGGCTGTGGCAGTGGACGGGGGTTGGAATGAGCGGCGTGGCTGCAATGCCACTGAGGTGGCATAGAAGTTGAGACAGCAAACAAAAAAAAATAAGAAAAGGAAACAAAAAAGAAAAAAAGAAAAGAAATGCAGGCAGAATAAAGCAAAGAAACAAACAGGCGGATTTTAAACAAATTCGAAACAATCTGGTTTC
>CM065727.1:54080661-54125661 GCA_033310375.1 Conus canariensis
AACATATTTTCGACTTACATTTCCACTGGATGATCAATGAATCTTTGACAGGAGATTCAGAGGATATGGAGATGATCGTTCCCTTCTCTGATTTGCCCTTGTTGTCTTTCTTGATTCACTGACAGCTGATCAGTTTGATGGCCTCTGGTAGAACAGGGCTTGTTCACAAAGAGTTTCCCGTTTTTATGGGCTAAGCCACTTAGTCCAGTTTCGGTTCCGGTTGGCTTTGTGTCACTAAACACAAAGAAAAGGGAGGGAGGGTCATCACCTACCACTTACAGTGGGAGGAAAAGCATAGAAGATTCCAGAACACGTTTTCGCAACTGTTGGGGTATGAATTTAGAGTGCACAGGCTAATTGACAAAGCACTGTTTGATATAATTTCGTCATTCCCGGTGTTCACGCACGACAGGCAAAGTGCGGGTGGTGAATAAGGGAGGGGGTGGTAGAGAAGGAGGGAGGTTGACAGTTTCTCTGAAGTACGCTGACTCCTTGCTGATTGCTGAGCCAGTAGACATACAAGAGAGGAGGGGAAGGGAGAGCTAGGGGGCAAGAAGACAGGGGAGGGATGCCTGGTGTCTCTGTGTTAATGCTGCCATAGCTGGGCAGTCCGCAACTTCAACCAGACTGCAGGAAAAGTGAGTGAGGGTTTGAGAGCGGAAGAAAAGGGGTGAGGGAGGGGGGACAGATGGAGAGTTGGCATAGATTTGAAATCTTGATTGCTGTTTGTGAGACAAAGGGAGGATGTTTGTGAGACAAAGGGAGGATAGTGTGCATTTGTACAGTTTGTACAAGAGGATGGGTGTAGGAGTGGATGGGTGTGGGTGACAATTCGTCACACATACATAAAATTAATACATACATGTATGTATATATATATATATATATATATATATATATATATATTACATGCATTATTCATTTATTTACTCATTTATTAATTCATATCTATCTGCAGGCACTCGGGAAGTCCTGATCATGACGGCCCTGATCGCTGTGCCCAGCCTGGCCGTGGTGACCTTGACGGTGGCCGTGGTCTACTGCTACCGCACCAAGCACCTCAACAAGTCTGCCTCGCAGAACCAGCCGCTGACCCTGCACAAGCACAGTGCCGGGGCCTCCAAGGAATCCTTCCACTCTCACCGCAGCTACCAGCAATGCTCCATGATGCAGACCAGCTTCGTGGACGGTGGGGGAGGAGGAGGAGGAGGGCCCGGGGGCGGAGGGGCAGAGAACGGGACCATGGGCAGATCCGGGGCCGTGGCAGAGAGTTTGGAGGGGGTTGAGGGAGGAGGTGGAGGAGGAAGTGGAGGAGGAGGAGGGGGAGGAGGGGGAGCCGGGCTCGGGGTAATGCCGGGGTTGCCCGTGATGGAGGAAGTGCCGGCAGACATCGACGACCAGCAGCTGCAGATTCCCATCCCTCCTCCTCCAGATCCCAATTACCGGACTCATCAGAAGAGGTCGTCGTACACCATCATCAAGGACAACTTTGACGAGAACAATGCCGCCCTTGAGTGATGATGAAGAGACCTCAGTGAAGAGGATCTACAACAGGTGGATGGATGAAAGCGACACAAACTGGAGAAAGAAAGAACGCCAGTCGATGAAAAATAACATGTAAGGATTTAAAAAAAAACAGGACAAGCTGACAAAAACAATGCAAGTCTATAAAAACAAGACTGGTTGAAAAAAAAAGTTGATACCCCCCCAAAAAGACAGTATAATAAAAAAAAATAAAGACGTTGATTTAAACAACAGTAACGACAAAAACATCTTAATGAAAACAATACAAGCAGATGCGCGCGCGCATGCGCGCTCGCGCACGCACACACACACACACACACACACACACACACACACACACACACACACACACACACACACACACACACACACACTAATATAAACAATTCGAGTGGGCAAAAGCAATCTATGTTGATGAAAATTTGAAGTTGATCAGACAACACAAGTTGACAACAAAAAAACCCAACAAAATCATTCAAAAAAAAAAAAAAAAAAAAGGCACGAACGCACAATTTGAGAACACAATGCAGGATCTGACAAGTGAAGAAAAAACATTTCAAGTCAACAAAAACACCAAACAAGTTGATGACAACAAACATCAAGCTGATAAAAAAAAACAACCAAAAAAAAGTGCTGGAAACGACACAACACGATGACGAATACATCACAACATGCTGACGAAGATATCACACCTCGCTGACGAAAACATCCCAACCCGTTCGTTCCAGTGATTGACGTCTACCGACTCGTCGAGAATCTGAGGTGTGTCTATTCTTGGAGAAGAGTGAGAGGGGGGAGGGGGAAGAGGTGGAGAGGAAGGAGGGAAGGGGAGGGGATGGGGAGAGGAGGATAAAATGGCCGATCTCTGGAATGTCAATGATAACAATACTCCACGCTATTTCAGGGACTGCCGAAAGCAAGATGCAGGTTTGTTCAGGGCTGGCACTGTTCCAGACATATTTTCGTTTCTGGTGACCGGGAGGTGGGCCAGAGTCTGTTACATTTTACCTCCAGGTCACCATCGTTGCCCGCAACAACAACAACAACAACAACAACAACAACAATGAATAGTAGTGATAATAACAAGAGTTGCATCTAAAAAATGGTGGGGGGGGGGGGGGGGACTCTGTGAAGTAAAACAAAAAGTTACCATCATCATCACCACCATCACCATCATTATTGTCATTATTATTGCGACATATATGCTATGAACCAAAACAGTTGTTGTTGTTGTTGTTGTTGTTGTAATACTATACCTGCTACAGAACATTCTTTTTTAAATTACAACGTCTCTTCCTGAAGTTTTTTTTCCGTTCCTTTCTCCTACTCACTAAAAGAAAACAAATCTGAGTTTTCAGGAAAAGTTTTCACCGAAACAGAACTACCGTCCCTCATTAACCCATTTGACACTGAACAACTTTGAATTCCCGTGGATTTAAAAGCAAGATCTGAGGCAGGACAGAGTGTGAGTTCTGTTCTCAAAGTCTTTTAGTGCACATTAAAAAGAGGAACGCTTTCTTAACACTATTTAAAGAATACACACCCCCCCCCCCCCCTTTGTTGGTTTGTTTGTTTGTTTGTTTTAAGTGTAATCGTCTGCAGCAGACTGCCAAAGCATCAGTTGTGCCACATACTTACACACCCAGTTCTCCGCCCCTTCTCTTCTCCTCTCCCACCTACGTCACAGGAGTCAAAAGTTAACATTTATACTTTTATATGAGAGTGGACATTAAAACAAACAAAAAAAAACAAAGCAAAACCAAAACAGCTTCGAAATAAACATAGCAACTTAATTTACTGCACTTGTTCTGAAGATATGGTTTAAAGGTAAATGTACAGAATGTCCCCCTGAGTTGATATTATCGCCCCCTCCCTCCCTCCCTCCCTCCCTCCCCCTTCCTTTTTTCGTTTTTTAATCAGGACCTCCACCAATGACTTCACACACAATCTGCAAATGTACTCCAACCCCCACCCCCAACCCACCCCACCCACGCACCCTTACGTGTATGTGATTGGGGAGAATGTATCTTCTTTAAAACGTATTACAGCTCTACTACTGTGTGTCTGATTGTGTGAAAAGAATGTTTCCTTTAACAGACTGTAGCTCCGTCACTCTGTGACTGGTTGTGGAGAGGGTTTTGTTTTTAACAGACTGTAGTTTTGTGACTGTGTGTCTGATTGTAGAGGGTTTTTTTTTTCTTGATCACACTGTAGCTCTGTGCCTGTGTTACTGATTGTGGAGAGGGTTTTGTTTTAACAGACTGTAGCTCTGTGCCTGTGTTACTGATTGTGGAGAGGGTTTTGTTTTAACAGACTGTAGCTCTGTGTCTGTGTTACTGATTGTGGAGAGGGTTTTGTTTTAACAGACTGTAGCTCTGTGCCTGTGTGTTTGATTGTGGAGAGGGTTTTGTTTTAACAGACTGTAGCTCTGTGCCTGTGTTACTGATTGTGGAGAGGGTTTTGTTTTAACAGACTGTAGCTCTGTGTCTGTGTTACTGATTGTGGAGAGGGTTTTGTTTTAACAGACTGTAGCTCTGTGCCTGTGTGACTGATTGTGGAGAGGGTTTTGTTTTAACAGACCGCAGCTCTTTGCCTGTGTGTGTGATTGCAGAGAGGATTTTTTCTTGATAAGAGAGTAGCTCTTTGCCTGTGTGTGTGATTGCAGAGAGGATTTCATCTTGATCAGAGAGTAGCCCTGTGACTGTGTGACTGATCGTGGAAAGGGTTTCATCTTGATCAGAGAGTAGCTCTGTGACTCTGTGTCTGACTGCGAAGTAAGTTTCTTCTCCAACAGATTGCAGCTGTGGCACAGTTGTTCTGATTTTGGAGAAGGTATATCTTATCTCCTTTAATAATCTATAGCTCCGGCACTGTATTTCTGATTGTAGAGAAGGTATTTCTTTATCAGACTGTGACTCTGTGTCTGATTGTAGAGCCTGTAGAAAAAAACAGCATTCTTTAACAGAAATTAGCTCTACGGCTGTGTCTCTGATTGTAAAGAGTTTCTTTTTTTTTAATTGACTGCAGATTCTGGCACTGTGTCTGACTGCTAAGAGATGATCTTCTTAACTCGCAAACTGTAACTCTTGCACTGTTTGTTGGTTGCGGAAAGGATAACTTAAACAAACTGGTACTGTTTGTCTGGTGATAGATATGGTGTTTTCTTCAACAGAGTGAAGCCCTGTCACTGTGTATCGGATTCTGGACGGGCATTTTCTTAAACAAAATGCAGTGCTGGTACTGTGGTCCGGTCGTGGCAAGAGTATTCTCTACAAAAGTCTGAGGTTCTGGTACCGCTGATGTGATTGTTGAGAGAATATTTTCTATAAAAGTCTCGTTCTGCCACAGTTGATCTGATTGTGGAGAGGGTATCTTCTTTGACAGACGTTTACTTTTAGCACTATTTGATTACAAAGCTGTTTGCAATATCAAAAAAAAAGCATAAAAAGAATATATTGAGGAAACTGCGGGTAAGAAAATAAACATGACCGAATAGTGACATCCATTGAGGAAATAGAGGGTAAAAATAAACATGGCCGAATTGGGACTTCTGATTCGTATAGTGTTAGAGGGTCACATTCGTATGTTTCTGGTCAATAGGCTATAACCATGTAGACACGACCATGTAAAAGTTTCGTTCTACTTATCTGTGTATTTGCCACCACGACATATGAAAACAACATGATGCCTAGCCTGCTTCCATCAACTGACCGAGTTCAGTTCTAATATTACAGACGAAATGAGATGAGGTTTTGGATTCACTGGAGGGAATCTGTTGATTCATTGACTGATAAGCGCAAGCAATCTTTTGTGTTTATCCTGCAAGTGATATAAGCTTGCATTTTTCAAACTGACCGAGCTCAAAGTCCACGCACAGACTATTTGCAATGTGAAGTTTTTGTTGTTGTTGCATATGAAAAGCACATCGAATTAAGTCATGATAGCTGAATCTCAATAGCCATGCACCTGTCTCGCTCTCCTTCCATACGAGATGTTTCGTGGCATGTGACTCTGGAAAGCAAGTAATCTGTTAGTGTCTTGGATACCATCTTGAAACTCCTGACTGTAACTTTTGTTTAACTGGTCTGGAAAGAAAGAAAAAGTGAGAAGGAAAAAGAGAGAGAAAGAGCAGAGGTGAGGGAGGGCAAGTCGGGAGGAAATAAGAGAGAGAGAGAGAGAGAGAAGAGGAGAGAGAGAGAGGAGAGAGAGAAGTGTCTCAGCGTTGTCTGTGACCATTGTCCAATGTGTACAGACTTTACAGAAGTCTTCAGAAAGCCTACACAGATGCAACAGGTTCATTTTATGACGGGAAAAAAAAAACAACAGTATTCTGTGGCCAAATTCTAACCACAGCTGAACCCCAGTATTCGTTCCAAAACAGTATTTCTGGCTATTGTCGACTCGGGAAAGGAGAAAGGTTGCTTGATATCAGAGGCATTGTGTGGACCAAAGCGCTTAACGTTTATCCTTTGGGTAAATCTAAAACAATGCCTCTCCATCCCTCGCATCGGAATCACTCCATGCTCTCTCTCTCTTCTCCTCTCTTCTCTCTCTCTCTCTCTCTCTCTCTCTCTCTCTCTCTCTCTCTCTCTCTCTGTGTACGTGTGCGTACGAGTGTGTTTGCGCATGTGTGTATGTGTGCCTTCCTGCCTGTCCACCCACCCGACCGCCCGCGTGCGTGCGTACGTGTGTATGTGTGTGTGTGTGTGTGTGTGTGTGTGTGTGTGTGTGTGTGTGTGTGTGTGTGTGTATGCGCGCGCGCGCGCTGGTGTGTGTGTGTGTATGTGTGTGTGTGTGTGTGTGTGTGTGTGTGTGTGTGTGTGTGTGTGTGTTCTGCAAAGTTCTTCCCTACATTATCCGCTTAATAGTCTGCTGTTTACTTGTTCATTCATTTATTTCATCATTTATTAATTTCCTTAAAAAAGACGATGAATTGATTTCTCTGTGCTTTTTTTTTTAGAAGCGAGATATTTCTATAATTTAGAACACATGTCAGAAACAACTATAATTTGACAGATATACGGGTAACAACTGATATTTTGGAACACATAATATGTGTTATATATTATGGGAAACAGCTATAATTTGGAAACACATACTGGTAACGACGAAATTTTGGACCTCGCATGGGAAACAATTATAGTGTGGAACAAATATGGGAAACAACTATAATTGGGAACACATAAGGGGAAACAACTATAATTTGGAAAACATATAGAAAAGAACTACCATTTGGAACACGAATGGGAAAAACTGTAGTTTGGCACACATATGGAAAGAACTATGATTTGGAACACACATGGGAAAAACTGTAGTTTGGCACACATATGGAAAGAACTGGGATTTGGAACACAAATGGGAAAAACTGTAGTTTTTGCACACATATGGAAAGAACTGGGATTTGGAACACAAATGGGAAAAAACTGTAGTTTGGCACACATATGGAAAGAAATGTGATTTGGAACACAAATGGGAAAAACTGTAGTTTGGCACACATATGGAAAGAACTGTGATTTGGAACACAAACGGGGGGAATAATTAGTATGTGGAATACATACGGGAAACAACAACAACTTTGGGAACACAAATGGGAAATAAGTGTTACTGCACACAGGTTGTTTCCTTTGACTATGTACGGCCACCTGTTTGAACTCCACCAGACTGCTGTGAGTAGTTAATGCGAGCACATGCCGGCAACCCAGGGGTAGTGGGGGAAGGAAGGGAGCAGTTGGTGGCAAGGGAGTATATAGGGGAAGGGGGGAGGGGGAGAGGAGTGTCAAATTCTACTTCAAAGTCTAGTTCAGAGTTGCTCGAAATGAACTCGAGGAACACCGTGAACATAGCTGACGATGACCACATGTCATGAGAGAGTTTACAAACTGGACAACTCGCATCGCTGTAGATGTAATTGACCAATGATCAGATAACAGAAAGATACGAAAAACAGACAGAATGTTGAACTTAAACGACCTCATTTCTGATTCAGGGTTGTTGGGGGGGGGGGGGGGGGGGGGGGGGGGTTCGTTTAAAATCTACTTCCTCTTCAAACTAGTCGGTTAGTATGTAATTCAAACCTGCCTGCATATAGCCGCACAAGATAGAATTGAATCCAGATCTGCCTCTACGTCGGTAGATATCCTTTCTTTACCGGAAAATCCACTCTAGATAACCCACATAAGGCAAAATTTAATCGAAATTTACTGATTGGCCATGGGGACTGGGGAGAGGGGGAGTGGGAAAGTGTGTGTGTGTGTGTGGAGGGGGGGGGGGGTCTGGCGGGGGGGGGGGGTGGGTGTCACGAAGCGGAAAGAGGATGTGTGAGGCGTGGAGTGACAGGGAAGTTAGTATGGGCTGGGGGCGGAAGAAGGAAGTGAAGGGGGGGGGGGGGGGGGGGGGGGGGGGTCCGTGACTGGGTAATTCTTTTCGTCAACTAAGCACGGCTTAGTGGTTGTACTCTGCGTACGTTGGACCAGAACAGTCACCACTGCACATCGCCAGCAGGGCTGTGTCTCCTCTGGTGGGTTGTCTCCAGGCGACTTGGTATTTTCTCGTGGACAGCCGGTCCTGAGACTGGGGGTGTCTGAATGAGTAGCATGGGATTATTGCCACAAGGAGGACGCGGAAAATACGATAGTCAAAATAATATAAATAAATAAATAAAATAGATAAATAAATAAACAAATGAATAAACGAATAAATAGATGAATCAATAAATAAAGTAGTAAAGGAATGCCTGTAGCTTGATGACCACGATTCAGTCTGGTCCAAATTTGCCTGCATACTGGACCCTCCTCCCCCCCCCCCCCCCCCCCCCCCCCCCCCATACCTTCCTCCCCTCTCCGTACTCCCTCCCCCTCCCCCTCTCCTATACCCCCTGTCCCACGTAATAGCAAAATCATCATTTGCAGTGAGAACTCGAGAATCGATTTTTCCACAAGTACCCCGATTGCAACAGCTGCAACTGCTTACGCCTACATGTAAAATGTCAAAGGTTATTCCACCCCCACCCCCACCCCCCCCCCCCTCCCCCATCTGACTCCACCCCGACTTAAACTATGACATGAATTATCATAATAATGGTCACAATGACACAGACATAACAATCGAAGGACTGGGGATTTTTCAATTGTGTTTTCAAGTGCATTCAATTATTTTATTACTTGGTCTTCTTATATGCGGCAAAATGTTTGGCTCATTTTCCGATTTAAGCATGATGTGTTGTATTACGCTCTCTAAACTGTTCATTTGATATTGTTCATGAGAACTTAGCATAGCACAGTTTCTGTGTTGTTTGGAAATGTTCCTAGATTAGAAGACCATATACGATGCATTTTAAGAGAGGAGAGAGAGAGAGAGAGAGAGAGAGAGAGAGAACAGTGACAGACAGGTAGACAGACGGACAGACAGAAACAGAGGTAGACCGACAGGCAGTCTGCAGAGAGAGAGAGAGAGGAGAGAGGAGAGAGAGAGAGAGAGAGAGAGAGAGAGAGAGACAGACAGACAGACAGACAGACAGACAGACAGAAAGAGAGACTTTTCTTCTCATTTTTATGTATAAATAGCATTTAAGTTACTCTCATTTGTTTCTGTTTCCTAAAAATATCTTTGTATACGTAGCAACTAAGCTTGGGCTATGGGTTTTGCTTCTATGTATGTATGCATTTGTGCATGTATGTATATATGTGTATAGATATAAACCTAAGAAGCTTTTAGTTGTGGTTTCTCTTCCTGTTTGGGGGCATGTTAATTTATGATTAACAGCTAAGATTGATTTGTGTTGATTGTGTGTTTGTTGTTGTTGTTGTTGTTGTTGTCGTCGTCGTCGTAGTCATCGTCGTCATCATCATCGTCGTTGTTGTTGTTGTTGTTTATTCATTTTATATCAGCATCTGTTTCTGTTCTTAAGTGTGTGTTTTTTGTTAATTGACGGCTTGACGATAAGCACGTAAATCGCTGATTAAGAGATCTGAATGCCATGTGTGTTTTTACGCTGATGATTGTTGTACCTGTCGGCCTGTGCACGTGTTTGTTTGTGTTTTGTTCCCGATGTGGCAGCACGCCATGTTGGCGCCAACCACGGTATGTTGTATGAGAAGATGTTTGCTGATGATGATGACTGCCATGCGATGTCCGCTGAAGAAGTGTGTCCCATCTCTTTCTCTTTCAGACATGCACAAAGCATGATAGAGGACACTGATTTCAACGCTCAAGATTTGATAGATAGTACATTCCATGGACTGTGAAACCGTCTTTGATGGGGATTTCAAATGGACAATCCCAATCGATTCGAAATTGTGACCAAAAACAGATTTTAGACTTTCCAAAATCATCTCTCTCTCTCTCTCTCTCTCTCCTCTCTCTCTCTCTCTCTCTCTCTCTCTCTCTCTCCTCTCTCTCTCACCTAAAGCCAAGATCCATGTTGACAGATAACTATACTAATCACACACACACTCCATCGCACACACCCCCCCCCCCCCCCCAAAAAAAAAAAAAAAAAAAAAAAAAAAAGACCCGAGAAGGATATGTAAGTTCAGATTCTTTGTACCTTTTACATTGTTGATGAAAACAAAACCGTAATATGAACTATCACGGACATCCTGTAGCAATGAAGAAACGGGTCTTATCTGTTAAGGTGCTCGATGTTCTGTTTGCGTTGAACATTTTGGGAGTATAGGACATGTTCTGATTTGGATCTGCCAGGCGTTCTTGATCAACATGTAGATCTTCCATGCTTGAAAGTTTTGAACATGTTGAATGTTCACAAGCTTTGGGATTTTGTAAAAGAAAAAAAAAGAAAGTTTCCTCATTTAAAACGCCTTAAACATTGGAACTGTTAGCCTTTAAGTAAGTATGCAAGCCTGATAGTTCTGAACTCAGTAAAAGCCTCTCTTGTTAACCCAGATCAATGAACTACCTGTAATTTACTCTACTCTGCCTTGGGCAACCGAACATGAGAAGGACAACAGTGTTCAGCCTTCGTTAAAAAGCCTTTAAAAGTTCAATCAATCAACACAACTTTATTTTCTTTGAGGAAAAAGCAGAACACACACATAACACACCGTTCAAATAATAAGTGCATTTTACAAAGGCGGAGGCGGTGGGGGTGGGTGGGGGGGGGGGGTTGGTAGTGGAGGGGTTAGACGCAGTGACACGCTACCACGCAGCAGACCCCTCTACCCTCCCTCCCCCCCCCCCCCCCCACTCCTTCGCCGCCATATAATCTATTATCACACAGTACCTCCACTTCCTCTTCCCTCTTCTCTCCCAGGTATGCCTCTATCACGCAGCAACCCCCTCCCCTTCCCCCTTCCCTCATCTTTCCTACGTAATCCACTATCACGCATCATGGTTCCACATATTGATTTCAATATAACGTAGGATACAGTGCCTGTAGGAAAGACACACATCTCCCACCACGGAGAACGCACTACACTACTCTCTCCTAGAATCCGCAAGTCTGAACACAAAGTAGGTGGGCGTTAGTATAACAGTGGAAAAGAGATACTGTGTGCTCACCCCACACATGAAGAGGAACCCCCAAACATGTGGGAAAGTTTTCAGTTGGCACATACATAGTCTTTGACTTCCTGTAGCTCGTAAACCGGAGTGTTGACCATCCTCAATGTCCTTGAACATCGTTCCAAAGCATGATAGTCATCACGGAGGAATGAAAAAAACGACGAAAGCAATAGAATTCAAGCTCCAAACTTCGATCGTTTTGAATGTCATGAAAATCTAACAACACGGGAAATCAGCTGGCCCTTGGTGAAATCAAGCCCTGTGCGCGAAAGGATATTTTATTTTCATAACACCATGAAAATAATGAAAAATCAGCCTGGAATCAGGATTCTGAAATCAATTGTAAGGTGTATAATCAGGACATATTGGAGATAACGAAGCTCAAGTTCCGGAACCGGAATACCAAATTAAAAACTCTACTTCTCTTTGCATTATAACACATCATTTTATCAAATACTTCTGAAACTTCTACACAGTATATTTTTAACAAGAACAAGAACTCTTTTGGAAGATCTTAAAATACAGATTTTGTTTTTAGTTTCGGAACACTGTCACCCGTGAACTTTTTGTCAGACTTTGCGATGACGGCAGCAATAAGGTTTCATGTTTTTGTATTTGCTCCAATGTGTAGAAAGTCCCAGTGCTGCAAATGACATGTCGGAACTCCTGCAGGAGTGCCAGATATTGATGCGGCATCTTCAGGACAGCAGAAGATTGCATCATCATGTTGTTCATTGTCTGCCCTTCTTTGTTTAGCTATATTTGACGAATCAAGCATCTTTACAACCTGATTTAACATATAAAACGCTTTTTTTCTTCTATCTCTCTGCTGGTCTCTTCATCCCTTCATAAAAGATGTTTCATAATTTTCTGTTTATCAGTGCACACTTTAAGAAAATAGGATAGGTTTAGAAGTAATTTCTTTTTCTGAATACTTGTTTGTACATGATATTACGCTGTGTTTGATTAAGGACTTTTTTCCCTAGTCTTTTAGCTCTATCCTGTAAATAAATGGGTTGTGGTATCTGGCGAATTATGCAACTAAAATCTGGATGATAGAGAGTGTACTATAATTCTTTTCCTTATGATTCGAAGAATTTTGAAACATTGCTGCCGTTGTGTAACGAATCAGTAGACGTTTAGCAGGGCATGTTTTATTTCGACTTTATCATTTATAGCAGTTCGTTGAAAGAGCTTGTCTTTTCATGTATTTGACCCTGTTGTTAACGTAGTTTGTTAGTTTAACCATTTATAATTATACCCATTGTGCACTGTCTTCTTGGAATATGTATGGCAAATAAAATGGATATTCTGTTGAAATATCATTTGCTCAGCATTTTGTCGAATTATGATTATTTGCTCAGTATCTGTTTTGATTGTAAAATACTGGTTTGATTTGATTGGAAGATGTTGATTCGACCGTTTGTCAGTCGTATTCCCATACTGTCTCTTGAATGGTCTGTTGTTCATTTTACATAGTGTCACCGCTTTCAACACTGCTATGTCATGTTCTTCACTAACACGGGTATTATATATGAAAAGATACTTTCTCTCCGCAGCTGTAAAACTCAACCCTCTCTGACTTTACATAGTTCGAGTTTTGAGTCGACTTTTTGTGCTGTATTTACTGCTGAGTTCCTTTTTTTTTTTTTTTTTTTTTTTTTTTTTTTTTTACTAAACTGCGGCAAAATGGTGTTGAAATGTCTGCAGACGTGTCGCTGAAAATTACCCCCATCTTCTATAATCTTCCTATCATCAACCTGCTGAACACTGTTCTTTTCCCCCATTTTTGGTGTACATTTGTTCCTCTCTCTCTCTCTCTCTCTTTCTCTCTCTCTCTCTCTCTCTCTCTCTCTCTCTCTCTCTCTCTCATCACCACTCCCCTATTTTCCTTAACACACGCATAGGCCAATATACATTCGTCACAACGTTCATGATTTTTTGAGTGAAAGTATCTTGTCCTGTGCATACGCCTTCCATTGTCTCATTTCATTTAATCTTGTGTTTAGAAGGAGATATCACACCATTTTGATAAGAAACAAAAACAGAAATAAGAGAACTATTTATACAAGCTTCATTTTCATAAATTGATCAACAGTTTTCTCGCCTTTCAAGATTTTAATAAGAAAGAGACAGAGAGAGGGAGAGAACGCACACACACACACACACACACACACACACACACACACACACACACACACACACACACACACACACGCACGCACGCACGCACGCACGCACGCACGCACACACACACACATTCACTTGTATGACTGGATCAGTCGTTTGGGTTCTTCTTTTTGTTGTTCATCTCAAAATTCCCAGTTGCCATTCCAACTCTTTCTCGTCTGGAGCTTGTAACAAATAATGATCACAAGACAACTACCGGAAAAAAAAAAAAAAAAAAAGATGCAATGAACGTGGAGATGGGTTTGATTTGATTGATTTAATTTAACGTCTGTTCACAACAATGGTGATATTAGACTAGATGGGGGAGGGGGAGGGGGCAGGCGGGGAGGCTGGTTACTGTAGAAGTACTAGAAGAACTAAAGAGGGGGAGGAGACGTTTTTTTGTTGTCTTCTGAATGCGTCCATCGTTCAGAGATTGTCTAGTTCCTCCTCGATTTATGTGCCCTTTAACGCAAGCATGTCTTGATTCCTCTTCTGCAGATCATAAGAGCCATCTTTTTTTTTTACTGGTTTGTCTTATCATTTCAGTCTCTCGCCTCCCCTTCTTTTTTCATAATGATACTTTTTGTTTGTTTGTTTGTTTGTTTTAATCGGCAAAAAGCTGAAGGCAAGAGAGAATGTCGAGGTCTTCATGGCATGCTTTCATCTTCATCAAATGTGACAAAGCAAGTTTAACATGTTTTGTTTTGTTCTTTCCTATTGTCACCCCTCCCTCCCCCCCCCCCCCCCCCTCCCCCTCCATCCCCTATCCCAACCCCGACCTCTCTCCGTCGCTTCGAGCGTGCGCGTGCCGTGTGTGTGTTGTGTGTGTGTGTGTGTGTGTGTGTGTGTGTGTGTGTGCGTGCGTGCGTGCGTGCGTGCGTGCGTGCGTGCGTGCGTGCGTGTGTGTGTGTGTGTGTGTGTGTGTGTGTGTGTGTGTGACAGATATAGTGATAGAGATTTGTGTAATCTTTCAAGCCATGCATTAAATCAACAACAAAAAAGTAGTCGCAGTTCAATTCACAGGTCACATACTGCATGACACAATGGAGATCAAAACCTGTGTGAACAACTAAGCTCGTTTCCTGTTTTTACTCATCTTCAAAGTTGCTGAAGTGACCAGTCAGAACGACAGTGCGAAACTTTTGGAAATTCAAGACCAGAGGTCGAACGTCAACATCAGAACATGGCATAGTAGATGATACTTTGTAAGCATGGGTGACCTTGTTTGACCTCTTTTTTTTCCCCACTCCATGAAATGTACAGTTGTAAGTCATTTGCGGTGCGCGGAACATACTATCTTATTGAAAGCCAAGCCTGGCAGAAGTCAAAGTTCCACGTCACTTGTAAGTTGACGTAAGACCTTCTTCTTAATCATTCACGGACACGCTAGGGCCTATAGGCCTGTTGATAGCCCGGTTTCATGGGCAAAGTCTGCAAACGTCTGTCTCAGCGATGTTGCCGGTCCCCCCCCCCCCCCCCCCCCCCCCCCCCCCCCCCCCCCCCCCCCCCCCCCCCCCCCCCCCCCCCCCCCCCCCCCCCCCCCCCCCCCCCCTCTCCTGGTCCGCCGCTCTTGGCCACGTTTCCTGTCGTATGGTGTCGAAGGGGAAGCCGGGAGATTGCATGCAAGAAAACAGCTTGGAGGCGCAATGTAGGGCTTGGATCCAGAGACTGTTAGCTGCATGGAGTATTTGGGCGTTATCATCCTGCACCGAGCGAGTTAATCAACAACTTGTGTTCGAGCATTGAAAGACCCTTGGCCTTCTTAAAAGGAACTTGAAGATCAACTCCACAAAGTTGAAAGAGATGGCCAATAAACTATGTGTCTGCATAACCTTAAGAGTATGCTTGTGCATTATGAGTCCCGAATATTCAGCAGCTCCTTGACCAAATCGCGGCCAACTAGCATCGAAAGTTAGCGAAAAGAGCAACTCCGATATAATCCTGAATCTGAAGTGGACCTCTCCCCAGGACGAAGGGAGACTACTCGCTTGGCTATGCTCTTATGAGATCCACAGCAATATCGTTGCTAATGAAAGCCCGAAGAGCAAGCTCAAGCTGCCACCGCCACAACCCTGAGGACATGATCAGCAGCCCCTTCAACCACATGGCGGAGCCCAGTGCCAGCAGTTTTCGTTCTAGCCCAGAGCAATGAAGGACTGGAACGTACTGCCGCACTGAGACCAGCGAGACTTTTCTATCATGGGCTTCCATAGTTCTCCGACACTTCCGCCTCCCCACTCCTCTTCCTTGCTCCCTCCCTCGCCCCACCCCCTCAGATTCTGCCCAAAGTGACATAGGCCTAAAAATCATCATGATGATTGCTGTCATTTTCCAATGGGGGGGGGGGGGGGGGGGGGGGTGAGAGATCTTCCATCCACTGTTCCTCACATACACACGGCAATTGGCTAAGTCAGAACATAAGCCTCATTAGGAATCTAGTTCAGGGTAAAGGTGAAGGTCACAACATTGTGTTATTCAGAATGTGATCTGTTGCAAGTAGACGCAACACGTTGTATGCCCCTCCCTCTCCGGTTCTTCCCCCTGTCTCAACCGCCACCCTCCCTTTCTCTATTATGTTACTCCCTTGGTAGGTTTAACTAGTGTTGCACGCGACCCATTAAGGTCTCTCCTTTCTCATCTTTTAAAATCCTATCACCGCCATCTTTCTTTTCTGTCCTCTTCCACTCAAAACAACGGACATGAAATATCTTCTTTCTTTCATTTTTTTTTTCTTTTTAAGGAACGTTGCTCATCATCGCTTACCTGTTCTTGTCGTCATCACGAACATTTTCTTTACTTCGTGAATTTATCCTTAAATGTGCAGTCTACACAATAATCTGGTTTTTCCATTGTACTATTCCTGTATGTATGTATTCCATGTATTCCATGTGTTTTCTCACCAGCACGTGTGTGTCGTGTGTCCCTCTCTGCAATAAAGGCATGTTCTCTTCACTGGGACTGTTAACTGTTTCAGAAAAGGCTGGTGTGCTTGGACATTTGAAAAGAAATATGGAGATAGTTGATCCAACAAACGGAAAGAAAAAAAGCAATAAAAGTAATGGGCACTGGGGAGAGCGAAGTCCTCCACCAAGGCCGGCTCGAGCAGATCCTGGATCTTCCCTTTGATCCTGATCCACAGCAAAATGTCTGGCTAAAAAAATAAATAAATAAATGAAAAAAAAAAGAAAAAACACGAAAGAAAAAAAAGTGTATTTACTGTGGCATGGGAATAGAAATAGGGTTGGTAAACAGGTTTTCATTCATTGATTTATTTTTTTAAGCTTCTGCGAGCAGATCAAGTGTGAGGACAAAATTAGTTTTCCACCAGGGAAAGTAATAATGGGTACGGACGGAAAGAGCTACCTCCTATGTACTTCACTTGCCAACAGGATATGGACAACACAAAACGCTAAATTTAATTTAGCGTGAAAATTTGAGTATTCAATGGAAACACATTACTTCACAGATAGTAAAAATTATGTGGACAATAGCTTCATAATGTTCATTCTCAGTGAAAATGTGTAACGGTCTCGCTAAACGGGTCACAAATATGCACTTGTATCCAGATCTCCACTATGGATCAGCACCAAAATTTCTTGGGTTCGCCTGTTGGCCAAAGTTTATCTTTTTATGGAGTTTGGTTTTACAAACTGGTGTGTGTGTGTGTGTGTGTGTGTGTGTGTGTGTGTGTGTGTGTGTGTGATTTTGGTGATAGGCCAACCAACCAACACAGGTGAGAACATAATCTGACTGGTGGAGGTAAAAATGGAATAAATGAGTGTGCACACACACAAGTGTGCGTGTGTGTGTGTGTGTGTGTGCGCGCGCGTACGTGCATTAGTGTGTGTGTGTGTGTGGTTTTGCTGAATGACACAGTTTAAGTGGAATAAATGAGCGTGCACACACGTGTGTGTGTGTGTGAACGTGTGTGTGTGTGCATGTTTTGCACAGCTTCTTATAACACCTTTTCACAAAAAATGTTTTCTGGAAGGGGGAGGTGGGGGAGGGGATTTTTTGTTCTTTATCTTCCATGCTGCCACCCTTTGTACAAGTCACACCTGCAATCGATAAGTTAAATTGCAAGGCAGCCCAACAGTGGAGACATTGTTCCACTGCCCAAATAATTTCTCATGCATTCTCACTTTTGCTTTTTTTTTTTTAATTTGCATATATGCGGAGAAGTGGGAGTCATACAGCAGGCTACCAGAGGCAGACGTGGCTTTCATCGAGGCTAGATGCTAGGAATGCTTGTGAGTTTGGCGAGTGACAGAGATTCACAGCACACTGTGGAGGCCAGTGAAACTGCACAAAGATGAGAGATCAGAACAGTATCTGGGGAATTTCTTGCAGGCAAAATTTTCTTTCAGTCATTTGCATTTGTAGTATTAAATCCACATGTTTTATGACAACCTACCACGGAAAAACATATGATGCATAAACTCAGTTAAGAGAGATCATACATGCATCACATGACACTCGTCTCCTCATTGGTGCACTTACACACACTCACACATAAATTTGCATACATGAAACAGATCCTGAGAGTTACCGAGTCTACTATCTCAAAGTTCTATCACTTATATTTGCATTGGACAGGTCAAGAATGAAGCTGCCCCCATTTTCCGGAAGTCTAGTAAGTGTCGGTTTTGAAATGCCAGTAATCATTTGGCTGAAAATGGCTCTTGCTCTTCCTATTGGCTTTGACATGCGATTACATCCTCTCTTCATATTCAATTCTGCAAAGTTGCCTGTGGTATGGCGGCCTTGATCTTGTTTTCAGTTATGATTCTTTTAGGTTTCTTACGACCTCTTATAAGCATACTTGGAGTCCCGTATGTGTGTGTGTGTGTGTGTGTGTGTGTTGTTTTCAGTTATGATTCTTTGTTTCTAATGACCTCTTATAAGCATACTTGGAGTCCCCTATGTGTGTGTGTGTGTGTGTTGTTTTCAGTTATGATTCTGTAAGTTTCTTACGGCCTCTTATAAGCATACTTGAAGTCCCCTATATGTGTATTTGTTGGCTCACTAATTTCCTTTGTCATCTTCCACCAAGGACAATACCTCTATGTTGGCTTTTCCAGCCGAAGACTGCACATTCCTTCATGGCAGCCTGATCCTCTTGTTCCCAGGGCTCCCATTTTTCTGCAATATTTGCAGATTTCAGCAAAATGTACAAATGAGAATTTTTTTTAAATACAGTTGGAAAAAAAAGGGGGAAGAAAAAAAAATGGCAGAGGAATCTGCAGGAGCTACTCTTTACTTATTTATTTTTTTATTCTATTTTCTTTATTTATTCGTTTATTTATTTCTTGCTATTTTCTTTATTTATTCGTTTATTTATTTCTTGCAACCAGTTAACAGTGATGTCAAAAAATCTTGTGTAAACTTCTTAACCGGGTGGACAGATGCCATTTTGTCTGCGCGGTTGAAGGAGAAAGATCACACTCAATGGCACCTGTCAGCAAGATTCACCTGTAGTGAAAGAGATAGTCAAAAGCTGTTTGAGCAAATGGTCCCAGCTGTAGTTGGACCAAAAGGTGGGCTATAAACACCACTTGATGCTAGAGTTTTGTCAGATTGCAGCATGTTATTTCACAAGTTTCAACATTTTTTTTTCCTGGGAGGAGCACATGCCGACTGGACTCTCTAGAATTTCAGCGCTGTTTTGTTTTTTTGCATTCAACTGTCCTTAGATTGAAAAAATGAGGTTTTTTTTTTTTGCAGAAAAAAATGATTCGCTAAATAATTATGTATGTTATGTTAAGATTCAAGTCCAACAATCTGTTAGTCGTAGGGAAAATGAACCGTGAGAGGTTCAAGGGCATGGTGAAGGAGTCTATGCCTCTCCTTCCGCTGCCTTAACCTCCCCTGACCTGAATCAAACTCCCACTTGGGTTGACAGAGAAGTTTTCCAAGTCATGAAAGTCCGACCCCATAAGAAGTTCAAGCTCATGACAGTTAGCTCTGCAGGGAGAAACTCTAACCATCTGTCTAAAGATGCATGGGGTCAGAGGTAAAAAGAAGTAAAGCATGCAGACTTTTATATGTTAAAACATACATAATGCCACAGATAATGTCAACATAGAGAATTTTATTTGTGAAAGTTAATATTCACAAGGCCATCAGTAATCACAAGAATCGGTTGTAAACAGTCTGACAAGAAGTTCTGAAGTGATAGAAAAAAAAACATACCTATAAACATTAACCAGCAATGATGTGTGTCTGTGTGTGTGTGTGTTTGTGTGCAAATGTGTGTGTGTGAGAGAGAGAGAGAGAGAGAGAGAGAGAGAGAGAGAGAGAGAGACAGAGCATGTATGAATGCAAAACACACCCACACTCATAAAAATCTGCAATCACAAAAGAACTTGAAATACACTAAATTGTTGGAAAATGTCAGTGACCATCATCAATGTGTGCTACACTTCTTTTTTCTGGAATGAAAAATTACTACAGATACTTAACTCAACTCTCTGCAGACTGTCCTTTATCTACCACTTTGGATTGTGATTGAGTGAATGACAGGGTGCTTAATTATCAGACACATGTTTCTCATACTCATGGACATGCATACATGTGCATATGTTAGCACATACATGGAAAGGGAGGGAGGGACAAAGAATAGAAAAGAAAGTGGGATTGGACAGACAAACATAGATCGTAGGAAATAGCAAGAATATTACAGGGGAGACACCACCTTTTACAAGGCAGCTATATGAAAGTGTTCTTTTGTCTTTCTATCTGAGGAGTATCTGAGGAATCCTTGTTCATGTCTTCTGTGTACATTGCTGGATTGCTCATGTCAGCCTACCAACCGGTGGCTGCCATTCTAATTTAGTTCTAATGATATGAATCACACCTGGAAGCTTTTGTTCCGGTGATTCTCTCTCACCTTTCATTTTTTTTAATTCTGTTAACTGGTAAGCTGTCCTGTTCAACATTATTTCACTTCATCTATTCGTCAAAACCTCTATGCTTTCATGTTTGTCTTTTCTGTAGGGTGTGAAAAGGGAGAGTTCAAAACAAAACAACACACACACACACACACACACACGTTACTTGCAGGTTTGGAGACATACCCCAATGTTCGTAGCAATCACATCAGAACATTATCTATACCCAAAGTATGAAGTTTCCTTATTCTTTCTGGCGTGTCTTCATTTCAAAAATCTAGTATAGCACACACTATGCTCTGTGTCTCTTTCTTCAGGTGATAGAAAAAAGACACTTTTTACACACAATTTGAAACTGATTCCAAAGGGTCAATGTCTAATATCTGTTGGTGCAGAATGCTTCATTAGTTTGAGATCAATGTTTTCAGACAATGAACAGATGTCAGAAAGTATACACTCTTTAATGAAGAAGCCCCTAAAACCGAATATGCATGCACTGTCCAATGTGCTGTTCAAATACAAGTGTGTATAAATCTACATGGCAAGCAGACCTCCTCATCATGGAAAACAAAAGTCGAAAATTTCCAGGAGGAAGTATGATCACCTAACCAGTTGACATCCTGTTCTTGCAAAGGTAAAACAAGTATGTAATTCAATTCTTTAAAAAATTATATGACTGACTCTAGGATACTCTGCCCAGCTTCACTCTCTTTTCTAGAGTCCAGTCTTTGACAAGTACATCTCCAAAAGACACAAATTCATGATCAGAGATAATATCCCAAATGATTGAATCTGCATCCTCAAATACCTGACTAAAAAGCTTTGATAACACCCTAATTATTTCATCTTCAAGTCAATATGATACACTAGCCACTCTATTATCCTGACAACAATCTCTGGGAATGATATCTGGGAGCTCATGAACATGTGATAAACAACAACATAGGGTAAAGAAAAATGCTGTACCAAAATCTGAATGCTTTCTATCATACTATGACAATATCACAACTGAACTTGGCACATGGAAGAGCAAAGTAAAGAAGCCAAGTACACCAGCCAACAAAGTGGAACGACAACAATGAAAAGGGTTCCAACAACAAGCCAAACACCAACATCTACACACCCAAAACACAGCCTGTCACAGCTACAGCAGCAGGTCATTTTATTCCATTCTTTACACGTATACAGAACAGTGTATGTTTGTTGTTACACAGTTACTCCTTTACAGGGGACGGAATGGGTGACAGTGCACTCCTGCCAGATGCATGTTTCAGATTCTTTTCTATCACAGAATGCTTAATCAAGTTAATGTGCTCCTCCTTGCACAGACTGACACCTCTGGATGTCGCATTTCACCTTGAGAAAAATCAGTAATACTGTTTGTATTTAGTACATACAGATTAGGAATAAGAATCACAAATAACAGTGAAACACTATGCGCTACCATTTAAGCACAGTACTCATCATTCACAACAAGCATCAATTAAATGGCCCACAAATCTTTATTCATGGAAAGCAAGATCAAAACATGAATATCAAAAAGCAAAACAGAATCTTGAATCTTAATTTCAAAACAAGCTAAAAAAAATATTGTTTTACATAAGATCTGACAGTTCAATAAATGAAAAAATGGTTTTAAATAAGATTTGAGAGTTCAACAAACACATAAACAATAGGCAATTACTTACTCTGCTACAGTAAATAGGTACCGTAATTTCCAGAATATATCATTTAAAACAAAAAAAAATGGTAATCTGAGGCACGTATGTGTAAATTATCCTATATATTTTAAGAAATGACATTGTCAGGTTCCCTAAATGACAAAGGCTCTCTGTCTACACAGTTCAACATATTGACATCGAATGTGCACATTAAACCACGATACCTAACACAACATGTTCAGTTTGATGTGCGCA
Organism: Conus canariensis; assembly: GCA_033310375.1. Classification (NCBI taxonomy): domain Eukaryota; kingdom Metazoa; phylum Mollusca; class Gastropoda; order Neogastropoda; family Conidae; genus Conus; species Conus canariensis. The sequence continues at coordinate 54,102,683 of CM065727.1, forward strand.
AGCATGGTCATGTTCTGCATGTTCTGTTATTTTAGGCAATTATCAGCAAACTGTAGATTTGTACACAGCAAAACTAATGTGTCTTGCACTCCAAAATGTTCTCCTTATGAATGAGGATTTTTTTTTTTTTCATTTTAAACCATGGGGAACAAGTGCCTTGTAAAAATATTACAGTATCAAATTTTCCTTTACTAAGTTTAAACAACTGAAACAAAAGTGGACAAACAAAACCAATAACACTGCATATTTAAAGGACAGTCAACATATCATATTGAAAAGTATTTTCTTTTTAGTTGTTGTTGTTGTCAGCAGTATCAAAACAACTGGTAAAAAAAATCCAGACAGACTTACACTAAACTGACAATTATGATCACGGCAATATATATCACAATACTCTTGGTATCACAGAACCTTCAGCAATTCACTATAGATGCAAACTGCACAGGTACGTTGCATCTTTTATTACATGAATATTCAGCCAGCATATTTCCAGGTAGGCCCTCAATGAGACTGAAGGGAAGAGAAAAAGCACATGGTCAAGGGACCTCATATCTCCACTTTCCTCCATAGGAAGGTCATGGAGTGGAGTCAAAACACATTTCTAAATACTTTCATAAAACGTTCTAGTCCCCTTCTAACTGTGTTACTTCTCTACAGACACAATGTAAAATAATCAATGTTCCAATACTGCAATATGAAACAAATACATGCCTCTGGGCTCTTTCATACAGTGACAATTCAAAATATTTTTCAACATTTAAAGAAGAAAACATGTTGGACAAAAACACATGATATAGATGCTTCTCCTTGAAGTGTAAGAGCATTTACTGAAAACCAGTACTCCACATCAATATTAGAAAATGCAAGTTTGGTACTGGCATTTTGACATTTAAAGCCAATCACAGATCTTTGAAGCTGTGGCTTTTAAGACAGCAGGCTGACTGCGTGACCGAGACCAATGATGGCTCCATGTCCTGGACAGGAAAACCATGATGGACAAATAATACCCCAGCAACTGTTTGCTAACAAGTCCATAGTCTTTCCAACCAGAATATATACTCCCCCCCCCCCCCCCCCCCCCCCCCCCCCCCCCCCCCCCGGGCTGATCATTGTAGGTTTTAGGAACAACAACTGAAGTGATCATAGGAACAACAGGACAGGATACATTAAGTGAAACCAGAGGGGTGATGGGGTGATGTACAGAGGATAAGGGTCACAAGCTGGTCTCCTGCAGTCAGGTGTGGTTGTTCTATACATGCTTTCATAACATCTTGGTTCTATGCCTACATGCATAAATACTTTTTTTTTTTTTTTGATTTCAAGGACTCTGCAATCCAGAATAAAAGTGACTGTATTTGGTATTTATACTCAGAAGTCCAATTTTTTTTTCTCATTTACATCACCCTACTTTGATAAAATGTAACAGTCACATCCATGCACTCTTTCAGTATAAATTACATGGATGCATGTGGTGATCTCTTCTGAGACAGATCAGAACTTCCCCTCCTCTTCTTCCCCCATCCCTCAGTCTCATTGACACACATGCTTTTCATACACACACACACACACACATTCATGCACAAGCACATGACTACACACACTCATTCTTATATGTTCATACCTATACAGACAAGAGAGAGAAAGCATGTGCATAACATGACAGACAATCGAAGTGCAAAGTGAGAGACCTTCAAAGCAAACTCTGCAAGTTGCACCGTGATTCCTCTCCTCCTCCACATCTGCTCCTCCTCTACTAGTAACCATGGCGCTCCAGTGCAAATTACACTGAATGCTCTACAATCCATGGACGCACAAACCAGGTGACGCCTCTTCATACCATGATGCGTGAGCCGGGAACATAGCGCGACTCGCTCCAGATGTTGCTCTCCCCGCAGTTGTTGACACGGCGTTTACACTGTTTACAGCGGTTGTACTGGTCGCACTGCTCGTGCAGGAGCTGGCCTGACTCCAGGCCCAGCAGCCGATCATTCAGGTCTCGGGCCCGCTTCATTTCCGCCGCCTGCTTCCAGTCCTCCTCCAGGCGGCGACGGCTATCAAAGCGCGCCCTGTGGCGCAGTGCTCGGTCCTCATTTATACTGCAATGACAAGGACTTCTGTTCAAATGGGTCTCTCTGTGTCTTAACATTCCATCATTTCACGTCTTCACTACTGTTAATTATATGCTGGAAATAAGTATGCACTAACACTCTTAACCACTGTGTGTATGATTACTTTAAATGCTGCAGAATTTCTCTCCCTCCAATAATGGACTCCATGAGAACAGTTCAGACTGTGAATTGTCAATCAACATCAGTTTCGTTATAAACATACAGGATCAGGAATTTGTAGTGTTCTGAATTGTTAGAGTGACAGTTCAATGTTAAAAAGGCATTATGAGTTTAAGTGCTGTCATGGACCTCTCTGCTTTCAATTACTCCCAGTGGGGCCGGAATAGCTCAGTTGGTAGAGCGCTGGACTCGTGATCCTAGGGTTGCGGGTTTGAATTTCGGTACAGGGGATTTTTCCCTCGGAGTTAACATTGGTTCTGACTCCATTCCCCATGCGGTCCTTCGAATGAGACTATAAACCGAGGTTCCGTGTGTGAACGCACGCACAACATCTTGCACACACGTAAAATCCCATCACCAACTTTCAGAAGAGAAGGCCAGTTTGGCCGTCGGTATGGATGACATGTTACACATAGCATGCACCTTCCCGAAGATGGAGTATGGCTGCCTTAATGGCGGGATAAAAAACAGTCATACACACAAAACTCCGCTGCCTGTCTATACAGGCAGTGTCCGCAGGAGTATCAGCCTGCGTACACAGAAAGAAAGAAATAATTACTCCCAGTGCTCTGCATGCCTCTGACATGATTATTATTAGCCCTGCTATTCGTGTATTCAACATGGTAGAACTGAAGCTCAAGCTTTTCTAGAAAGTTAACTTTGAAAATAAGAAACATTGCTCTTTCTTTTTCACTTACTGAAAGTATTATCGATTAACTGTTTTCCCCAAATTGCATTACCTGATTTACTTTTCAATGACTCATGCAGACTGTCTGAGATGAAAAGAAGGCAGTTACTGGCAGTGCACAGTGATCAAGCAGCACTACTCAAAGCACGAATTGGTGTGGCACAGCATTTGACAAAGAGAGGAAATGCATCTTTTGTGCTTCAAGTTTTGTATGAAACAGCTGTCTTTCCCCAAAACCTCTCTACAATGCTGCGATAGGTAATGCACATGTGATCTTTTGGATTTCTCTCTCTCTCTCTCACTTACACACACACACACACACACACACACACACACACACAAGACAAGTTCAGCATGCACTTAGGGCACTTAAAAGAAGCAAGAAATGAACCACCTCTGAATACATAGTGTGGAAATATCCACTGCAACAGGTGAATAAAAATGTGCAAACTGAAGAAAAGGGAAAATGAAATGAGTGCACATCTGTTTTCCTTTGAGCTGCTATTGGTGTAGTTTTCAACAAAAATACATGCATTTTCTACAAAGAGTGTGGGGTAAGGCGAGTTCATTTTCCAATTTTTTGTAAAAGCAGGGTGGGTGGGCAGGGTGGGTGGGCATTTACCCTGCTATTGCCTTACAGCAAAGCGATTACATTGCTCTAACTATGGCATTTACCCTCCTATTGCCTTACAGCAAAGTGATTACATTGCTCTAACTATGGCATTTACCCTCCTATTGCCTTACAGCAAAGCGATTACATTGCTCTAATTACACTGCTCTAACTATGGCATTTACCCTGCTATTGCCTTACAGCAGAGCGATTACATTGCTCTAACTATGGCATTTACCCTATTGCCTTACAGCAGAGCAATTACATCGCTCTATGGCATTTACCCTGCTATTGCCTTACAGCAGAGCGATTACATTGCTCTAACTATGGCATTTACCCTGCTATTGCCTTATAGCAAAAAGATTACACTGCTCTAACTATCATTAAAACTTTGTTGTTCAAACACTAAATTTCTTTCATATCTGGTTCTTCACCCATACTTTAATATAAATTCATGCTCTCCTGCTGATTTTTTTGTTCCTTTTCTTTTAAAAATAAAATATTTCAAGGCTTTTACCTGTTGTCGAAGAAGCAGACACACACAAAACAGGTGTCGTTCTCTGATCAAAACACCAAAATTAGCTCACCAAGAGAACCCTGTGGTTACATTCCACAAGTGTGATTGCTACCCAAGAACTTCATGTCTGAATCTAAATTTTGATCATTCTTTTTTTTTCTTTTTCTGTTTATCATATTCATTGTGTTTTCATATGAATAATTATGTCTGTACATGGCACTGTACTTGGTAAGCCACTAGCTCTCCCTGAATGAAGCAATTCAAGTTTCATAGAGAAATCTGCTGTGATGATGCATACAACACTACAGTCACTGATATAATCACTTCCACGGCAAAGCATCACTCACCCTTCTTTGGTTTTCTCCAGAATCAACTGGTCGCGTTCCTGCTCCATCAGTCTCTTCAGAATGGTGTCACGCTTGCGCTGGTCTACCAGTTCTTTCTGTTCCTGGAACATGAGGTTGGCCCGGCGCCGACGCTCCATCAGCTTCTCATTGGTCGTGTCGTTCTTGCCGAAAATCTCAGAGTCTGGCTCACGAGGAGGCAATGGGATCGGCTTGTACTTCATCTGAATCAAATGGTTTTGAGTTTGAAAGGGTGACTGTCTGGGAGGGAAAAAAGCAATGAAAAATGTCTTATGATTCTGAAACCAGTGAACTGATATGGAACATTTTCCAAAGGTCTGTCACATCAGACTGTCCTGTCAACCATCTGTGTTAAGACAATGATGAAGTATGCCAGTGGTGATCTACATCTGATGTCCATCTCTACCTCTCCTACCTCGCTGTTCCTTCATCTGCATGCATCTCTATGTCAATGAAACACGGCTTCATCCCCCACCCACCCCTCATTCCTCCCTCCCCTTCCTACCTCCTTCATCTGCTTGGTATATCTAAGCTAACTGAACCTATTTTTTTAAAACATAACAGAAAAAATGTTAATGGAGTCTGATAATCATTTGCTATCCCTCCTATCTCAAAGCTCCATCACTTACTTCACACATCTATTTCAATGGAATCTTGATTTCCATGCCCTTCACCTCCTAGCTCACGGCCAGGAGCACATAAAGAATGGTTCTGAACCTGAAGGAAGACGGCAAGAGACTCAGAAAAAGACAGAGAAGGAAGAAAAGAGAGAGTGAGAGAAAGTGGGGTGTATTCGCTTCTCACCTGAGCATCCAATGCTTTCTTGTAGGTATCCACAGATTCAATTTTGTCCTTAATGTTTTGTTCCCGTTGAGCCGCCAAACTGGGGTAGAAAGCAACAAAGAAAATTGGTTGTACTTTATTGTCTTAATATACACAGACATTCTGTTACTCACTCCTCTGAGGCGGCTCAAAAGCATTAGCTATGTCCACTTTGCTCTGATAAAAATTAAGTACACAGTCACTTCACAGTACAGTTTCAAAAGCATATTGATAACAATAATCAAAGTAACAGATATTTGTTAAGTGAACGTTCTCAAGAGTAACCATCAGCATTCTAATATAAATTTGCACATACTTCATATGTGCAGCAGGCATAAGCATAACACACACACCATCCTAGCTCTATTCATACATACTCAACACATAATCATACAAGCATTAACCCGTTCGCTGCTTGAAAAAGTTACAAACAAAGGCTTTCCCAGTGCCAGGGAAATCTAATGATTTGGGGGTAATAATTAACAAAAAATTCTAGCTCAGAAACTACAAAAGATATAACAATGAAATATATATGATTTTTGAAGGAAATTGAATGAAGATTTTGAATCTGGGCTTCTTTTGTTTTAATTTTGATAATAAAAAAATATTTAGGCATTTAGATTTGGATAGATTTTTTTGCACGATCAAAAACATATATATTTACCACTACAGCTTCACATCCAAAAAAGAACACAAAGCAAAAAAGTTGAAAATAAAGTTTGTATTGTCACACTACACACGTAAATGAAAGTAAAACAGTTTAGAAGTCTGTCAAGACGCTCGCACTCTATGCAGACAGGTCAGTCCATGACCACGCCCCCCTCCCCCCACCACGCCCCCTTGCTGGACTTCAACCCTCTCTTTCACTCCTCCTCTTCTCTTCTGCCCCATGTCACGCCGCGAGCAGGCCACGCTCCCCTGTTGCGCTGACTATCACATCACTGGCCACTGGCACGCAGTGCAGAGTACACACAAGGCGAGCTCGTTCGACGCTGGCAAACCAGTCAGCTGAACACACACTGAGGTCACACAGTCCGACTCAGTAACTGACGAATACGGTCAGCAATTCCATCACAATCATCATCTCACCTTCATGCTCGAGTAAGTTGTTGAATAAAAGATTATTGTCTTTGTCAAAAATGATTAGCAGAGCCTGCTCAGCTGTGTAAATACGTTGATTTGGTCGCTACCCTTGTCGAAGGTTGCGCCGCCATCTTTGCAAGCGAGACGAAGTGCTGGCTGGTCATCCAATCAGTGATGAGAATAAATGGGCTTTCCCCTCACGTGTGGTCATTTGCATATCATTTTAATACTACAGACATATAAGGCTTACTACGCACACTCTATTTAAGTCCGTTAATAGAAATAGTAACGAATGAAAATTCAAGAAAAATGCATGACGTCAGTGGACGGCCCATAGGCACTGGGAAAGCATTTTTACTTTGGCGTCCGCTGACGGCTTATAGGCACTCTTCGGGTTAAGTATATAGCTTATTCAGAAAAGGGACTGTTTTTAGCCTCTTTTTAATAAAGTGATAGAAAATAACGGTGTGAGAGACAGAGGTAAAATGTTCCGCCTAGGTGGTGCTTGGAAGAGAAGGATATTTCACTATTCAGTCTTTGTTTTCAAGTGAGTAGTCAAAAGAGATGAGTGACACATGAAGAGTGGACTTGATGAGGAGTGTAAATGTAAAATAATTCAGAAAGGCAGTTGAGTGCAAAATCAGAGGTGACAGCAAAGAAGAGGGTGGAAAGTTTATAGTGATTCTGTTAAGAGATCAGCTGCCACAGCAGTGGTGGTGTTACATGTTTGAACTTGAAGGATCTCAGGACCAGCTGAGCAGCAATGTTTTGGACTACTGGGAGTCTATACATTAAAGATTCCTGAGAAGGCCAGCAAAAGAGGAACTAGTATGATTAAAAATTGTGCACACAACTGCCCATATACATCTGGGAAAAGACTGCTTAAAATTGGAATTTCTGTCATACAAATCAACATTCCCCGAAGATGGAGTATGGCTGCCTTAATGGTGGGATAAAAAAATGGTCATACACACAAAACTCCACTGCCTGTCTATATAGGCAGTGTCCGCATGAGTATCAGCCTGCCTACGCAGAAAGAAAAAAAGAAAATACAAATCAACACACAGAGTAGGCAAAACATGGCTAAATGTTCGATGTTTACTATGCTATTTTCGTGTTGTTGCTAGTTTTTTTTCCTCCCAAGCCTTGTATTTTTACACTTCTTCAATAGGTCATACTGAAAATATAACACCAGCATCCTATTACCCCCCTAAATAATGGAAACTGGCTGTGTTTTTTTCCCCCAAATTTACTAAATAATTCTAATTTGTACACTTCATGTGATGATCCTACTTGCAACTGTGAACAATCTATCTGCCCTTGTCATAAGTTTGAAGGAATACGAATGACCAGTCATTGCTTAGACATTAGACAGCATCATTACAGTTGCACTACAAACTGGTGAAATGATAGACTTCTTTCGTATGCCCAACAGTCACTCCCTCACACATGATGAATGTACACATAGGTACACAAACACCCATCAAGACAGAAGACACAACATACTCCTCTGCTAGCTGAACTTGCTCAAGGCGCTCTAGAAACTGGTCATCAGCCTTCTTCCTAGCAGCAGCACTGTCCTTGGCCTCTACCTGCAAGGATACAAAAAGTTTTGAACATTTTCTTACGGGTTTCTTTCCTTTTCTTTTAAATGACAATAAATGAGGATGACGATGATGTCACAGAGTTTCATGTTGGTCTGAAACTACAGAACAAGCTGTACTCTCCCCTTACTCATATTTTGCAGTGTCAGTGTAACAATTCAGATGCTTGCAGTGTTGGTCGGGAAATTTGAGCAACTCTCTCCAGACCCCTCCATCAACTCAACTGTGTGGTTCCACTCTTCCCAACTGACCCCACAATACATTCAACAGTGGTGGTCAGGAGCTGGCCAGAGTTGACCAATCCTGTGATCTACCGGTTATGGTAGGTTGATTCTGTCCCTTGTCAATGACACTCGCTAATGCATATTACTAGCAAGTTGTTTTTGAGGTTTTCTGTCTTAGGGGATACCTGAAGAATCTATAAATAATTTTCGTTCTTGTGACCTTTCTGCCTGAACATCATACTTTCTTCTCGTACAAGAAAGCCCAGAAAATGTCTCAAAGCAAGACTGAAATAATGCAACATCAAAAAAAGCCAGAATTTTTTTTTCCCAACTGTAATGGGCATAAATCTGTGACTAATATTTTCAGCCATAATTTCAATATTTCACACTTAATACAATGTCTGCATCACAGAAATGCAGATACAGACAAAGACATTAGGGCCAACAAGTAGATGTATCTTGCCAAATATATCCAAGTAAAACGAGATGAGTTATGATTTTTGGTGAATAGAGCAAGCAAAGACACATCAAATTAGCAGTTTTTACAGTCCTGCCTGTTTCGACTAAAAAATCTTTAAAAAAAAAAAAAAATAGGGGAATGTCACAACTTTTACATCATTGCCAAAATGATAAAAGTTGGCTCTAAATTTTGGGAAAATCCAAAATCAACATGTCAGCTAAGATAAGATATGAATTAATTACTTGCCATCATGTCAAAACATACCGTCATGTGTTCCATTCCACTTGCTGAGTTCATACATTTAGAACATGTCAGTATTAACAAGTATCCAAGATACCAAAATGAGGATGGCAAACATGAGTGCAGACAGGCTCTGTGGCGGATGGGTGAAAAGAAGTCTGAAGTGGGGAAGGCGTGGGAGTGGGGGGTGGAGAGGCCAGAGGAAGAGGCAAGTATGTGAAAGAGGTGTGTTGGACATGGAGTTTTAGGGGGATGTTGTAATCTTTACCAGTGGCAGGATGAACAAGATGCAAAGCATATAAACGTACTCCCAGTTTATCTTGAATACAAGTACTTTCTGAGATATTCCATATAGAAGAAAAACCATTTTGGGCCGTTATAGCTGTTAGTAACGGCTATTCTGGTGAAATAAAACGTTGGGCATCATCCGTGACCCATACTGAATATACATACAAATTTTCAGAAAGATCGGCCCAGAAGTTTTGTCTGGGGCAAGTGGAACACATTTTGACCACGGACAGACAGACACACACAGACAGCATTTCTTCATTCCCATTGTAAAGTACTTCCTGTTCTATAAGAACTGGGAGTACAAAAGGAAAGAGGGGACAGCAAAAATGAAGAAAGTAGAGGAGGGTGGAGGTAGGGACATTGGCTGAAGCAAGGGGGGACAGAAATGCAATGGTGATGAAGAAGCTGGGTGATTTAGTAGAACAGAAGAGCAGAAGTAATCCATCATCAAAAGTTGAGTTAATCTACCATGCTGGCAGCTGCCATTTTCTTTGGAGGTGGAGTGATCTTTTGTCAGTCTGCTGTATGCTGCAACAGTTGCTTGATAAATCAAGCCAGAGACATGAACATACCAATGAGCTGTTTTTTTTTGTTTGTTTGTTTTTTAAAAAGATATTTAACATGTTTCTTTACATCATTCCTGAAATATGTTTCTTCAGCGACCTGATGTTGATCTCTGTACAGAAATAGAGCAGATAGCTAGTTTTTATATGGAAAAGGCGGAATAGGGGGTGGGGTGAGGGTGGCGAGGGGGGACGGATGGTGGGGGGGAGGGGCATTACAGTGCTGGAAATGCTACACTGAAGATAGGTGACTGATCTGAAAAAAAAAAAAAAAAAAAATGCACCCATCACAGAAATGATCAGGCTAGATCACAAAAACAAGATCTACATGGCTATGTCCCTCCCCATTCACCCTTTGCAGTTCATTTTCATATGGTTTTCAGTCACACATGTGTCATAACCAGTAGCTGCCTCCCTCATTGTTGTTTTAGCACAGATGGTAATTTTTTCACAAGTTTGTCTCTAAAATCTTTTAAAATTATAAAATAAAGGTTCAAATCTTCGCCAAGTCATTACTATAATGACAGAAGAATTGTTAGCCTGCACTTGTTTTCTCCCACTACTTAAATGTTCAGCATTATATTGTTTGGTCAAACAGTGGGAGATTGCATCTCTTAAGAGATCCAAGTACAGGTTGTTCTGCACAATTCTTAGCCGCTGACAATGCTTGGGTTATTGAACAGCAGAGCTGACCACTCAAACTGTTCCATATCTTTTGATCTCCCTTGCATCCTTGAATGGATCCTCAAGTATAGGCTCAAAGATCGTCCCCTACATTTTATACTGTTTGCATAATGTTTTTGGTTTTTCAGCAACTTTTTTCCTCTCCACATTTTCGTTTTGCTTCATTTGCTACCCTTCGCTGGCTGCTTTAAGAGTGCTGTTGGATTCTTTTTTGAACCCTTGGTGGTGAGAACACCGCAGAATTATGGACTGTGGTGTGTCTCTATTTGATGCCAAGAGCACAGACATGGTCAACTGTGTCTCCCTGGTGAATCCAATCTGGCAGATGAACAGCCTAAGAACAAGCAATATTAATAGATCAATCTCCAACAGGAATTCAGATGGATTCCTCATGCAGCTAGTAAAAGGTTCTCATATTTATGATATATGTACTAAATTTCATGTTCCTATTTTCTTCATCAACTTTATTGTTGCTGTTTTCGTAATGGTTCAAATCTTGGCCAAGTCAATTACTATAATGACAGAAGAATGGTTAACCTGCACTTGTTTTCTGCTAGTATGTAATTGTTCAGTATTATAAAATAAAGATGTGGTAGTTAAAAAGGCAAACAACACAATTCAATCAAAGCAGTGCCTATGGAGACACTTCAAGATTTTGGCAGCTGACCTGTTTGGTGAGATCTCTAAGATACTGCTCCTGCTTGGGCAGTCTGGGTGGAGTCAATGGACGCCTCTGGAAGATGTATGATCTCTGGAAAACCAAACATTTCATGCTGAAAAGGCAGACATATCAAGTGAACTTTATCTTACGCAATTACTTATCCTGTTTATTACATTTTGCTGGTTTTTTTTTGTGGTTTGGTTCAATCAGTAATAAATTCAAGTAACTGGTTGCTATTTAAGCGTATCACAAAATGACTTGTTTTCTTTCAAGATAATGGTAATACAGTCTACTGGAATGTAATTTAAAGCATATAATAAGGTGAGAGAAGGATGGGAAAAAAAGTTCTTCTTCACCTGTGGTTCAGTATCTTTGGCTTTCTTCTTGGCAGTCACAGCTTCTGACACACCAAGGTTAAAGGCTGACATCTTCTGGAGATCATGGCGACGAGAAATATGACGTTCCTGCAAAACACATCAAAAGACTGAAGACACCTCATTCGTATCTCTGAAACCAGCCAAACAAAAAAGGACAGCCTACAAAACAAGCACAGCTCCATGCCAAAAATTGGTTAGACTGAAAGAAATTCACAAATTATCTTAAGTATGACTATATGAAATGAGTACAACTTCTTTTACAGCCACATTGTTTTGGGGAGAAATAAAAAAGAGATAAAGACAGCGAGAGAGACTAAAAATGAAAAACAGCTCACTATCCGCCTCCACTTACCATCCATCTCACTCACACACACACACACACACACACACACACACAGAGTTCAAGCTGTTAATCCACCATACAATGATTTAATAATAAATACTAAGCAGGACAACACAATCTGACCTTCCTGCTCTTTTTCACTCTTAACCTTCAATCACTTATACCCTCCCCTTCCTTCAATCCCCTAACAACCTTATCCTTTACATACCTCATAATAGTAGCAGAAGACATCATTATCTCCCAATTTCTATTCCCCTTTTACCTGACCCCCTCGCTTCCTCCCCCATCTCCCCTCCCCTTTCTTGCCCTTACCCCCAAATCTCCCACCTTCTGTCCTTCCTCCTGTCAACTCCTAGATCACCTTGCTCCCTCAAGACAGTGGCCAGGAAAAAGTACAGCGCTCCCACTTTTGATTTGTGAAGTTTAGTGAAATGTACTGGCACTCCTTATGGTCTGATATTTATTGTCACAACCTCTCACAGGACTAACAGAAGATTCTAGACATTAACAGAAGACATCACTATCAGGGCTCTTTCTGAGGCAAAGCAAAATCATGAAAATCTAATGGGGGATCTGGAGGCATGCTTCCCTTCCCTCTTCCTTCACCTGCTTTCAAAATGGTGCAGTCTGATCACTGAAAGGTGCAGTGTCCACTCTTGGGTCTAACCATGGCCAGAACTATTTGTTTACACAGCTCTTTTAATTCTTTTTAACTTGTGCAGCATTGCTGATGCAAAACATGATACCACTCTTCCTTCAATGAGACAGATAAAACAGCAACTGCCTGCTCTCACAAAGAAATTCATAAAGAATTGTGTGTCATTTGCAAACTAAACAAAACTGAACTAATGCACCACTGATTCTGCTGACAATTTTTACCTTTCTTCTTCCCTGATTTTATTTTTGTCCCAATTATTTTTCTTTTGGTTTCTCATCTTTACATTTCACTAAACTTCACAAATCAAAAGTGGGAGCACTGTACTTTTTCCTGGCCACTGTTCATCTGGTTCGCTTCTTCCTCCCCCACCTTCATTTTCCTTCTGCCTCCTCCCCTCCCCCTGTTGTCAGTCCAGCACCTGACCTGCTCCCTCAGGATGTCCTCGGCATCCCTCATGGTCTGGTACTGCTGCAGCAGCCTCTCCTCCTCCTCCTCCCTCTTCCGGCGCTCCTCGGTGAAGGACACAGGGATGTTGCGGCGAGCTCTCTGGTGGCACAGATAGCACAGCTCCTGTCCAGCCTGGGGGTGGCCGCAGGCGGATGTGGGGGTGGGCGGCTTGCTGGCTGGCTTCTCCCCGATCATGTTTTCCGCACTGATGGACCTCTGTAGCGGGGCCAGGCGGGGCGGAGTCAGGGGCTTGTGCTCTCGGCCACTTCTGATGAGAAACGTTTCGTGGGTGACTGACTTCTGGCATGAATTTTTTTTGCTTGCAGTTTGGAGAAGGATTTTTTTTTTTTTTTTTTTAATCTGTGTGTGTGTGTGTGTGTGTGTGTGTGTGTGTGTGTGTGTGTGTGAATGCTTGAATCAAGTGACTGACTGATCATGAGAATACTATCACCTCATTCTTTCATGGTGCAAAATCTGATGAACTACAGTCTATACTAACCTTGGTTTTAGAATCATGTATACATGCTGACGTATAAGTGAAAATTTTGAGATTATTAAAAGTTTTTTTTAGAAGTGTGTGTGTGTGTGTGTGTGTGTGTGTGTGTGTGTGTGTGTGTGTTGTGTGTGTGTGTGTGTGTGTGTGCATGTGTGTCCCTTTTTGTCACAAACAGCATGAAAGCATCAGTACACCAAACATTAAGTACAGAAACAAACCCAAATGCTGTGTATTAAATGCCAATATATGAAACTGCATGTGAACACCCATCAATAAATAGAACACACTGACTTGCATGGTGAGTGTCAGTGGTAAAAGAGGAGGGAAAAGGAAAAGAATGTGAGGAAACAAATAGAAAGATGGAGGCCCAACTTTTACCCAAAAAATTAGTCATTAAAGATCTTTTTTAGTTTAAGTGAAAAGAATGTGTAAAAGTAGGAAGTTGGAAGAAAAAAAATCAAATGTCTGTAGGACAACATATGTGTGTGTGTGTGTGTGTATGTGTGTGTGTGTGTGTGTGTGTGTGTGTGTGTGTGTGTGTGTGTGTGTGTGTGTGTGTGTACGCTTGTGTTTATGTCTGTGTGTCTGTAATACATTCCTTTACTGACTTTCTTGTTTCCTTCCATTATTCAGTTACTATTCTGAATTGTACTGATCTAAGTGCTTTGAGCTCAGTAAGTAAAATGCATTCAACAAGTTTTTCACTATCATTTTTACTGCAATACTGTTCGCCTGTCAAGTGCGACACTAAATGAGTGATAAGTAACTGTCCATTTAATACAACTGTCAACATGTTAGTGGCTCAAGTGCTGCTGAATCACTTGCAAGGGCTCAGAAAGCCTGTACATTGTATGGGTAATATATCTACACTGGTTTGACACTTCAATGGCAGTATGTGATCAACATCACGGACAGATCAACAATTCATGGAATGAAAGTCAGTGACCAGCCAAGATGGTCAGTTTTCCACATCAACAACACACAGCATAGTACATCCACTACTACACTGTCATTAAAAAAAAAAAAGAAAAAGAAAGAAAGAAAATGGTGACACTCAAGACTTAACCTTGAGAAGTATTATTTCTTTTCAAAGAGTAACCGAAGTTTCAAAACTTCAAATTTAAGGTTGTTTCATGCTTTGAAAAAATAATCAGGTAGTTGTTAACCTAAAAACAAAAAAGGAAAAAAAAAAGAAAAAAGGGGTAATATGAGGATATGAGGATGAAGATGAACAGCAAAACTCCGTAATGAAACAGGACACTTCAACACTTACCCTGGCGCCATGTCAGCAAATGCCACGCCTTTAGTGTCTGCTGGCGGAACAGGGAGATCGTCCATCAGAGAAATGCCAGAAGCTTTGGCCAGAGACATTGCCATCCTGGACATCCCTCGGTTGGCAGGACTGCCTTTTCTCTCCACTGGAAGGGGGAAAAAAAAGTTTTTCTTAGGATGCTGTGAGAATGCTGAACCTGGTCAATTGCTGGTGCTGCAATTCCCTCTCACATCATGAATCAAGCCTGTTTTAGTCACAAAACTAGAACAAAAGATGTATGAGAAGAGTGAGATAATAAAGAGGAATAATAAATAAATAAATAAAGAAAGAAAGAAATGAGAAAAAAAAGTAAATAAATGTACAAACAAACAGATAAGAAAGTGAATGAATTAATGAATAAAAGAATAATGAAAACTTTTCTTTTAAGCTGCATGTATTTGTTCCTGTTCAGAATCAAACACTTCCTTTTCTCTTTTTACGCTTTTATTAATCAGTAAACAAATAAACTAACAAAAAAACCACACACACATAAAATTAACTCAGTTGCTGTCGTAACAACAAGGAAGAACATGACCCTTACCAGAACTGAAAGAATGTCGCATGGCCTTGGCTCTATTTGAACTTCTGGACAGAGAACTCGAAACACTGGATCTAGATCGCATTCTAATAGGCTTCAGCCTTCTCTTCGGATTTGGATTCCAGTCTATCTTGCGGTACCACTCTGATGAATACATCTTTCACACCTGGTCAATAACTGTCCACAACTGAGCACTCAAAGAAGACTAATGCTCTGAAAGGCAGAAATGCAGATTTATCTCCTTTCCTTTTTCTTTTCTAAACCCACAGCCAAGCTTTCCACAAAGTTGGTCTGTTTTAAAAGAATCCAAACTGCAAAACAAACACACGTCTGAGACACAGAAATATGGCAGTCCCTTGTGAACGAAGATGCTAGAGGCGGGATGCTGATGCGGACTGGGCCCAGGTAACCATAACAGAAGGACACTATGACGACGATCGCATAGAGACGCAGGCCAGAACTGTCCTCCGCCCTTCTCTGCCCATCAATATTTCAACGAGACTGTTCTGCGTGGTATCTTTCTCATACAGTCCACTCAGCGCAGAGGGGTGAAGCGTCACTCTGAAAACACTACAGCCTTGCCTGGGTGTTCCACAACTGCTGGCACTCACAACAACAGATTAGCTTATGTCAATAAACACATCTACCCATGATCATAATTATGTGCAACAACACACTTACAGGGCATGAACTTGGCACACATTTAAATTGCATGTATTTACATGTATGGATGCAGGCTAAGATAAGATAATGTTGCTTATAGCCCTGCCGACCGCAAGGGGCCACATCAGGGCTCACATACACACTCGAACATACTTTTGCGTACAAACAAATCCACATGCACATACCATGAATGTAAATGTGCACACGTACATTCATGCATGTCACAGTATGACAGAATGCATATGTACTCACAGATACACCATCTCACACCCTAGCCTCAAAGAATCACACACACACATATGCATCCTGCCTGCAGCCCATCCATGTCTTCTGTTACACTTACTTCCCTCCTCCTCTGCCCCTTTATCTCTCTACCCTCCCCTGCTCAATCTCTACCCCAGTCCCCGCTCTTGTCTTCCCTATATCACACACACACACACACACACACACACACACACACACACACACAAGCAAATATAAGCGAGCACACGCCTGTGCTCTCTCTCACACACACACACACACACACACACACACACACACACACACACACACACACTCATGCGCACACACGTGCTAGTACTTACACACACTCAACTACAAACTTTAAGGGGAGAAGAAAAAAAGCAAACAAATGAACATCCAACAAATTTAAAATGAATGAAACCATCTTTCGCCAGACAATGAAAGTACTAGCCCTTACAAAGATGCCCTGAAGAGATAATGAACAATAAACGGGCCGGTCCACCAGAGAACATGAATATTTCATCTCGCTCCACATGGGAAACCTCAACAGAGCATTCCCATCAAAAGAATGTGTGGTGGCCTGTTCAAACCTTCTCTCAGGGCATTCCCAGAGGATCAATAGTTATTGAGCATGGCCCCAGAGAAACAGGGATGGACAAAACCTTTCAAAAGGAAACGTCTGTACACGGCTCTGTTCCTCTGTTGTTCAAAGGTTGTCAAAACATGTTGTGGATTTCACACACGCATGGCTCAGCGAACGCAAGTGCACGCACATGCGCGTGCACACACACAAACACATACACACACATACACACACACATGCGTACGCACAATCAGACATACACCTACACATAGGGACACACATACATACACAAATAGCAAACCATTCAAACGTGTCCCATTCTTGCATATCATACCAACAAAGTGAAGAACAGTAAGAGGCTGACATACTTTATTTACTGCTGTCCAAGATGAACTGTGATACTGGTCTAGCCTTTGATTTAGCCTCTCAACCACTGTTCCAACTTATACTGCATGTCTATTATCACCAACTGACTATCATTCCCTGCTACACTGTAAGGTAAGAGAGACCCTCAATTTTGTTCCCAACACAGGTACTAGGGAAGCTCTGAGTGTTAAGACATGCTGTTTGAGGATAACAGTTATGCAGCAGTAGTCACCATTTGCACAAAGTTCCAACTCAATCCCCGTAGTTTAAAAGAAAACACACACACACACACACACACACACACACACACACACACACACACACACACATTTTTCAGCATGTCTTGAGTGTGACTTTCAGTAATACCAGTATGTGACTGGGGACAGTTTAGCACATCTGGTATCAGTGACAAATAACTACATTTCTGTAAGTCACATGTACTGTATGGGTGTGTCTGCATTCATTAGAAACTTCAGTGGGAGTATATAAAACGACCAAGAAGTGAGGAGTGGGAGGTATTGCTGCCAATGGATTCCAGATATTCCAAATTCAAGTGACAGAAACAGTTCTAAACAACAAAAACACACAAAACTGATACTACTTCCTCAACTAGATTTTAAACACAATTTTGTGTGACTTAATTCTTTTTCTTTCAAGGGGGAGGGATTTCTTTTTAAAGTAACCAAGTTTCAAAGGTTCAACATAAGTTTGACTGGTACTCAGAACAAAATAATTTGGTAACTGCCCAAACAGTACAGAAAAAAGGGACTTAATAGGTTAATCAAGCATATGCAACTTGTGTCTGAATATGGAATTAAGGTAGCCAACAAGAATAAGTAATCACAAAGAATGATGAGGATGATGACACTGACGGTGATGGCGATGACATGATCATGATCACAAATGAAGGCACCACATCCCGAGAGAAAGATAATGTTGTTTATAGCCCAGCTTGACCGCAAAGGAACATATGAGGGCTGTCACTGCGTCAAGTCAAGTCAGAAGTCATTTTTTTTTAAAAGAAAGAAAAAAGTCATCCACACAGCCCTTTAAAATATATTTAAGAACACACCAGTAATTTTGTTAAAATCTTTCTCCCATGAAATCTTAGATCAGATAAAAAATGTTGATCTCTTTCAGAGATTCAAAGATCACATCAGGTGGGACATCTCTGAACAAGGTTTTCATGGGTCTGCTGTAAAATGTTTATGTCTCACATCAGACAAGTCCCAACATTCTAAAAGAACATGCTTCACTGTGAGTGGTACAAGACATGGAATGCACCACAGAACTTCTTCACCGTTTAAAAGAAAAGAATGGGTGTGAAAGGAATGGCCTGTATGCAAATGGCATGAGACTGTTTCTTCTTTACGGTTTGGACAGATTTTGAACAATTTCTTATCCATCCAGTTCTCTTGCTGGAGGTTTTTGACGTAAGCCTGAGATCTGGGTGTCAGATCAGTGTGAAGGACAGACAATCTGCTAAACTCTTTCCATGTGGCACTCTTGGCAAGTTGATCAACAACCTCATTACCTGGAATGCCCACATAGCTGGGAACCCAAGCAAAAATCCAGTTGGTTCCAAGCACTACAAACTGACAGAAACTGCATATTCCCATGAGTCTATGGCCTTTACTCTCATTCAATGACTTTTCTTACTGGCCTTCAACATAAAAAAAATTCAACACATCACACCATGGGAAGGCACAGGTCACTGGTCAATGTTTTGGGAGGTGTTTATTGAAGAGAATCCAATCTAGTACACTGTGTTTTATTACAGTATTGATATTTAACACACCACATTGAACAGCCAACAGGACTCCTAACCTGGGAGGTTGAGTTAGCCTGACATTTTTTTTTTCTGGTAGTCTAACCCTTTTGGTTTGAAACATAGCTCAAAACTAAACAATATGTTATTATTATTATCATTATTATGAATACTTATATAGCACCTATCCTCGGCTAGAGACCAAGCTCTAAGCACTTTACAATCCACACTCGTTTACACAATGGGCTGCCTACCTGGGTAGTGCCAACTGAAGAGCTGTAACTCAAATACTAAACTGTACTTAATGCTACAACTCTAAAACCCTTCTTCAACTTCCTTGGGCATGAGGCTTGGAAATATTGCCCACAAAACGACACGCCTCCAGCAAAAATTGGCATGCAAAGGTAAAGGCAGGCATGTGATGGTGAAAGATAGTACCTGAAGCTGACCTCTGCTCTCCTCTGTGTGTGTGTGTGTGTGTGTGTGTGTGTGTGTGTGTGTGTGTGTGTGTGTGTGTGTGTGCTGTGTTGCCTATCTCAGAGTCTATGAAGAGTATATGGAACCTCTACAGCTCAGGAAATTTTTTTCAGGTTGCCAACCATGTGACTGCAACCAGACACTGAATATGCCAGATGTGATTTGGGGGCACCATTGATGAGTTGGTGAACATTGACCTTTGTCCTGCTACTGCACTACTTGACCAACAAAAGCACAAACCTCCTCCATCATTTCACAGCACAAAGTGGGAAATTTGTCAGTATAAATTACTGTCTGTCTGCTGGTACCGTTCTTCACTGTATGATCAAATACTTGAAACAAACTACAATGCAGAAAATCGCCAGTTTTACCATTTTTTATATACGAATGTATTTGGGTGGTAGCACTCACTCTAGGCCATCCATGATACTGAATAAGAAGAAATGAAAGAAGAAAAAGCTGTAGCTATCTTTTAGGCATTGTGTCTTGTCACCGGCTACCGATCCATTAATTGAGCGTGTTTCTAAACCTTTGGTGATGGTGCAGGAAACTTCAAGGGAGTTTCATCAGTGGATAACAAACTGAGTACTGTAAAACATTTGATGCAGTGAAAAATAATATGGTGAAAAAGAAAGGGCTGGTGCCTTGGAGAAAACATCACGAAGCATACGAACACATACACACACTCATACACAAACACACCTGCACGCACACACACGCACACACACACACACACACACACACACACACACACAAAAGACAAAGACAGACAAGAAATCCCATGGCAAAGCAAATACACTCACCATGAACATCCTCCATGACCTGTTTTGGCATGTACACATCAGCTGGTTCATCCCTCGCCTCTGCCTCTCTCAACAGGTTATCAATGGCCGTTTCTGTTGCAATGTCCCCAACACCAGGCTCAGCAAATGCATCAACTCGGATCGCCTCGCTGCAGATGTGCGGCTCCATTTCTTCTTGCAAGACCGGGCCCTCAGGTTCATCAGGTCTGTCATCAACATGCTGTACAATCTGGGGATCAATGCTCATGTCCACAATGGGCTCAGGAGGGGTCGAAGGCACTGGCGGGTCAGAGTAGTTTTGATTTTCATCTGTCTCAGCTAACGGCGGAAGAGCGTTGGCACCAGCATTAGTCCCTGGGTTGATCCTGACGGAAACATTTTTGAAATTTGAAATCCTGGTGCACAGAGACATGACCTACTAGCAGTAAAGTCACGTAAAATGAAATTTAGTATGCATATGGTCATCACGCTATGCATTTTCCAGTCATCTCTACATGCAAGTATCCACAAGAATTGAAAAAAAAAAAACCTACACCCCAAACCTTTCTCTGCTTGTCATTCACTTTTGACCAAACTAAGCACTAAAAATTCCACCATCACAATGTAAAATGACATTCTTTTTTTCTTCATGCACTAAATGTTTTCCCATCAAAATGTTACACACATATCACACACAAAAACACCATCAGGGGAAAACAGATCAGTGTGACGTATACAACTGGAGTTGATGACAGGTAAGGTATACCTTACCTGTCATCAACACCAGTTGTATATGTCACAATGATCTATCTTCCCCTGATGGAGACATATACAACTGGTGTTAATATCAATTATCATCAGGGAAACAACACATATGAGTATGATAATGCATAACTCAAATGCAAATGTGTGTCATATCAATCTGTACACCGAGCACCATGACTCCAGACTGGTGGTTGTAAACGACCAGCACATTCCATCAGAACAGACAAAACATGACCATATCATATAGAGAAATGTCTCATTCTTGCCATTACACAGAGTTCAAAAGATGAATTCTCCACTGTTGCGGCAAATACTCTCAACTTGCTCCAAACTAAGCGACAGTACGGTAGAAGAGTGCTTTGACATGTTACAGATGGAGAACTTGGACATGTCTTCAACCTACACATACGAAAGGGTTTGATAATCCTGACGATTTAGTCAGATTATGAACAGTATTATGCCCACAAGGAAACTAAATGTAATAGTAGTAACAGTGGAAGCAGGGTCTGGCATTCAACTGCTATAAGCCCTCTGGCCTTTGTACATTGTGTCTTAGTTTCATGTGGTTTCAACACAGTCATTCAAGGAAGTGCATTACAGATGCTGATGTGTCCTGTACTTTGCAGTGACTAAGCTGAGGACAACTCTCAAGGGGCAACTTGATTTGGTCTTTCTACAACCTACCCAGACAGAGTGAGAGCGCAGAGTACAAGAGAGAGAGAAAAAGACAGACAGACAGACAGACAGAGACAGAGACAGAGAGAGAAAACGAGATGTGACTGAACTGTCCTAGGGCAGTGCACGTCTTACCTGGGCAGAACAAGGGTGTTGGTTGTGCCGGGTCTGGAGAAAGGCCTGTTGGACATGACGGAGTCTACAGTCCCTGCCCTCTGCCACAGACATATACTTCCATAGTCGGTGAGCAGGTGAACAAACATACACACTTCCAGGGTTGGTGGCAGGTGAATAATTATACAGATACTTCCACAGTTGGCAGGCATGCAAACAATCGAACAGTCATTTCCATGATCATCTGGTATGTGAATAAATGGTTCCATGGTTTGAGGGAATGTGAATATTCAGCTGGTTCCAAGAATGATGGGAATGTGAATAAACAAACACTGTTCCAGTCCATAGTGAGTGGGAATGTGAAGAAATAGGGCTATGATTGGTTGCAATCAATTAAAAAAAAAAAAACTCTCTCTCTCTCTCTCTCACATACACACACACACACACACACACCACAAACACGCACGCACACACACACACACACAAACACATGCCACACAAACAATACACACATACAACAAAACACACACACACACACACACACACACACACACACACACACACACACACACACACACACACGTGCACACATGGATGTGAAAAGCAAAAATAAAGCAAACAAACATAAAATTACAAGCAAAATTACTGTTGTTGAATAATTATCATAATTACCATCACAACCATAGTCATTATCCTCCTAATCACTATCAACAGTAACATTTTATCATGGTATAGACATTAGCTGGACCTCTTGAATTTGAGGGTTTTAAAATTATAATCAAATAGTACTTAAGACAGTCATTTTTCTTTCCATAAACTGATTTTTGTGTTTCCTTTCAAATGGCTTCAGTGTTATGTCTACCTATATCAGTACTGATTTTGAGGTTTGTCTTGTGGTACAAATACTTCCTTTTCTTTGTTGTTTTTTTTCCACCAAATTGTAATATGTAATACTGATGAGTAAAGCATTCAAAGATAAACACTGACAATGTGAACACAATGTTTTTCGTGGGATAGAGGTGGAGGGGGTCTTTAGTCTGAGTTGCACAAGTCATACCATTTTTTTTTCTGCTGGCCCTCTGAAAAGAGAAAATAACCCACACAAATTCTAGACAAAGGGTATAATAACCCTCAGAATTTGATCATCGAACCCTCAGAATTTTGGATCCATCGAGAACATGAACGTCACAACAGTTGTCAATAATGTCAACTTACATTTTGCATGGAGTTCATCAAATCACCACTGCCATCCATTTGGTTGATAAATTCTTT
>CM065727.1:54128161-54199755 GCA_033310375.1 Conus canariensis
CTGTTTCACATCAGCTCTTTCCCATCCTATGCCTTTCTTGCATACATCCTTTCTCAGCCACAAAAGAAAAACATAGCCTATATAGTTCCCCAGTGTTCAATTTCTTTTAGAATCAATGTGACTCTTCATTTAAATATTTTTGATTCATTCACAAAGTTAGGGTCGTCAAATACATGTGCCAGTCGATGCACACAAACACAAAAGATATCCTTCTAAAATCAGTTGTAGTTTAAAACTGAACAATGTACATGATACAACAAGTGCAGTTCATTGCTAGTTAAGGCCTGGGTTTGAACAAACATAAAAACAAATGTAAATATGTGGGGCATTATTACCAACACACATCCCCATGTGCTAGTCATTCTGTGCATTGTTTTAGTAAGAAGCTGACAAGAAAAAAAAGATATTAAGAAAATGCATACACTTTGTATCATTAACACAATAAAACAAACAACACAGTGCAGTGAGACCAAGAACAGTACAATTTAATCAAACCTTCATCAGTTCTCCCTAACTCAAACAAATGTTGCAATTTCAGAACAACAAGAACTAGTTCATATGTCTGGTCGTGTCATGTCTGTAGAATCTTTGTAATACTTTTCTTCCTAAGAAATGTAAAAGAAAAAGTCTTTATATTCATCCATTACTTCTCCAGTTCTGTGCACAAATAATACACTACAATGCATAGATTCAGTATCAGTGTTATTACAGGCCAACCAAACACACAGGGCTTTTTCTGGGAGAAAAAACCCCCCACAAAAACAGGGAACAAAATCCAGTCACGAAATATTAGTATCCTTCAACTTCGGCCACACTACAAGCTGCACCGTAGCTGTATGATGAAAAGGAAGACAGTTACTGTATAAGCACCATATCATGACCCATAGCCATTTGGTCATGTGCCAGCTTTGAGCTATAGCAATGTTTCCTACATTTATCATCGCTCTGAATTAGCCCTATCCACACAAGTACTGTTCATGATGTGGCTACCTTTTTGGAGACGATGTCATCCTTCTCATTGTGCAACTGTCACCGCCAGCTATAGCTGCTTTTACTGTGTCCAGCTACTGCACTCAACTCAAAACTCGTCTATCACTAATCCAAGCGCAGGTCACAGCCCAGCTAGCAGTGGGACTGAAGCCTTCGGGCAAAGCCTGTGCTAGGACATGCTCAGGGAGCCAAACATTCTGCTTAATTTATTTACAAACTTTGAAATATTTAAGAGGAAAAAAAAACTGTAAGCAACAACTACCTTAGAAACACACAAATACCAAATTAGCAGACAACATTGCAGGATGGAAAGCTACTATATTCCAGGGGTCAAACTCTCACTGCCTAGTTGTCATATTACAACAACAAAAAAGACACACAAGATAGAGAAAAACACACATGCACAAATAAAAAACCTAGTACGTTATGAACAGAACTAAACGCTAAAATGTGATCCAATTTCCTCAAAGACAGGTGAGTGAACAGCCCACAAAGGCAGTAAAAAAAACAGAGGGTGACAGAAATGGGCAACCCTGTATACAGGGACATGTTCCCCATCCTCACCTGGCACAACATATTTGGTGAACTGGAGTCCGTGAGTTTGAGCAAATTTTTCAGAGATGTTGAAAACCGGCCTCTGCATCAGAACAAACCTGTTGTTGCCCACGTCCAGCTTCTTCTGGGAGAAGGAGAAGGTGCCGAAGTTGGGGATGAGCACTCCCTGTGAGCAGTACAGCAAATGATAGCAGATTAGAACCACAAACACAGCAAGAGTTGGAATCAGTTTGGTTTCAGCTGGAGACATTAGCAGTGGCAAAGTCCATAATATGATATTTCACAGACATAGGAAGTCACTGCTGTAAGAACAGAAACAAATAGTTCAAACTATCAAAATAACCATTAGGACTTGAGAAAACAAGGAAGTTTTGCATGAATGTTATTTGCTTTGCATGGAACATAACGAATCATATGCCATCAATAATGCGGTATATGAAAGAGAACACACATAGATATTACAAAAAAAATATTCTGGGAGAGTACACACGTAAAACACACACACACACACACACACACACACAAACACACGCTGATGATAATATATAAGATGCATCAATTTGCTATAAAAGAATAATCATTACTGTGAATCTGATCTGACATAAACAGACACAAATTTTCATAAATCATCATTAACTTCTGACAGAATGTCAGTCAAACAATTTATCAATCAATATCATGAAGATCAAAGCTGCTTCTTAACTTCATTGCTTCCCTTCCTCAGTTCCTGGCTTTTAATAAATTACAACGCACACTGTTTGATTCAACACATACCTTCTGATTGGACATCTGCTTTTCAATGTATGCGGCCACATTTTCCCACACATTTGCAACATCTGCACATACACATGGAGAAAGAATAATATTCTGTAGGTTATTGTAATGAATTTTCCAAACAACAAAACTTCTCACCATATGTGACATTTTAACTAGTTTATATTCCGCCTCATAACACAAAGGTAAACATGACATATCATTAATATTTCAAAAAGAGAACATAAACAAAAGAGGAGATAAAAAAAATGGTCAGACAATCATAATATTCTACAAAGTTTCTTTCAGAAGTTTCACAAAATATTAATCAACATAATAAAATGTAACTCAGCCTGGTACTGTGTGTGTACTGTTCTATGTAATTGTGCAGATTTCATTCTCTGTGTGTGTGCGTGTGTGTGTGTGTGTGTGTGTTGAGTGCATGTGTGCATGCATGCAAGTATGTGTGCATGTGTATCTGTATGTGTGTGTGATAAACAGTGGTGTATATGTGGATGAGACAAAGACAGAGAAAGAAGAGGGAGGGAGTAGGAGACTGAGTGTGAGTGTGTGTGTGTGTGTGTGTGTGTGTGTGTGTGTGTGTGTGTGTGTGTGTGTGTGTGTGTGTGTGAGCGCATGCACACGTGCAAATCTCTGTACAAATGTACAGCTTTCTGTATAATTTTTATCTCACAGGCATTTGACACTCCCATTTGGACTGAATTTGTAAAGATTATACCAAATGAAAGTGGGTATGACTGTGTTAATAGACTCAAAAGTCTTTAATTCACAGGGAAATACTTTATAAGAATATTCAAGGATTACTACAAGAAAACTACAAATGGTTATGGTAAGCAGCTTTACAAGCAAAGGTTACAGAATTAAAGAATAAATTTTGAAGACAGCCTTGTATAAATAATTTTCTTGACATAAATGTTATCAAATTTATTACTTGTAGATGTGGTAATTACACACTCCCTGTTGAGAAAGGTAAGAAATTATGGTATTGATGCTCATGAATAGATTTGTAAAGACTGAATTCATTCACCCATTCATTCAGTATTCATGATGAGTAACAGTTTATGGTTTGTGCCCAAAATAAGTTACTCAACCACTATTTGCCTTCTTATTATTGCAACAAGGAGAATTTTGTTTTATCACTTCCATAAAACAACAACTGAGAGGAAAGGTATCACTGCAGCTTTGAAAATTCAAAAAGAAAAAAAATTGAAAAAGGTTTTTTCCCTTTCCCCTCATTTGTTCTTATTGAGCAATAATTTCTGGATATGTCTATGCTCATTTAACACATCCAAAAAAAATCATATTCACGTTGGCGCTATCTTGATACCTTTATATCCGCCATACCTCCCAAAATGTGAAAGGATTTATTTCAAAGAGAGAGAGAGAGAGACTCTGAGAGAGAGAGAAACTCTCAGAGAGAGAGAGAGAGAGAGAGAGAGAGAGAGAGTGTGTGTGCGCACGCGTACGCGCACATGTTTGTACTTGTGTGGCTTGGCATGCACATACATGAATATACACTAAAACAGGCGCGCACGTGCATGTGTGTGTGTGTGTGTGTGTGTGTGTGTGTGTGTGTGTGTGTGTGTGTGTGTGTGTGTGTGTGTGTGTACACATACGCATACAAGAACATACACAGTGTTTCCAGCAGAATTTTACAATGAAGCTCAAAATGACACTCTGCTGCCAAAACTGGAAATCAAATCTGAAAACTGGGGTTCAAATATAAAGAGACAGATTCAAGAATTCTTTTTCTTTTTCATTCTTTTTGATGATTAAGAACTCAATCAGTGCCTTATGCAAATGTGCACTTCATGATTTATTTCGTGTCTTGGGAGTGTTTCATGTAAAGATTTGACTTCACATTGTGCAGCCTACTAAAAACCGTCCATTGTCATGAACAATAGAAACACAAAAATGTGTGAAGCTCTTTTCACCACATAAACCTGAGAAGTGTTAAAACATTGAAAGAATACCCAAGGCACACACACACACACACACACACACACACACACACACACACACACACACACACACAGAGGAGATTCTCCCTAAAATTAACAAAAAATATGGAAACGAAACAAAGACTGAATTTATCAGTAAGTTTTACTCTGAACTGGCACACTTACTTGAAAAAAGTGAACATAATGGAGCATACAATTACAAATGATAAATTAAGTGCTTAATAGGAAATAACCACCTTATCAATTCAACATGACACACTGACAGCTTTTGACGTTAAGTAAGCCTTTGTAGCGTCCTCATAACTGAAAAGATTCTGTCCATTTGGAGTAAAAATTCCTGGAGCTACTGTTTATATTTTGACAGCCATTTGTTTAACCATAATGTTTTCTTCCATTACAACATTTTAGGATTCACTTCCACACATCTATTGAGTTTAGGTCTGAATGGTATAACTGAACTGAGTGACCACTGCCACGATCCTCTTACTGAAAATGCTAAACATCTAGCCAACTGTCAGAGGCAGATGAAGGTTTTCCTGAACAGCAACAGTGAGTCTGAACATCAGTAGTTGGGAAAGCTTGTTTTATTCAAGTAAGAAGACAGACTTTCATTATCAATTTTTTTTTTTAAACAAGCAGTCAATGATCAGAATGTTTGACTACTAAAGGAGATCATGTTATTCATTTAACACCAATCACGTCAATTTTTTCTTTATAAACATTGCACTAAAACATCCTTGTCTAATGGCCTCATGCTTCATTGAATTCCCATACTACACTCTGCTAATAATTCATTCTTCTCTGATGTGCGAGCAGCTGCAGACACCAATTTTTCACATGTACATGCTGATTCTTCCATCAGTCTCATTTATGCGCATATTATCCATGCCACTAATAACACATTTTGGCCTAATCATTTCTTCAGAAAGAATACTTAATCAAAAATGTTGCTGAAGCGAGAGGAAGTGAATGTGTGTATTGCAAGCATTTTACAAATCCCTAAAACATCTATTATCTGAATAGCAAAATGAGTAGTTGTTTTCCAAATTTTGCCGATTAGTTTTGGAAATTTGGAAAACAGTCAACTGAGCTAGTGGTTTTGCAAGATCAATAAATCATTATAAACCCCACTGAAATATATGTCAAATCTGAAAATCTGTGAGTATAAGATCCCCACTTATGCATTATTATAAATACTGGTATATTTCTTAAGTCTGTAAGTGTATGGGTGTGTGTGTGTCTGTTTAAATGTGTGTTTGTAGTTTGGTCTGCATATGAATGCACTCATGCACAATGCCTGTGTGTGTGTGTGTGTGTGTGTGTGTGTGTGTGTGTGTGTGTGTGTGTGTGTGTGTAAGAAGGGAAGAGAGAGAGAGAGAGCTTGTACTTGTCTAGGGCACCCATATGTATTTCTGTGTGTGTGTGTGTGTGTGTGTGTGTGTGTGTGTGTGTGTGTGTAAGCACACTATAATGTATATGCACTGTTTGTGTATGTATGTGTGTGTGCGCGTGTGTGTGCACTCACATCCATGCATGCATGTGTGTTTCTGTGCCTAAAATTCTATGCACATGAGAAATTAGACATGCATGGGTGAACTGTGATATCAAGTCAACAGTATTCACAGCAAAGAACTGAAATAAGGCTTGGCACACCTTTCTGTCACAAAAATTTCATCATAGAAGAAAACACTGGTTCAAAACGTTTGTTTGAGTGGAACAAAAATAACACTGGAAACTCTGTGTAGCTCAGCAATTAGGAAAGATTATGTTTTGTAATTCATACTGATAACATTTGCCTGCCGCAGAAGCAACATACTTCAGTTGAAGCTTCAAGTTGATTTAATTTCTTTATCAAATCAAATCAATGCACTATACTTTAATGAATCAAAGTTGACATAATGTAATGTACACATATTTGGAGAAACATTTACAAAATCATGTATGGTCAAGTCTTTATCAAGTTTTTGTGGTTCTTGACTACAAATTGACAACCGACATTGTTTCATGATGTTATGTGCAATATAACAGGGATGCTTTTAGTCAATAATTTTCACAAACACAACTCTGCTATTCAAATAACAAATCTACGACGTTAAACGAGTACTGATGTTGATTTCCGTTACTGCCAAGTCTCAACAGAAGTACGAGCCGAACTAGTACTGGAAGAACCAGAAAAAAGGTCACCAAACTTACCATCCTCTGACAAACCATTTATGGAGGAAAGTTTGCCAGATTTGGCCTCAGCCAAAATCTTCTGCAGTGATTCTGGCATTGTGGAAGACAGATTGGTTAAACACACGCAAACATCTCAGAAAAATATCAAAAATTAACGAAAGAACTGGTCACCCTGGGCTAAAAAGCTAGCCGCCTTATCAACGTTGCTATGGTAGGTGCTGAGCGATGGTTGGTTGGATTACCGCCGAACCGATACAGAGCTATTCAAAGCTAGCAATGGCGTCTTATGTGTTATTTCCGTACAAAGGTAGCAGACTCGCAATTTGATTTTCATTGCTGTATGAACCCCAATAAAAAAATTTTTTTAAATCAGAATCGTTACATAAAAGCAATTTTGTGTGACACAAGTCCAAGAAGGAATCAGAATATCTGTTTTCAAATTCAACCACTGAAGCTCACCCAAAAAGGAAGAGCCCAATAGCGATTTGAAGGGGGTGGGAGAGAGAGAAAAGTTTGGAAAGTTTTCAGGTAAAGTGAACTGAGAAATTGTATAGACTCATTTATACCAAAAAACAAAGCAAGATACTAAAATATACATTAATTCTGCATACTCGAAACCTTAGCGTACCATGTTAAGACATACTTGTGATGTTACTTGAACAATGGACGTAGAAAAAGAGATGTGAACGCCCGTTTTGGTATCTGGCAACGTCTATAATTTGGTTTGTTTCCTCTCAGTATGCAGCAACCCAACAGATATTGTCATGAAATCACCTGCAAAGTCGGATGTGCTGCTTACTTTGACCTCTTTTTTAAACCATGCTAGAGGAGAAAGAGCGTGCGTGAAGTGAGCAGCGATTTACACTAGAAAGTTATGTGGACGGCACCTCTCTGCTTGTCTTTTTTTGTTGTTGTTGTTGTTTAATTCCAGTTCATCTTTTCTTTCATTCATAGCAAACAGAAAGCGGAGAAGTAAGAGAGTCGATGGGGGTTGGGGGAGGGGGGTCGAGAGAGAGAGAGAGAGAGAGAGAGAGAGAGAGAGAGAGAGAGAGAGAAACCTGTGCGTGTAGCAGTGACAGCGAAGTGCCTAACTCATTAAGAAGAGGATCTTACGGCTACGAGTACGCAGACGTCTGACCTGCGCATTAGTCCATCGAGCTGGTTAGACCTTGGGTACTTAGGCCTACCTAACATTGTCTGTGCCATCATTATCATTGTGTGTGTTTATATGTGATTTGTGGGCTTGTGTGAGAAGGTTTCTGCATGCATATATGTGTGTGTGTGTGTGTGTGTGGTGCGCGCGCGCGCGCGCCTGTGTGTGTGTGCGTGTGCGCGCGCGCGTGCGCCTCTGTGTGTGTGTGTGTGTGTGTGCGTGCGCGCACGCATATGTGTGTGTGTGTGTGTGTGTGTGGTGTGTGTGTGTGCAAGAAAATGTACCTGTGTATATGGGCATATACGCATGTGTGTGTGTGTGTGTGTGCGCGCGCGCGCGCGCGCGCACCCGCGCGCACATGTGCACATCTGTATGTGTGTGCACACTGAGTGCATGTGTGTGTGTGTGTGTGTGCGTGCGCGCACGCACGAGTGTGTGTTTGCCTTTGATTATTTGTGGGAACAACAACACACTCAAACACACGCACACAAACCAACGCATATACACCCACATCTATTGACTCTCCATTGTACACATGCGTGTGAGCCCTACATATATCTATGTTATATCTTGCATCGATATTCACCATACCTGTATTCATGTCCATCACATCTTCTACCCATGTCATACCCTGTATCCGCGTGCAATATACCTTTATCCATGACCACTATAATCTTAAATGCATGTCCACCAGACACTATGTCCATGTCCACCATACGATGCATACATGTCCTCTATATACTCTGTCCACATTCACCATATTCTGTATGAAAATCACGCCTCTACATGTCTTCTATATTACGCATCCACGACGAGAATACCCTGTATCAATTTCACGTGCACCATACCCTGCCTCCATATCCACCAAACCAGTACCAATAGTGTCAAAGCCTGTATCCATGTCTACCACACCCCGTGCCATGCCATACTATGCATTCATGTTAAAACCAAGTATCGATGTCCACCATACCCTCTATCCGTATCATACAATGTATCTATGTCTGGCATACCTGTACCCATTTCCAGCCCATGTATTAATGTTTAGGATACACGTACCTATGTCACACCCTGTATCTATGTCGCATCCTGTGTCCATGCAATACTCTGTATTCGCATACACTATACCTGTATGGGGGGTTAAGGACACGGTGAACAAAATGGACAGACAGGCGTCACGTATGAAAAAGGAAAGGACAGTTGAGAACATGATGAGAAAGGAAAGGACAGATCAAGACATCACCTGCTAGAAATGAAAGAATGGTCGGGGACTTGGTGAGAAAGGAAGGGGTGAACACGGACGTCATGTTTAACAAAAGGAAGGGAGGTTTAGGACATGATGAAAGAGCAGGGCAGATGGAGGGGCCACGAAGGAGAAGGGAAAGAAAAGCTGAGGTAATGATTTAAAAAAAAAAAAAAAAAAGACGAACGAGGACGCCAAGTGTAAGAAAGGAAAAGACGGTTGAAGACACGATGGCAAAGGAAAGTACGGTTGAAAACGTTATACGTCAACAAGAGAAAAGGAGACTTCAGGACATGACGAGAAAGGAAAGAGTGGACGAAGAAAGGATAGATGGCTGAGGACAGATCAGAAAGGAAAGGACGGACATGACATGATACAGAAAGAAAATATGGATGAGGACATCACATATGAAAGGAAAGGTTCGATGAGGACACGACGAGAAAGAAATGAACTTCTGAGAGTACAGTGAGGGGGAAAACCAGATCAGGATATTGTGAGAACGGACACTGAGGACATAGCCGGAGAGAAAAGGACGAAAGAGGGCATGGTGAGAAAGGAAGCGGTGAATGAGAAGGAAGGTTTCCTTCAAGCTTCATTGCGTTAAAGGTCCAAGGAGCATAGCGGCAGAAAATAATTTATTGACAATGCAAAAAAATGCCAGGGGAACTTAACAGAGCCGTTATAATTCAATGTATCAGCTGTAATATTTCATGGAAAGAAGCTCTTGCACAGGCGAACAGGGCACAAAATGTATTGTTGCCCATGTATAGGCCTATTTTTCTGTCAAATTACAATTCAGTTTTCGTACTTCGTGTAGCACGTGAAAAGCGCCGTGATTTAGCCCAACTGTGAACTCGACACACAAGGTGGTTGACAAAGTCGGTCTTAGTTAAATTTTCTTGTATAAGTCGTGCGCTTTGTGGTTTCAGTGTATCGACTATAGACTAGTCCACACTCAGTGACACGTCCTTGATAAAACTGAATCTCTGCGCGCGCACAAGTGTGTGTGTGTGTGTGGTGTGCGCGCGCGCGCGCGCGCGCGCGCGCGCGCTGTTTCTATTTACATTCGCGAGCGCACGCGCGCATGTGTGTACCTTGTGTGTGTGTGTGTGGAGAGAGAGAGAGAGAGAGAGAGAGAGAGAGAGAGAGAGAGAGTTTAACTGTGTTACTTTACTGTTTTATAATCAATACATCACTTTTTCAGTCAAACTGTTCTTCAGAACCTGGTGAAGTTCTGCGATTCAAAGACTATGTGTTTCACAGTAATTTGCCAGTTGTTTGCACAGGTCAGTCCAACCTAACACATGCGGCGCATCTATGCAACGACTGAAAGTGGCCCTGCTGTTCTCCTGCATGATCAGATCGTTCGCGGTATTTTCTTTTTCAGCTTCATCTTGATGGTCAGCCAGTCTTGATTGGCCCATGGTTCACCTTTACGGCCGACGTCTAAGTTTCAATTTCATCAAGGAGGCGTCACTGCGTGCGGACTAGACCATATACGCTACATCACGTCCGCTAATATAAGGGAAACGACTGCATGAAAAGTTACACGCGCGAACAGTTCAGTTACTTCCCTTACACCATCGATCATTCAGTCCAACCAGAGGAGTGGTAGGCCTAATTGAAAACTATCAGTCGCTGCATTCAGTAAATCTTCTCTCTCTCTCTCTCTCTCTCTCTCTCTCTCTCTCTCTCTCTCTCTCTCTCTGAGAGTCGTAGAAGCGGATATAAAATCCATTGTAATGTTTTAGCACTTCACACAAAAGTCAAGTAGCTTGCTTGTAAAGCAAAAACCATCTTGAGGAATAACTTCAAAAGAGTGTGCATCAATGCCTAGACAATGGGACTGAACAGCATCCACCAGCTCGACAGAGCAGCGCGAGTTAACATCTTCACGTTGCGATCAGGACACTGCCAGCTTCTCTCCCATCTCTCACGTCTCAAACTCTCTCGTACTGACCAGTGCCCTTGTGGTACAGGCTTCCAAACTCCCACCCACATCTTACAGTCCTGCCCCTCCTTTCAAGTCTTGAGACGCCAGATGTGGCCCAGTCCGGCTGAGGTCCAGGAAAAGCTGAGGGGACCGGCGGGGTCTCTGCGTCGGGCTGCTGACTTCGCCTTACTAACCGGATTGAGAATCTAGCCTGGCCGGGAATGCGAAAAAAAAAAAAAAAAAAAAAAAAAAAAAAGGAAACAAACCATTCACTTTCGGGCTTTTTTCCATTCAAAGCTAATGATCTCCGGCCAAAATGATAGTGTTGAACGACGGTTTACAAAATTGATAAACCACGTACAGTCGCACGCCCAAAGTAGAAATTAATGATTATGTACCAACATTATGTACCAAAACTCTCATAATCCATGTAAGCCGAAATTAGAACTCTGTTCCAAAACGCTCATAATACATGTAAGCGTTTTGAAATATAGCATGCTCTTGATATGAAAATAAAAATGTATCTATACTGAGCTTACCAAGCATTTCACATTAATTTTGTTTTTAAGGCCTCTTACCGATGTCGTCACTGACAATCTATGAACATCAGCAATGTGCGGAACGGCCTTTGTGACTTAAGAAGCCCCTGGCATAATTTCAATATTCGTAGATAAAAAAGACAGAAGGACTAAATGTCAACAATCTAGTTTCAGCTTCTTTTAGTCTGAAAAGAAAATCCATTTAATTTTTCACAGGATGAATGTCACCATGCACCAAAAATAGTAGCTTCATTTGATTGGTTACACAAAACGCCACATTGTCGGTTCATCCCTCTGAACTACGTCATATCTCAGGCCCCACAACTCTACTGTAACTATATTTCTGCGCCAGCTGGGCTTCACCGAAGTAGACCCATACTTTTGTATTTAATCTGTCTCCTTGCAATCACCTAGCATGTAGATTAATTCGTATATAAAAGGACAGAAGAAGACTCAAATTATAAAAATCCTAAACGTTCTGAGAGCTGTCTAGCTTTTTCTGCCTATTTATATACTCGGAAAAGTGGCCTTGGTTTACGTGAGCATGACGTGATCTGGTCGGCAAGACACTTGAAACACAGTGGACAACGCAACAGGGCCTGCAGCCACAGCCATATCAATCCGTGAGAGGCGCCGAGAACCTAGCCATCCTTGAGACAAAGTATCCGAACGTCTGATACTGTGACAGAAATGTACGATTGTTTCAGAATCACCAAGGGTATGCTTTAGTTCTGGAAGAGAGGTAGGTTAACCATCGGTCATGCAGATGATTGATAGAAGCTTCAGGTATCAGGTATGGGGCCTAAGCCTCGCGGCTTATTATGGGCTCCCTCACTTGCTTCCAGTCATTGGCAAATGTGGTCTATTTTGTGCACCAATGTGTGCTTGAAAAAAATTTGTCTATTTTGTCGTTGAAATCATCCAGACTGGTGCTCAAGACTATATTATCGCTAAGCCTATTCCAGTCTTGAAAGACTCTTCTAGAGAAATGATACTTTCTGCAATCTTTTATTCCATTTAATTTTTTTTTAACTTTAAGGTGTGTCCACGTGTTCTGTTACCTTTATTAAAGGTCACTAACTCATTTATGTCGATACTGCCCTTTCCCTTGATAAGTCTGTACATCTGAATCAGGTCCCCTCTTCTTCGTCGGTAGCTTAGTGAAAACAAATTCAAATGTTTCAGTCTGTCTTCGTATGTTAAGGCCTTTATGTGTGACACTAGTCTTGTCGCTCTTCTCTGTACTGCTTCAAGGGTTATTACATGTTTCTTTAACCATGGTGCCCAGATTATTTGTGCATATTCCAGTATTGGTCTGACCATTGTTGCATATAATGTTCTAAACATATCCTCATCCATATATGAAAAAGATCTTCTTATTAGTCCAACCATCATGTTTGCTTTTTGGGCAATATTTTGTATATGGGTATCAAACTTTAGGTCTGAATTGAATGTCACACCAATGTCCTTTTCAGCATCAGTCTCTGTCACATCAACCAAATCACCTTTATTATCTCTCATATCATATATCACTTTTGGGTTTTTACTTCCCATATGTAATACCTTACATTTTTGTGCATTAAAACTCATTTGCCACTTTTTTTACCATTCCACAGCTTTCCCAAGATCCTCTTGTAGTTGAATGCTTGGTTTACCAAATATGTTTGTGTCATCGGCAAAAAGTTTACAGTAACTTTTAATGCTGTCCGGCAGATCATTTATAAAAATGATAAACAGCAACGGACCTAAGATACTACCTTGAGGTGTGCCGCTCCTCACTTTTGCCCAGTCCAAGTATGCCCCCTCAACCCTTACCC
The DNA here is from genome assembly GCA_033310375.1 of Conus canariensis. NCBI lineage: Eukaryota > Metazoa > Mollusca > Gastropoda > Neogastropoda > Conidae > Conus > Conus canariensis. The sequence continues at coordinate 54,141,299 of CM065727.1, forward strand.
TTTGTTGTCTATCTGCTAAGAAATCCTCAATAAAGCCAAGAAGTGGGTCACTGATTCCAGCTGCTTTTATTTTCATCATTAGCCTTTTATGTGGAACTTTATCAAAAGCCTTTTGAAAGTCAAGGTATATAATATCTGTACTCTCTCCCATGTCCTCTCTATTGGATAAGATTTCTGTCACTTGTAGTAATTGTGTTACACACGATCTACCTTTTCTAAAGCCATGCTGGCAATCATTGAAGTAATTCTTCTCTTCTAAGAAAGAGTATACATGTTCCTTAACAAAGCTTTCTGCCACTTTACAGAGTACACATGTTAGACTGACGGGTCTATAGTTTCCCGGCTGGCTACGCTCCCCTTTTTTAAAGATACAAGTAAGGTTTGCCTTCCTCCAGTCTTCTGGTATCTTTCCAGTACTAAAACATTTATTAAATAATATGCACAATGGGTGGGCTAATTCATTTGATAGCTTTTTAAGGATTCTTGGGTGTATATCATCCGGGCCTTTGGATTTATTTGGATTTAATTTTTCCAATTTTTGTTTCACAGCTTCTGGTGTAACTAGAATCTCATTTAAATATTCCCCTTCAAACACTTCTTCTACGTTAGGGACATTTGTGCAGTCCTCCTGTGTAAATACTCCACAGAAGAAATCATTTAGGATCTGAGCTTTCTCTAGGTCCGTTTCTGCATAACCATCCTTGGATCTCAGTTTGCCAATTCCATCCCTAACTCCTGTTTTTGAGCGGACGTATTTCCAGAAAGCCTTGGGATTTTCTTTGCTTTCCTGTGCTGTATGTTTTTCAAAATTACGTTTCGTCTTTCTGATTTCACTATTTGTTTTATTTCGAATTTCTATATATCTTCTCTTATCATACTCCTTTTGTGTTCTTAAGTATTTCTTTTACGCTCTATTTTTGTTCTTAATTTTTATGAGCAGTTCTGTTGTCATCCATCCTGGTTTTCTAATATCATGATTTGTTGTTCTTTTTGGTACGAACTTTTCCACCCCTTCTAATATTTTTTCTTTTATTAGGCACCATGTTTCCTCGACCCCCTGGCTTTGAGTTTGCGACCAATCTATCTTTGCAAAGTGCTTTCGCATAGCATCATAATCCCCTTTGTTGTATATATATCACAGAATGAAACGCATTTTCCCCTGTTTTCTTACATTTATTGTAAAAGATAACACCTCATGGTCACTCTCTCCTAATGGTGGCAGGTGTGTAACATCTGATGTTAAAAATTCATCATTTACCAAGACCAGATCTGGTTGGGTGTGTCTTTGCCCATTCCTATAGCGAGTGGGCCCCTAGACCTTTTGCATCAGATAACAGTTTTTCAGGGTTTCCACAAATGCAGTACTCATAGGAGTACCACCTTCCCATGTTCAATTTATATCAGAGAAATTGAAATCTCCAACGATACATTTTAGTTTCACAAGGTGATTTGAGATTGCCTCTAGCAGAGAATTTAAACATTTTACATTTTCTAAGTCTCCCTTTGGTCTACGGTATATACAGCCAAACAGTAATTCTTCCTTCCCCTTCACACCAAGACTTACCAAAACAGCCTCTTCAAACTTTACCAGATGAAGCTGAGATGCTTGTAGGTTTCCTCTCACATAGACAAGAACACCCCTGCTGGGATTATCATTACTGAACTTATCATATCCTTCTGTTGAGTATTCTACTGTATTTACTTTCTCTGTTGTATATTTTGGTAATGTTTCTGTTATAGCAATGATATCTGGTTTTTGCGCTGTTATAACTGTATGTAATACTGTCTTACATGCTTTCTGTATGAAACGAAAGGGTGAGGGGGTGGGGTGGGGTGGAAGGGGGGGGGGGGGGAGTGGCAACATTATTTGAAATCCATTTGAAAAGGGCAAAGCGTGGAAAAATAATGAAAAAAAATGGTCGAGTTGTATAAGAAAACCCATGTGTTTGTGGAAGCATGTTAGCAATAAAGTGAATATGACAACAGGCATCAGTCCCATTGGGAGGGATTATGTTGAAATGGCTGTAGGTGCTAGAGAGAAGGCAGATGTCTTGATTCTTTTCTTTTGATATTTTCATAAAGGAAAAACGGCATGATGTTCCAGTTTTAAAACCTGTTTGAAGGTCAAATGGTAACGTTAATGGTAGTGTGCATTAATCCAAAAGCTGTTGAAAAGAAACTTAAAAATTAAAACGCAACTTTATCAGACAGTCTTATTTTAGAGTCCATCTGAGAATTGTTTTTGCTAACATGGTGTGTTCTGCACTTACCAGCATTAAGATATATTGATTCCATGTATATGTCCAGTCAATTAATCTGTCAATATCTGATTGCAACACATCATTTTGGCTGCTCAGTTTACAGATTTATGCGTCATTGGCAAATATTTTACAAGTACTAATGACAGCACTTGATAAATCATTAATGAACATTGTAAACAGAATGAGCCCCTGCACACTCTCCCGATGGATACCAACTAAAACTTGAATTTCTGGGGAGTGTGCTTTCCCCACTTTAAGACTTTGATTTCTTTAGAGGAAATCTGAAATCCATGGTAAAATTGTATTGCCTGGTACTCCATATAATTGGATCTTAACATGGAGTGAGTTATGCAGGACAGAATCAAAGCCTTTCTAAAGACCAGGCAGACGACATCAAAAGATTTGTCTTGTCATCCAACATGTAAAGTTCTTCAGCACCTCTAGGCACAGTGTCATGAAAGAATGCTTGGGGTTAAAGCCATGTGGGCGCTTAGAAAATAACTCATTGTTGATCATACATAGGGTTCACTATGGTGTCCCTAACAAAAGATTCTAGAACTTTACATAGCATATGTTTGCAGTTTCTTACAGAGGATTTATTTCCTTCCATGACTAAACCAAAGGATAAAATGAGGGGACAAAGAAATATGCTATAGTACGTTATTGCTCCTAATCTGAACCTGAACATGTTTTCAAAGTATTGCTCATGCTCTGTGAATTCTTCTGGGATGCTGACCCACATCTGCACACGCAACATACATACATACAAGATGGAGAGAAAACTAGCATAAACTATATAATAAAGTTCTATTAGAGATATAGTCTCTCTCACTTTCTCTGTCTGTCTGTCTGCCTCTCTTTCTGGTGTGGATGCATGTCTGTGTGTGTTGACCTTGGAAGGTTGATAGATGCTTTGCAGGTGTCTAATAATAGCTATTTGTGGAAGACATGGGAGTGCATGACACTAATGTTTATACACATTGTAGGTTTTTCAGGGTATGAAAACTAGGTCAGTCTTATTAATGAAGTGATAGTGTGTGAAACCAACCCTACCCCCACCCCCCACCAGCCCTCCATCCTCATCCTCTGACCTTTCCTGATGGCATAGCACTAGCCCATCATGTACACCTTGCATTCAGGTTCAACCTCGGCAGTGGATGGTGAAGTCCTCAGCCTGTGCTGTTTGAAGGAGGGATAAATCTGCTCCTCAACACTTTGTGTATTATACTTATAGAGGCGCTGCCTTTTTCGGCATTCCAACAGTGGTGGAAGGCTAAGCTTCAGGAGCCTCATGTCAGTGCAGCCAGCGACTGGTCTTTTCTGATGAAGCATGTTGCCTGTTGGTGCACACTGTTCAACTGATTTGCTTCCCTTTTATACTCATATAATAATAATAATAATGAGGACAGTTTCAATAGCACCCATCCTAACAGCGTAGGCTACAGGGCGCTTTACAAGTTCTAACGAATCAACATCTAAAATATATATGCAGGACACCACACACACACACACACACGCGCGCGCGCACATGCGCGCGCACACACTGGGACACAATGTCACATATGATATATGAACACTTACACTATATAACAAGGCAAACAGCTCATTTGTACACTCATATGGCCGTAGATGTTTCCCCCTTATTACGATGTGGAAGCTGCTGATTAGAACAGTGCATGCACACCACCCTTGCCCCTCCCCCTTCCCAGTTTCAACTTTTCTGAGTGTGGTTCAGTCCTGCAATGTCCTCTTACCCCAGCTTGACAATGAAGAGTTACTCTAGTTTCTGCCTTCAGAGTGAATTGGAAACCGGTGTGCGGATACTCTTAAGGATTAACTCTGTGGGTATGGTTTGTTACACATTTGTATGTGCGTACACACACACACACACACACACACACACACACACACACTGGTGATTTGCCGATAGCTGGGTCATTAGTGTAGGTGTCCTAAATGTCCTGTTGATTTTCATTGAGCTGGGACATGCGTCTCAAGCGTTTGAATTATCAGAAGTATGGGTGAACAGTAGGGGGTAAAGTATATAGAATTTTTTTGCTGTCCAAAAAAGTTTGTGTGTGTGTATATATATATATATATATATAATATATATATATGCATGTGTCTGTGTGTATATACATATATACAGCTATTGGTGGAAAACATGGGAGAGCATGAGAGGATTGTATAAACTGGCATACAGGTGTAAATTTTAGTGTCCCTTCCTAGAATACATACAGGTCTTCGCGTTGATGGCCATGTACCCATGCCATTTATTTGTACAGTAGTGGACTGGCAGTGGATGATTGGTTTCTTTTAGTCAGAATGTTACACATACTGCTAGTGTCTTGTGGGCCTGTTTGATTTTTTTTTTTTTTTTTTTTTTGGGTGCTAATCCGATTGCCACTTAGCTGTTTTGATTTCATTTGATATTGTACTTTGTAGTTTTCATTCGATTTTGAACCAAACTGGGTTTACAAAAAAATCACTGAGAAACAGATTAATGAAAAATATGATATTGATAGTATCGTTGAGGAAGTTGTTACTTGTCAACATTAAAAAAAAAAAGTCATGACTCCACTTTATAGGATTTTTTATGGAGGAATTTTGAATGAGTTGATCTCAGTACAGATGCAAGAAAAAACATTTTCAAACTATTTCAGTGTTGACGAAAACTTAGAAAACGAGTGAACTTGGGGATATTCATTTTCATAACGTTTCCATCCTTGTTGTTATCAATATGAGGATAATGAAATGTAAGTCAGACTTAGATCATGGATGACCCTCCTTTTTCTGTGCAGTATTTAAGCTTTTTCTTGTTTTGTTTTTGTTTTGCCTTGCTGGCAGCATTATTTCACTTGTCTGTGTTCTTAAACTATAGGATTTTTTTCAGGAGTGCCGCATCTTTAATGTTGATAACCAAAAGTATAAAGTCCATGGTTTAAAGTATTTCTGCAGAATATATTACCAAATTTCTAATATTTTGTTTGTACATTCTATAAGCTATGATTTGGCTGCTGAATATTGTTTAATGTCACCTGATAGATTTGATTTTTTTTTAATGGCATGTGATAAACCATTGAAATAAACATTGCAAGGCCTTTAGCAATGGAAGCTTTCAATACTGAACTATTTGTGAGTCCTTCTAGATTTGCTGTAACAACCACAGATCAGGTATATCTGCTGAGCAGATGTCTTACTAATTAGGTAAATTTTGATTGTCTCAGCTGATTCCTCAAAGTTTCTCTTCGTATGATATGATACTGTGACCTAGACCATAATCATAACATGGTGCTTAACATCCAGTTTGTAGTGGCTGTTGCTAAAAATACAGTAATTGTTACCAGAGCCTGAATTGAAAATATTTGTATGAGTTGAATATAGAATGGAAAAAAAGGGGGATTCAGAAAGTATGTTAGGAAATAAAAAATACTACAACTACAGGGTTCATACGCTCCTTGAAACTCCTTGAATCTCCTTGAATTCTGAGAGCTAATTTCAAGGCCTTGAAAATCAGTGAAATTTGGTTCTGTTGACCAAACCTCCTTGAAAACCTTTAACAATCAAGCTATCGGCTCCAAAAATATTTAATGTGGCAAAAAGAAATGGCAGTTTGATTTTTCTGCGTTCAGGTTGATTGAAAATTATTTTAAAACAAATTTTAACAGCATTGTCGCGATCCCAGATTGTCGTCCGTTACTTAACCAAGGGAGATAGTTTGTAACTTCGTCAGTTTTTTATGCATGTATTGTAGTGTTGAATTAAAGAAAAATCTTCTTGAAAACTCCTCGAAAAATCTTTGAATTTTGTTCTTGGGAGTCTGTAGGAACCCTGTTAGGATTACTAGTTTGAAAAATCTTTGAATTTTGTTCTTGGGAGTCTGTAGGAACCCTGTTAGGATTACTAGTTTGTATGTTGATAAATAGAAATACTGCAACTAGTTAGGTACGATATGGGAACATTCTTCCTGTCACCTGTAATGCATAGCTGTCGCATTTTACTTTTTGTGTTATGTTTAATCATCCACGAACAGGGCATATTACATGTAAACAATACATTTATTTGTCTGGAAAAGAGCTGTAGGTCAGACAGTCACCAAGATAGAGTTGTCTGGTAAGAGGACTGTAGATCTGAAGATAACCTCATTATCAAGCGTGAGGTTATCAGGTGAAGTTGAAGTGACCTGCACAGTCGATGAGCAGAGTTTACAATATGTAGGTGTTTTGTTGTACACCGCTGTCCAACTCTTAATAGCTATTTATGGTGATACAAATGGAAAGTAGGTGACTTGCACTTTTACAATGACTACTTCGTTAGATAAAAACATGTAATGCAAACTATGGTTTAATGAATTAAACCATACGACAGGTCACAAAAAGCACGCTTTTGGATTTGTAGACCTGGAGTGCATGCGTGTGTGTGTGTGTATGTGTGTGTGCATGCATGTACGCATACGTGTCGCATGCATGCATGTGCATGTGTATATGCGTGTCGCACACACAAACACAGAGAGAGAGAGACCTGACTAGTAAGTGCTGCATACCGCACCCATTCATCCAGCAGGCATGCGGATCAGAAGGTTAGAATTGGTATGCTGCTGTGCTGCATTCGGGGTGGTTGGTACCACAGTCAGCACTGAAGGGGAGTGTTAATACAAACCACTTGGATATCAGTACAGATTTTTTCCAATTTTATTCCAAAAGTCAACTGAAGATTCGGAAAAAAAAAAAAAAAAAAAACATTGCCAGTTACACGTGCCACTTCTTCAGTTTATGTTGTGACTGTGCGTGTTTGCTGGTTTTGTTAATGTTCTGTCTTCTGTTATCCTATCAATGTTGACGTCTACCTGTGATCCTGCTGTGCCAGTCTTCTTTTCCTTTACTCAGGTGCGAATCTATGTTAGCCAACATCCTAGAAATAAGGCCTACATGTGCTATAAATTTCTTTATCACTGTCAGTGTTTTTTTTGCTTTTTGTTGTTGTTGCCGACTTCCTTTTTTTTTTTTTTTTTTTTTTCCTGTTTTGCCTGTATGTTGTTTTACCAGTTTCTAATGCATCTTTTCTCACTTTGTTATAATAGTAATAATGAAAACCAAATTTGAATAACATCATAATACAGAACAATCGTCTGGTGCATGGTACTTTACAGTCATAAAGAACAACAAAGGAAAAATATGAATATGCACACACACACACACTTAAATGAACAATTTAAAGCAGTCATATAAAAGTGTAAATTTACAGACATATTAGTATCAGTTACGGTGTTTTGCTGCGCATATATGTGCAGCAAAACACCATAACTAATATTAATACTAGGAAATTTTATTTCATTGTATTTGTAATGATTTTTTTGCTCACAGAAGATGTGAATTACCTACTAATAATAATATGTGTTTTGTTTTGCTCTTTTTTTTCAGCTGTCGGTGTATCTTTGTGTGTGTATCATACTGTCAGTATCTTTTTTTTTTCTTTTTTTTTTTATATTATTAAAGGAAAGCTCTTTTGACAGCAAATGAATAACTATTAGATTTAATAGATGGAATGTTTACAGAAGCATATTTTGACTAATTTTCTGACTTTAGTTTTAAATTTATTTCTTTTTTCCAGATTTGATATGACAAGATAGTATTTTGATGTTGTTTTGTTACAGTAGTGTTTTTTTTCCTTTGTTTGTTCCATGTTTGCAAAGTGTTTTCATTCCAGAGAAGATAACCTAATGTGATGGATTGAGATTGATGCAGTGTTAAAATGATAATTCTGCTAGTGCTACACAGCATTGTAGTTTTGTATCAGCTGAGAAAAATGTTATACTCATTAGGTTGTATACAGTTTTATCAGGTGAAGTAGATGCCAGATTTTAAACCTGTCAGATGAAAGGGAAATGTCATAAGCAGATTTTTTTTTCAGGGCAGTGGCATGACGACAGGATTCCAACTGAAATGTCGGCGGTGTCGCCACTGGCTAATGTCAGAAGAATCTATTGTAGATTGCCATGGCAATAGCGTACAAGGTAACTGGTTCTAGTACAATTGCTTCTGTTTACTGCCTTGGTTTGAAATAATTAACTTTTGGTAAATTTATATAAATCTGTGGAATGACAATAGAAAATAAGGAGAGGCTGCCTAGGAATGCAGTCATTGTTAGAATGTAGTAAGTAGACGAGTCTGTGTAAATACAAACTTTTTTTTTCAATATTGTGTGTGTGTATCTAGAATTCGCACAAAGTGACAGAGCAGGAAAAGGGGTCTGTGGTCACTGTTGCTTGTCAGGATTTTTTTTTTTCCACTGTATGAACTACTGTGCCAGAAATGAAGTTATTAAAGTTATATGATTAATGCAGCAGTGGTGTTAATACATGGTAATATGAATGTGTAGGACAGTGCATCATTGGTACAATTAGCCACATGGGGATGGACACAGTGTAGTTTGTATGAAAAGGACATTAATCTCAGAGTGTGTAAAAACTGTCATGTGAAAAGAATCTGAATTTGAGATGTTATATGCATATATCTGAATACAATATATCATTTTACTCATTAGATTGTCTGTAACTTGACTCTTGACTGTCGAAGAGTTATTCTAAAATTGTAAATGATGACTACTCACAGTAAAAATTCATATGTTATTGGGTTAATTATTATGTACATTGATAGATTTTTATACAGTGTGTCATTATGAAATCATGCAGTTACCTTTTAAGCATGTACACAGGTGCATGTATGCGAATATGAACATGCAGAGAACATTTCTGTGAGAGAGAGAGAGAGATGGGGGTGGGGGCATACTGGTATTTGTTCTGTCTGTCTGTCTGTCTGTCTCTCTCTCTCTCTCTCTCTCTCTCTCTCTCTCTCTCTCTCTCTCTCTCTCTCTCTCTCTTCTCTCGCTCGCTCTTTCATACACACACACACACACACACACACACACACACACACACACACACACACACACACATATGCGCACATCCACACACATACACAGTGTTCCCAGTAACACAATGAAAGGTGAAATGGGGATGAGTAATTGCTACATTAAGGTTGAAATGTTATCTGCCTGCTTTCAAAATATGTACAGGAAAACACGAGATAGTGGTGGGGTGGGGGGGAGAAGGAGGACGCGAAAGGGGGGCTTCAAGTGCATTGTTTTTTTCTGTTTATGTGTGGTGATGGTTGTGTTTGTTTTTAACGCTTTTTTTTTTTCTTTTTGCTTAATGAGGTAGAAAACATTTTGTGTTATACATGTACAGAGTAGAAGGTTTCAGTGTGAATCATTTATAGGTACATAATACATGTCTGTCAAATCTATTATGACTGGCTGTTTCGGACAGGACTGTTCATTTGTAAGGTAAGATAAGATAATGTTGCTTATAGCCCAGATAACCGCAAAGGGCCATATCAGGGCTGTCACCACGTTAAAATCAGCTCACAAGTCATTCATTCACACAATTCTTTACAATACATCTTCTAAAAACCCATCCGAAAGTTTGTTTAAAAAAAACTTTTCCACTGTAAAATCTCAGAGCCAATGAAAAATGTTAATCTCTTTCAAGAACTCAAAGATCGCGTCAGGCGGAAACGTCTCTGAACAAGGTTTTCATGGAATCTGCTGTAAAATGTTTGTGTCTCACATCATGCAAGTCCCAACACTCTAAAAGAACATGTTTCATTGTGAGTGGCACATGACATGGAATGCACCATGGAGCTTCTTCCCTCTTTAAAAGGTATGAATGGGTAAAACACGAATGGCCGGTGTGCAGCCGGCATAGAACTGTTTCTTCACTGCGACCACCAGACGTAGATGAGAGGAACTCCTTTAGGTTTGGACGGATCTGAAAGAGTTTGTAAGCATTTTCTTTTTCTTTTAGTAAGTCTGCTCCTACCATCATATTTCAATTCAAGATCTGAAGGAAAAAAAAACAGAAAAAGAAAAAAGCTAGAGGGAGGCGGGGATGAAAACAATCCCTCCTGAACAGGGAGGACTGATAACAAGGTCCCAGCCTGACTGTAAAGGAATTGTCAGGAAGGGGCCGGGGTTGGTCGGGATAGTAGTGGTTCACACCAGTTGTTTTTTTTTATTGTAGTCTCCCCTCATCGTCTCACGCTTAATCCAGGAGGCCATCAGTGCCTCAGTCCTAGTTCTGTAAAAACCGTTGTTTGCTCCTTGAGCATGTATGAAATAGATATAAAGCAAATTCAGTGTTATTTTGCTATGCTTTTCGTTTGGTGGATAGCCCCTCGATAACCATCAAGGACGTCCCCTGCACTCCAGCATACTACCCTTAGTTCTCCTTCCCCTCTCGCCTCCCTTTAACCAGAAGTGGAAGCTGAATCTCTTTCACTTCTCTCTTTCATGTATGTAGGAATTTTTGTTTGAATTAACTAGGACTTTATCATGCTATTTTGGCACCCATCCATCCACCCCCCCCCCTCCCCCCCACACACTCACCTCTCTCTCTCTCTTTCTCACTCTCTTTCTCTCTCCATTTTCCCACATCCTTGTTCCCCTTCGACAACCAATCTGTTCCCCCCTCCCACTCCTGTCCTCTCACTCCCCCTACCCCCTCTTCCCCATGTTATGTATATGTACTTTTATGCCTAGTCTAGAATTAAGGTTTCATTTGATTTTAGATATTAGTTCCCCTTCCCTCTGCCCCCAGGTTTGCCCTCATCCCTCTGCCCTCATAATTTGGCTCAAATTTACAGGTGAACGTTTCTCTGTTTCCTGTGATAAGCCGCGTGGTGAGTGCGTCAACTGGTGTGTGTTTTTCAGGGGGACTGGCAGGCTGGGACTGTGGAAATGGACAGGAGCAGGTCACACGCACCCATCTCTTTGTGTCACATGATTTCACTCCACCTTTCATCGTGGCCTCTCTTGAAGAGGCAAGTGGTTGACTGGATCCATGTTGTATGCATGTTTTCATCGATACCCGTTGTTGAAGAGCTAGGTATTGTAACATGCAGTCCATTATATTGTGTTTTCCTCAGGTTTTAGATAATGACGAAAAACATTTACAACGTCCATAGACTGTTGGTCCCCGAGCACATCAAAATTGCAGATGAAAAACTCATTCTAATAATGACGGGAACAGCGCACACGTACATACTCACAAGCACACATACACAAACACAGATACATGCACACACATGCACGTAACACGCACAGTGTGCTGTTTCTTACAGAAAGAAATTGTCAGTGTTCATAAATCTAGTGTTTTTCACTACTTGGTTGAAATTTATGCAATAGCTTACCAACAAGTTTGAAGAGTATAATGCACAAAAACCAGTTTTAAGAAAAACCAGGAAATTATCTCAAGAATGGTTAATTTACTATATCTCTTCCGAAGTTCCTACTCGCTTTCAAAAAAGTTGTGCCTGTGTCTATCATATCAGCTTGAATCTACGTATATCTGTACACCATGCACCTTCAAGTGTTAGAGCATAACAATGTATGACTGTGTGTCCAAAAAGTGATAGAAGAATAACAATATGCATATTCCTTTTGCCAGTGTAAGCATATCTTCAAATTTTTTTGAAAATTTAATTCATGTCGGGTTTTTTGCTCTGCTTCTTCTTAACCTTTTTTTTTTTTTTTATTGAACCACTACTTTTTCTCTTTAATATATTTTTTCAATGGTGTTTTGTGAAAAAAAAAAAAACTAGTCGTGTAATGTATTACCAGGAAAAAAATTGACAATGCATTTACATAATTTTACATGATTTCAAGCATGTACATATGTATATAAAAAAAAAAAAAAACATCAGTCCACAGAGAAACAAACATGCTAGCACACATTTCGAGTGAGAGACAGGCATCCAGTTGTAATCTCTCTCTTGATTCAAGAATTCTACTGTATTTTATTGCTAAGCAGATGATAAATTTGAACATGGTCAAAAAGCCTTTCTCTTTGATTTAAATACATCAGAAGTTTACAGCTGTGTAAGTGTTTATTCCTCGTGGATTGTTCATTGTAACTGGATCAGTATGTGTCACTGTCAGATAGAATACATGACATGCATACATGCACACACTGACACTTTCATGCCTGCAGGCACTCATGCAAATATGGCTGCATGCAGGGTCCCCACACACACACACACACACACACACACACACACACACACACACACACACACACACACTTACCTTTTTAAGATGCTAAGGGTTGCTGTTGATGTTTCAGGCATGCTACACTCAAGGGAAGATCACCTGCCCCAAGTGCCAAGGACGACTAGGTTCCTTCAACTTTGTCAAAAATAACAGAAAATGTTCCTGCAGACGCACTCTGCTTCCCCCTATACATATTCTGCATAATCGCATCGACCTCCTACCGTCTCCCAATCCCTCCCCTCATACCTCTGCTGTCCAGGTGACATCGGGCATGCACAGGGTAAAGGAAGTGAGGTCAGGTGAAGGAATGCAAGAGGAATGCAGAGGGGTGCAAAAAGATCCAGCTTGCCTTGCTGACAGTGAGGAGAAACGGTCAACAGAGACTACCACAGAGGAAACCGTCACTGCTGAAAACACAGAAACTGAAGACAACATGGCCACTGATAGCAACTGGGCTGTAGAGAAGAACACCGGAAGCGAAGAAGATGAAATCATGGGCCTTTGCTGGCTCTTTGGAGAGGAAACTGCAGAACAGTCAGTTAAAGAAACGCAGTCTGGTAAACCTCCCTTGAATTTGCACAGTGTTGAGCAATTCTCGATATGATTTCGCCTAATCCTTTTAGCCTGTTGTCTGAAATCCCTCAGAACACAGAGCTGTTGGTTTGTTCTACACAGGGGAGGGTCCGTTCAGGTGGAGCCCCCAGCCAACTGCGAGGAAGTAGTCTACGTGCAGCCAAGAGAGAAAGAAGGGAGAAAATAAGGAAGAGAAACAGAGATCGTGATGTCAGGGATGATCTGGAGAATACTGTTTCCTCTGACATGACGGGGTACCCTTCACATGTTTCAGCTGCCAAGCTAAACCGGTGTCGCATGTACCGGCAGAGAGAGATGGAGAGAAGAGAGCGGATGGTAAGAAAGTGCCTTTTTGAGTCTTTCTGGTGGTTGTGTTAAAATAGGAGTCTTGTTAGCCAAAAGTTTTAGAGAGTGTCCAAGTTTGTGGAGAGAAGAGAGTGTGGGGATGGTAATAAAGTGCCTTTTTTTTTTTTAGTCTTTCTGGTCATTGTGTTAGAATAGGAGTCTTGTAGCCAAAAGTTTTGACGTCACATGGTGGAGTAAGATTTGGCCGGGTGAGAGGGCGACTAGGAATATTTGAATTTGTTCTGGGCACTGTAGGTGAGAGGGCCTGAACTTTCATGGCTGCTAGCATTTTTTTGTAGTGTTGTGAAAAGCTTAGACAGTGCCCAAGACTTTCAGCTGTCAGATTTATTTTGTTATGTAGATGAAAGCTTGGAAGTGTCCAAGACTTTCAGGCTGTAGTTTATTGTTGTTATGTAGATGAAAGCTTGGAGAGTGTCCAAGACTTTCAGGCTGTAGATTTATTGTTGTTAATGAATGAGAGTGAAAAGCTTGGTAGAGTTGGTCCAAAACTTTCAGGCTGTAGATTTATTGTTGTTTGTAGATGAAAGCTTGGAGAGTGTCCAAGACTTTCAGGCTGTAGGTTTATTGTTGTTATGTAGATGAAAGCTTGGAGAGTGTCCAAACTTTCAGGCTGTAGATTTATTGTTGGTCTTGATGTAAGATTTAGAAAAGAGCTTGGAGAGTGTCCAAAGACTTTCATGCGGCTCATTTAGTATTTATTGTTGTTGTGTAGATGAAAAACTTGGAAGTGTCCAAGACTTTCAGGCCATAGATTTATTGTTGTTGTAGAAAATGAAAGCTTAGAGTACATAAGACTATTTCAGGCCATAGATTTTTTGTTATGTTCTAGAAAAGCTTAGAGAGTGCCTTAGACCTCCAGACTGTGGATTTATTATTGCTGTGTTGATGAGAAGCATAGGGCGATAAACTTTACAGATTTGAACAAATCTCTGACTCAACAGGTGCTGTGCATTGCTGGTTTTCTTTTTGTTAATACTAAGAACTATTCCGGGCATCAAATTGGTGTAACATAGCCACAGACATTCAAAGTTTGGTTCTCTTCAAGCAATTATGAGCAAATACACTTAAAAGATGAAAAGTTTGTATTATGTGATCAAATGCAATTTTAATGTCAATGAAAAATATTGTTCTTTAATCCTTTTGGGTCTGTTACTGCATGCTTTTACACATCAACTATAAAACAAAAAATACAAGGTTTAGAATTTGTTGAATAGAGATTAATAGATGCATCTGGTATTTCATATCGTTGATTCAGACTTCTCTTCAGAACTGAGGAACTCTGCTTAATTCAATTCTCAAACTGAGCATTTCAAGTTGCTGTGATGTGTTTACAATGAAATTAACTCCCATAACAGCAACATTTCTTTTGGACATGTCATGAAAGAAGACAGATTGTTAAAATTTCCAACATTGGGACAATTTAATTCATATTTTCATTCCGAGTTGTTGTGAAACAGTTCCTTGGCGGTTGCAGGGTTTCTTCATAACAGTGTCATGAATAGACCAATTGTTACTTTTCAGAAAGCAATTTTATGGCGTATTTTTTACTTTCATGTTACATATGTCAGAAAAATTCTCTCAGTAACTATATAATTTTGTCTACTGTCTCTCGAGCACAGTACAAACACACTAGAAGTATTTCTTTTATGTCTGTGGCCTTGGTGCAAGTATGACATGAGGCTTCATCTGTCTTTGTCGAGACCATTCGCAGTCCAGTCATGTGTGTGTGCGCATGCGCATGTCTGTACATGTATGCCTTCATATGTTTTTCAGCTGGAGGAAGAGAGACAAGCCCAGGGCGAAGAGGTACTTTGGGACCACACCTGCCCAATGTGCCTGGACGTGATGTGTAACCCACAAACCACGCTGCCCTGCCGACACAACTTCTGCGAGGGTTGTCTGCGCCAGCTGACCACCATCACCTCCCCTAGCAGGAGTGACTGCCCTATGTGTCGACGGCGGATTCACAAGTGCATTGTCAATAGAGGTGATTTCCCTTTGGCATCTTTATTTGCTGCCTGTTTCCTTCTGTTCTGGTTGTTGAGAGTTGGGAATTTTTGTTAATGTGTAGAGTAAGCAAGGTTGAATGCAGAAAAATTTGCCATGACCATGTTACAAACATAGTAAGTTTTTGTTTTTGTTCTTTTTCTTTTATCCTCCAGATGCTCGTTTTCAAATAATATACCATCATCCCACTGCATCTCCATCCCTTATCTCTCAAGGGGAGGAGGTAGTGAGGAGGTAGATGACGGGAACAACTCGTCTCCAGCATTCAGGTGTTGAAAAACTGACCACAGGGATGAGGGGGTGGGAGACAGGAAAGGAAAGGAGAGGGAGGAGAGAAGGAAGTGAGACATGAGTAGTTTGGAATCCAAATTTGGGCTTTGACACTGGGCTACAGACTGTTTCAAGCACTGCAGTGGCAAAGGTTATGTTTGTGTCTTCCAGGTAGCCCAGTTGCTCAACTGATTAATGAAGACAATAAGTCAACTTCGAAGAAGGTCAGGCTTGGAAAGGTTATTCAGATGGAAGTGAGATACTGAAGATCATACACTTAATCGCAGGCCAGTGCCAGCAGCCATTTTAATGTCATGCTATCACAAAAATCCCTGAGTGCAAACACTAAAATAACAGCATTTATATGTAAGATGGCAAAAGAAAGAAAGTAATAATGTGCTTCTGTGATTGGTAATTTAACATGTGTTGGTTGTCAGTATTTCTTTTCATGGGCATAGGGTTACCAGTGTGTGTAAGTAAAGAAGAGATGTGTGGATTTTTTTTTGTGGGGATTGAATATATGGAAGACAGAGAGATGGTGTTGTTCAGTCTTTTATCGTAGGCATTTCTAATCAGCTTGTTTGTGGTGGTGTTCATCAGCGTGTGTGAGTAAAGGAGAGATGTTTATTTTTTTGATTGAATATATGGAAGAGAGAGAGATGGTGTTACTCAATCTTTTGTTTAGGCATTTCTTATCAGTTGATGTTGTGGTGAGTTATATCTACAGAGATGCACGAGATCATCAAAGATAAGTACCCTCTCCGCCTCAGAGTGCGATACCGAGAACAGAAACGTAACTGGAAGCGCATCAGGAACATCCCCTTACCAGGCACTACCTTCCGACAGCGCGTCCTGAGCCACATTCCCCAGCGCCGCTTCGGTCTTAACCACATCTGCCAGACACTGGTGTTCATGGTCCTGTTGATCATGGCATTGTCGTACGTGGGTTTGTCGCTCTGTAAGCAGGTGTTGCGGAAGCTAGCGCAGGTGTACGATGACCTGACAGAGCGACTGACAGGGGAGCGGTTATGGTCTCATTTTATGGGGGTGGAGTCCCGTGTGCTGACTGTCAGCTGTGTGTTTGTGCTGTATCTGTTGGTCGCCTGTGTTGTGCAGTATCTGCAGGTGTTCCAGCACATTCAGAATTAGGCCTTGCTTAATGTGAATTTTGTTCACTGAGGTCTTCCTCCAGTGGCCTGCCTATAGGTATGGTTATGTGGGGTGGGAGATAAAGAGAGAGTGCTATTGTGTGTCTGTGTGTGTATGCATGTATGTCTCTGCATGTTTCTCTGACAGGCACATGTGTGTGTGGTTCATTTACAAACCTTAGTGCCTTCAGCACAACCGACAGCCAGAACAGTTCTGCCAGTGATGTCTACAGTAGCTATACAACATCACGCAGCAAAACGGAAAGTCCAGCCTTCATAGTCTGAAGAAGCTTAATTTTCCCAGCTTCAAGTGCATACTTATCAAGAGTCAGCTTTGTTGGTCAGAGAACATTGTGCAAACGGAAAACAACTCCATCTCAAAGGCATTCTTGTTTTCATTGAAGGTGGGAACAGGAAAGGCTGATGAACTGGTCCAAGAAGACCTTGAAGACCAACCTTCCCAGCCGTGGCATCAACACCATCATCTGAGAAGGTGTTGCCCATACCAGAGCAAGCTGGTGAGGGGCAGTGCATGCCGAGTGCAGTGACTTCATATCAAAATAGATTAGCTGCTGTTGAAGAGAAGAGCAAGCGACAGAAGCAGGCCCTAGTGCTATAGGTCGCTTTCTCGTGCAGTATTATCTGCAGCACAGCATGAGGTTCCAGACTGGTCTTCATTTCCACGTGAGTTCCCGTAGAAGGGGCTGAAGACCTTGCCTACTCATCTCTCGGACCAGTATTAGATTTTTTTAATCATCATCATTGAGGCACTGCTGTCAGTGTATCCCTTCACACTGCAGCTGCCGTGCTGAGTGTTTGGTACAGCAGCTGCAGCAGAAGCATAGTTTGCTCACATAACAAGACAGGTTAGAGTTTCTCTTGTTGAGTGTTGTGTTCGTTTGTTGAGTCCCAGACTAGATTTTGCATTTGTTAAAGTATGTATACATGTATGTTTTTGCACACACCAAAGAAGTCATTGCAGTGCCTGAGATGCTTATTTGGAATGACGCGGGGGTGGGGGTGGGGTGGGGGCTGTTTCATTACAAATAATCTAGAAATTCTTATATTTTTTTTCTCTATGCCAGTTTTTTGGTTATAATCTGTTGACTAAGAATGCACGCACTGTCCAGATACACAGTACAGGCCCCAGTCTTATCTGCCCAAAGGTTATCAATCATGTGCCTACAGAGTAATTAATTGATATGAACACTTCATTTTTGTTTCTTTCTCAGGATGGGATTTTTTTTTTTTTAACCTACATATTGACAGTCCTGAAAAGGCCCTGTGTGATTAGCTAGGCTACAATGCTAAGACTAACAAAAATGTGTATGTGTGTGTGTTCATCAGGGTTTACACTGGTTCTGCAAAATCTTGAAAAATCCTTTGAAAGTGTAAGGACCGTTTTCAGAGCTTGAAAAGCACTTGAAAATCAGCACAGGCAAAAATCTCTTGGAAAAGTCCAGACATTTTCAAAAGCTGTCAACTGCAATCTTGCTTTCAAGTCAGCAGATTTTTTTCCTTTATTTTCTCTCATCATCTGTGCTACCTCAGTTGCCACACCACTCATTTTGGCTTCCGGTCCACAACCACAGCCTGGCTTGTCCTGCCACAGCCCCAGCGGAGGCAACTAGAGGGAGTAGTCGGTGTCAAATCATTATGAGGCAAACCACCAGAGGAGGCACTGCACAGCTGTCGAGTCACTTTAGTGGTGATCTGTGGTGCCTTGAACCAATATGTTCAGGACACCTACTAAGACCCCTACCAACAACAGTAATTGCTTGATTGCAGAGCCAGCACAGTCAGTGCAGAGGGCATCACCATGTCTGTCCAACAACTCCCATGAATTTGCCGATGCCAGTGACCCAGATAGAATTTCACAAAGGGCATAGACTGGGAGAGAACATGGAAACTGAGGTTGCCATGAGAGCAGGACATGAAGGATAACAGAATTCGAGACTTTCTTTAATTTAGATTTTTTTATGCTGATTGATGAGGATGATGAAGATGATGCTACAGATTTCCATTCTTGTCTGAGACTGCATGACAGGGCTGTACTCTTGGCTTGATTTCATAATATATCCTGTCGTCAACAAGGTCCAAGAGATACAGACACCTGTGGTGGTGGTCAGGAAGTTTGAGCAACACTTTCAAAAACACACCCATTAAATGGATGAAACTCTAGTGTATGGTCCCAGTTTTTCCCAGCTGAGCCCGTAGCAAACTTAACTCTGGGTAGGAGCCAGTTGGGCTAGAAATATCCCATGATCTAGCGTCCTAAAGTCTGCAAAGCTAACCACTTCACCCCGGCAGCTGGTAAGTCAGCAGAAACCAAACTGTTTTCTCCAGAAAGGTTAAGAAAAAGAATGTGCTCTGGAATTGTGTTAGCAGATGACATCGCACTGTTTGCTTTCTGCGCGAAATTGAATAATTTCCCTTTACATCCATGTCACATTTGTTTCTTCCATTGTAAGGTGAACATGTGTTCAGCAGAGATGGGAAAAGGAAGCTGGGTTTTCAGTGATAGTGGGCTACAAAATGTCTGTAAACACTGGCTGGCTCCTACCATGGATGGCTTAAAAATGCAGAGTGTGCCACACAGTATCAAAGAACTTCCACATTGCGAACATGGTATGACCGTATGTACAATCTTGAAATTTATTCATTTGTTTCTGGAAAAGCACTTGAAAAGTTCTTGATTTTTGTTTCTTTTGAAAAATTTGTGGAAACCCTGTTGGCATATTCCAAAGAGCCCTTAAGAGCGACTGTGATGTTCCAAGTCATTTTGACTGAAAAAATGATTTCCCGTGCAACAATGTATGTTTTTCTGTGTATGTATGCATATTATTGTGGATATACACATATACATGTGATTTTGTATAATCGCCAGATGTGTGCATGCGAGAGTGTATCAGTGCCAGTCGGGCCACTGTAGTGCATTAAAACATGTTTCTGCATGTCTGTACAATTATCTCTATGCAAAATACAATGTTTGAGTGTGTTTTACACAGTGTGCACCTGTAACACATTAAGGTGCATGCAAACTGGTATCATAAATAGTCTTCCATCTCCATCTCTGGCTTTCAGTGGTTTGGGATTCAAGCTATGCTGCTTTCAGGGTCAGACAAGATGTTTCAAGGTTCTGCCCAGTGTGTTGAATTTGTTTGTTCATCATCTGTAAACTCTTCTTTCATGCGCTTTTACTGATGAATTCTGTAAATGTGGGTCTTCTGTTAATTGACTTGCTGACTGAAACCTGTCTGTCAGGTTAAACATTGGTTGTACTGACATTTAAGAATAATGATAATAACAAGTCAACATTTCATTTCATTAAAGATAAAACCATTCCAAGTTTGTGGTATCATAATTTTGCCTAATTAAGAAAAAAACAGTGAAATGACAGTCATGAGAACTCTTTCACTCTTCTGTCCCGTCCTGTAGCTGTCTAGCATCAATCACCCAATCACCCACTCATCCCACTCTCACCCAGTACATCTTTCTCTCTCTCCATTTCTAGGCCCATCCCCCTACATCTCATTCTCTGTCACACCTTTAACATTTTTGTCACTGACCCTCTCTGTGTTGTAGTATTATGTCCGAAACCAGTGCTATGAATCTGTTATTGTATGCGCAACTGTGGGTCACAAGATAGAGAGAGCTTTGTGCAGTTCCCCTGGTTACTTATTAAAACGTT
This sequence comes from Conus canariensis, assembly GCA_033310375.1. Taxonomy (NCBI): domain Eukaryota; kingdom Metazoa; phylum Mollusca; class Gastropoda; order Neogastropoda; family Conidae; genus Conus; species Conus canariensis. The sequence goes on from CM065727.1 coordinate 54,161,722, forward strand.
AACCTTGCCTGAAATCCTCTCTGGACTTCACCATCTGAATGCCACTGTATGAACGGTAGAATGCTTCATGGTGGCAGCCACAGGTTCCGGAGGTGATCGAGCACCGATCTGCCTGCACGGAACGACCCTGAGCGTGCTTCCACTTATGATGACTGCTGAGCGAATGCTGCCCAGGAACCAGCCCTTGCCGAAGACCGCCATGATGACTGCATACAATGAGCCTTGCCAGCATGAAGGAAGAGACGTGAATTCTCCTGCCTAAAGACCAACGTGCTACAATATCAAGGACCATTCAACTGCCAGAATATTGGATGAACTTTTAAATTTGTTGTGCCTGCAGTCTTGTAACTTGTAAAGTGTTTTTAATATAAAAAAAAATTTTTAAGACGGTGATCGATGAACGTTAGAAGGGACATAACTCGCGTCAAGAAATATTGTTCTGATAGCGATGGAGTTGTTTCCTGTTTACAAAAACAGATAGTGATCAACATCTTGCATATCACTACAGGCACACCATCATACATGACTTACAAAACAAAACAAAACACACATTTGTTGTGATGATTGCTTGCATTGTGTGTATGTAATATTTTGTGTATGATAATTTGAATATATATATAATATATGATTAAGATGGTTGCCAAGCACCAAGATTAACTGTTACATATACAAAAAAAAGAGAAAATTACCAAAGTTTGCGCACATATAACGGACAGTACCTGTGAATTTGAGCCTAGTTATTGATGTACTGCAACTATTCGACAATAGTATTTGGGTTTTTTTTGGTTGTGTTTTTGGGTTTTTTTCCCTCTACCACCCCAACCTTTACTATATTTTTTTGTCTTTTATTTTTTTTTTTTTTTTTTTTTTTTTTTTACTTCTTTCCTTTTCTTCTCTCATCTTTAGCTTTTTTTTTTGGTAAAGGTGGTCCTTTTTTTTAAAATTATTTCTTTTCTTCCTCTTCTCTTCCCTTCAACTCTCATGAACCATGCAAGTCTGTATGTTGTATTGCCATCAATGGACATTATCTTGCTGATTTTAATGTTTTGGCGTTTGTTACAGCACGTCGGGATTTATTTTTTAACTAGTGTTTGGTGTTGTGACACTTTCACACTGTACATAACAAAAAGGTACAAGGGTTAAAGAAAGAAAAGATCTCTGGAATCAGCAGATCTGAGACGCTAGCACTCACTGGTGCTGAAACGGGCGAACGCTGTCACTTTTTTTTTTGCTTCCTTACTTTCGTGTTGTGGCAGATGTCATTCGCGTGTTGAAGCATTGAAGTTGGTGTTGGTGTGTGTTTGGTTACCCAGATCGAGAATGTGTCGGTTGAATTAATCAGTTTCAAAGCTGAAAAAAAAAAAAAAAAAAAAAAAAGAAAGAAAGAAAAGATAAAAAAGGAAGAAAGAAAGGCCCGGACATCTTCCGGGAATCGTCCTTGAAATAAAATACAAAAATAAGTATGCAAGGATGATACCAGAAGTGCGTGAAGAAGGAGAAAAGCGAGGAACAAGAAAAAAGATGAGAGAGAGGAAAGAGAGAGAGATGTAGTAAAGATAGCAAACAGCTCGCCTCGCAAAGCAAACTGGCCTATTCTCCTTGAAGGCTATCCTTATAGTGAAAAAAGGAGACTATAAGGGAGACATGAAGAGATCCCTGCAGCTAGACAATCAGTATCAATGAGAAAGAGAGAGAGAGAGTGTCTCTATCCTCCTATTTTTTTCTTGCTGTCATTTTTTTTTCTTCTTATATTGACTCATACTCACCATGCATTGTCTGTGTGTTTTTTAACTGATGGACATTTCTTTGCTGATCTTAATGTTTTGGCGTTTGATACAAAGTGTCCGGGTTTATTCATGTACTAATGTGTGGTGCACTGACACTTTCATTCTGCTATGTTTGCTGCATAGTATACTTTTAATTGAATTAAATACACACTTGCCCTCCCCTCCTTCCCTTCCTTCATATCCCACATCCACTGTTTGTGTGTGCATGTGTATGTGTGCATGTGCGTGCGTGCATGCATTTATCTGTGTGATAACAATATTTGTAAAATATAAAGTTAACATTTTCAACAAAGCCATTATAAACATTACGCAGTGCTAATGAACATGAATTATTCATTAACTAAAAAGACAGAAAATGCGCTTGAGCACAAACTAGTTTGTGGATGCCTGCTTTTTACAGTGCCTGCTATTGTTTGTGTGAAAAGGAGAGCTGGAGCGGCGCGATATTTATGCTTGTGTGTGTGTGTGCGTGCGAGCAAGCGTGCATGCGTGCGTGCATGTTACATTTACTTCCTTAACTGTGCCTCTTGCTCAAACACCACTTCATATAGTATCGATGACTTCGTCTTTTTAATCTTGCTTATGCACATTTTACCCACTTGTAAAATTTATTTATGCGCACATAATTATGTGAAGATTTCTTTTCATATAGTCTGTTACGGACAAATGCAATTTCATGCCTACCTTTGAGAAAATAATATTTTCAATTTCTAACCAAAATTGTCTTACTGATGGACATTCAAAGAAAAAGTGTTCAATGGTATCCGCAGTGTCCAAACAATAATCACATGAAATAGACTGGCACATGCCCATTTTTAGTCGCATAATATTTGTGGGATAGATATTATGTAACATATTTGTGGGATAGATATTATGTAATGATTTCCATTGCAGCTCACATAAACATACTTCTTTTGTTGCCAGTCTTGGCATAAGCCACACCTTTTCACTAAATTTAATGTTCAATTTTCTGCTCCAAAAACCTACGGCGTGTGGAGTTAACGGTTTGTTGTTACTCTTTTTCAGCAGGTATTCTTTAATTTGTTTTGTTTTAGCATAGAGGTGATTTGCACCAGAGGTACCTTGATTCTCCATTTCAAATCGTCTGTTCCTATCTTTTATCCAGTCAATCCAGGTTTGTGGTATGGCATTGTATTGAAACATGGCTATTGCCCTGTTTTGGTTAAGTAAGTCTTGTACTTCCACTAAAGTTAAAAAACACCTTTCCTGCGTTTTAATAATATCGTTTATTGTGATGAGGCCTTTCTCTCACCATTTTTCAAAATTAAGGACCTTACTTTTATATTTGATTAACTTATAGTAAAAGAGATATTGTGTACCAATGTATTTTGCCAGCACACAATCGCTTTCTACTTTAGTTTTGTTGCATAGGTAACTTAAATAGAACTTCTTTCCAAAAATTATTTTCGATTGAAGAGATCCCTGGTATATCTTAATGAGAACAGTTTATTTCAAATATTTCCTCAGCTTAGGCTATTGTTTTCGAGTGCTAAAAAGGAATGAGGCACCATGTCTCAATTCTTTTGTTGTATAATCGTCCAATCCACTATACGTTAAAGATGTTTTGCAGTTCAATCATGTCAACCATTCTTAACCCTCCTTTATAATCTGCTTTCATGACCTTTCCTTTAATCTTTTAAAAGGCTTTTCTGTTACTGTGTTTCCTTTGCCAAAGAAATTTGTATAAAATTGTATTAACTTTGATTAGTATTTCCCTTGGCAGTCCAACCAACTGCATAACATGAATAAACTGGCTGGTCAAAAATGTCTTAAGATCACTATTTTACCATGTATGCTAAGGTCTCTTTTGCTCCATTCTTTATCATAGCTATTAGTGTTTTCAGCCTACTTTTCCAGTTGTCTTCTATTTCTTTGGCCATTTTGTCTTTTGCAAAGGATATTCCTAAGATTTTTATTTTGTCCACTATTTCAAAGGGTATGTTAAGAAATCTTTCTTCAACGTCACCTATTCCCAAGACTTTAGTTTTGCATATATTTAGTTTCAAGCTGGAGAAACAACATACAAATTGTCTGAGAATATCTGTTGCTGTTGTTATATCATTCTGGTCTTTTGAAAGAAGGGTTGTGTCATCTGCTATCTGTTGAATTTTAATGCATGCATTTGTTTCATTTTGTATCTGTATTCCTTCAGTGTCACTATTTCTAATCTTAATAGCTAGTAATTCTACTGCCAAAACAAAGGCTAGAGGGGAAAATGGACATCCTTGTCAGATAACCACAATTAACATCAAAATTCTCTGATATCCAGCCCCCATGATTTATGTGGTTTACAGCCTTTTCTAACATAATTCGAATCCATTTCTTAAATTCAGGACCGAATCCAAAAACATTGAATGCTTTCAATAAATACGATTTTGCTATGGAATCGAATGTTTTTGAATTATCAAGTGCTAATATAAAACCTGATTTACCTGTTTTGTTTACGTAATTGATTGCATCGTCAATTGTACGAATGACTGTAGATATATTTCGACCTTTAATGTATCCAACCTGGTCTTCGTTGACCAGATGTTGTGTAACACCACAGAGTCTCTGTTCCATAACTTTAACTAGAATTTTATAGTCAGTATTTGTTAAGGTAACAGGTCTCCAGTTTGTTAGATGCTCTTTATCCAATTCTTTGCCTTTATGTATAAGTGTTATCTCACTTTGGTATTGAGTGTAAGACAGCTCATCTTTCTGAAAGGATTCATTGAAAGAGGCGGTTACAATGTCTTTTAATTTAGGCCAGAAAAATTTCATGAATTCAACAGTAATTCCGTCCACACCTGGCGCTGATCCATTTTTCATGCTTTGTAAAGCGTACGATGTTTCATTGACAGTGACAAGACCTTCACATGAGTTGGAGTCAGTGTCACTAAGGCGAGGAATAACTTCTCCAACAATAAAGTGGTGTGTAACTTCAGTCGCATTTGCAACGTCAGTCTTTTGATTGTAAAGATTTCTATGGAGGGTTACCTCTTCTTTCAATATTTTGGTCTGGTCAGTGGTAGTAATGCCAGAATTTGATACGAGACGAGTAATACACATTTTTTCTTTTCCTTACTTTTTCAAGGTTACAGAAATATTTGGTGTTTTTTCTCTGCTTCAATCCATTTCACTCTTGATCTAATTTGGGTTCCTCTCATTTTTTGCATGTTTAGTAGTTCTGGCTTATGTTTGGTACTTAATAAATCATTCTGTAAGCGTGCATTTCCAGGGTCCTTTGTTATGTAAAATTCGATGTCATGAAGTTGTTTTTGCAGGTCTAACTTTTCGTTTCTTCGACAACAAGCTAGTCTTGAAGGTGTTTTCGCAGGTCTAACTTTTCGTTTCTTTGACAATAAGCTAATCGTTTGCCAAAATCAACACAATAATTAGGTATTTCAGATTTCGTAAGTTCCCATTCATCAACAGAATTTGTAAGTTCCTTGTTATTTATACAATGATCTAGTAATGGATTCACAATTTTTACAAAACTTTCATGTCTGAGGTAGCTATTATTACATCTCCAGTACCCTGAACCTCTTATGAACTTGATGTTTATTAATTCTGTGACTACAGCTTTATGATCCGAATCAGTGACTGTATAACGTTCGCAAGATGCAATAAAGGAAATATCTTTTGAAGCAAAGCAATAATCTAAACGATGAGCAATAAAAGGATGAAAGCGGTTCCAAGTATATTCTTGATCATTCTCATGGAAGATCCTCCATACATCTATCAAAGAGAGCTCATGTACACAGGTCTTGAAAGCTTCAACTTCTGCCTCATTAAAAGGATTTCCGGATATAACATCATGCTTGTTGTTTAAGACACAGTTGAAATCACCACATGAAATGATATATTCAGCTTCCAAATCTTGCAGTTTCAAATACAGGTTGTGCAAGAAGCGCCTTTTGTCAATAGAATCGTTAGGCGCATACACATTTACAATGGTGATCAGGATTTGCTCAAATTTGATATTAATTGCAACAGTGCATTCCTCTGTCACAACAAGTTCAATCTCGTCATTAACATATCTGGAGACCAGTATGACTTCGCCCTTTCTTCGGGACGTAAACTCTTTTGCAAAAATCATTCCAGACTTCCAAAACAACAGACTTTTCTACCGAGAACAATCGTGACTGGAACTGTCTGCCCCAGAGCATCGTGGAGGCCACAGCCATCAACACTTTTGTGTCAGGGGCCTCCAGACTCCCTAAGTAGGGTGTTGTTGGTCTTTTTTTTTCTTTTTTTTTTTTTCTTCACCGACCTCCTCCAAAGTGACGGAATAATCAACTGGTTGATTGCGGTCGCTTTCCTGGAAGAAGAAGAAGACCCCATTCCTTTTCCCATTTGATTTTTCCTTTTCTTCTACAAAATGAGTTTCTTGCAAACATATGACATCACACTTTTGATTTTTAAAGTACTTGAACAAACTATTATGCTTCATTTTGTTTTTTAGTCCCCGACAATTCAAAGAACAAATTCTAAACTTTTCCATTATCTACTAAGAAAGATACATGTATGACTAAAACGAAGCACTGAGCTCCCACAAAAGTCGAAGGCATTTCTACCTGAGAAATAAAAAAAGGGGGGATAAGAGAAGAAAGGGGGACAGACAGGAAGGAGGAAAAGGAGGCAGTTGGAGAATAAGAGAAGGGGGCAAGAGAGAGCGAGAGGAGGGAGAATTGTTAAGGCAAGGGGGGGGGGGGGGGGGGTAAACAGGCAGGCAGGTAGACAAAACGCCAAGATGCACAGAAATCCTAAACACCGACAAGCCAGCAAAAATGACATTAATTTTCAAACAGGTTATTTTTCATATTCGGAAACATCTGATATGTCCTCTTCAGTGTCTGCATTACAATTTAGCCTGTTTTTCTGTTGGTGCTGAAGGGCTGCCCTGGTCATGGCATCGCTGGCGCTTTGGAATTTCTGAGCGGTTCCTTGGACTGAGTGGCGGCCCAAACTGGAATGCAGGGTTGTTTGGCGCTTAGAAACCGCCCGCCCTCGATCAGACTTTTCTCGTTGACTTTTTCTTTCACTGGTCATGGGCTTACCTTTCCTGCCGCATGTGTCTCCCTTACCAATTGACTTTGAGGCAGGAGAGGTGGAGGATCGGTCGGAAATCTTGCTTCCGGAGTGGGTGGTTTAGAAGTCTGAGGGTAACCAGAAGGAGGTAAACTCTACTTGTCCCTGACCTGACTGTCTGGCCGGCCTTTACAGCGGACATCTCCTCTCTTGTGCCCTGGTTTCTTGCACTCACGACACACAACCTCATTCATACACATAGACACATGGTGGTTAGGCTGTGGACAGTTTGAACAAACAACGGATTTCATAACATTCTTCTGTTCTTTGTGGTAAATTTTGGCAGTGAATGGGCCTACTTTTAATGTTTTTTTTCACGAGGGTTAGCGGGGAGGGTTATATAGATGAATCTTCTCCCGTTTCGAATCGAGTGAGTTTATTGTCCGCGTCCCTGTATCGTTCCATTTTTTATATCAGATCGGAGTTCACATCCAATTTTAGTATTGTCCGCATTTCTGTATCGTTCCATTTTGATATCAGATGGGAGTTCACATCCAATTTTAGTTAAAAAGTGTTATATTTCAGTTGGCTACCGACATAGGGATGTCTGCCACCCACCCTTCGTAGCAGGCTTTTCTTCCCTGGAATCCTCACAGAATAAATGGATTGGTGTTGGCTAACTGCATTAGAGTATTTCGGACAGTTACACCTTTGACCAGAAGATCGTTCCTTGCCTGTCTGGTAGCTGGATAAATCCGCCAAAGGCCTCTGATGTCCTGGGCAGCAACGATGCTGCCACTGCCTGCCGTACGCTCCGCAGCCAGACACAGCTCCAGTCCTGTCACGCGGCTTTCCAGCAAGTCCAGAATGTCCCGATTTTTTAGAAAAACGGGCTGGACGGAAGACATTTTACTCTCACCCGCGTTCAACGGTCTCGAAGAGAGAGAAAAAAAGTAGAAAAAAACACTGAGGTTGAAAAGCAAACAGAAAAAAAAAGTTGAAAACTCACGTAAACTTAGCTCGCAAGGCGAAGAGCGAACAAATCCGTGACTGCTCGCCACGAGTGTTACTCACCGACTCCAACATCATTTGGTTTATTTGTGCCATTGCTGAAACCTCAAACCATTCCCATTATATTCTATGGTTTCATCATCATGGCAGCCTGTATATCACAAATGAACTGGTCCACAGACAATCATGCAGAAGCACTACAACTGTTCAGAGAAAATATCAAGGTATATTGTGAAGATGAAGATATTACGCAAGACAAAATAGCACTAAAAAGACTCCGTGGCATTGGAGATGAGGGAATGAGAAGGATAAACGCATCTGGTCTCCATGATGAAGACAAACGCAAGCCAGCAAAATTATGGGACTTTTTCAATGGTCAACTGAAAACATGCATTAATTTTCGAGTTCATTGTCTTCATTTCATGGACTGCCGACTTCGCAGTGATGAATCTATCGATGACTTCATACTCTGCGCACGTACTATTGCACAAAAATGTGAATTCGATGAGAAAGAAAGGGAAGAGTGACTTTTGGAAATACTGATCGCATCTACCCCAATCGAACACCTCCAGCGAGATTTACTGGGTAAACCAAAAGAGCACAAAGTGTCTGAAGCTCTTGCTTAAGGAAGACGTTATGAGGCAGTCATTGCTGGACGTCAGCAGATTCAGCAAAGACATGAAGGACTGAAGCTCTAAGAGAACAATGTTGACCTCATCAAACGGGAATGCAGCAATTGTGATACCAACCACGAAGTTCGGAAATGCCCAGCCTATAGTGAAACATGTAACTTCTACAAGAAAAAAAGACATTGGCAACGAATGTGTCACCTGCGTAAGAGATCAGAACAGATGGTGAGAAGGCAACCCAACCAAAGGCAAAAAGAAAACGACTATAGAAGAAAAATACATGAAATAAGAATCAGAACTGCAAGGATTCACTGATGTCTCATAGAAGCCTTATGATACCATCACCATTTCCAGCATGCGACAAGAAGTCTTTGAAACATTGGATGTCATTCGACCTGAAAAAACAGATGTATGTCGGATCAAATTGAAGATTGACACTGGAGCATCAGGCAATACTCTGCCTCTTCGCACATTTAAACAAATGTACGGACCAAGACCTCCATTGACAATCATCAATCCAGTGTAGAACATCTGACTCGCTGCATATAATGGACAGGACATTCCATGTTTGGGTTCCATGAATCTTCAGCTTCATCACAAAGGAGACTTCATAGACGCAAAATTCTATGTTGTCGATGTAGAAGGCCCGGCCATTGTTGGTCTACCCACATGTGAAGAATTGAAACTGATTACAATCCACTGCAATGTGATCACATCAGAAGACATCAGCACTATTCAGGGTCTCAAAAAGGCATACCCTGCACAATTTGACACTATTGGTCGTTTACAAAAACCAGGACAGTTACAGACCAAACCAGATGCAGAACCTTTTGTAGATCCACCACGCAAATGTTCAATTCACCTCAAAGAAAAGTTGAAAACTGAACTTGAGACAATGGAGAAACAAGGAGTTATCAGCAAAGTGACAGAACATACCAACTGGTGTTCGAGTCTAGCATTTTCCATCAAAAAAGATGGATACTTGCGGACATGCATAGACCCTCAAAAGCTCAACAATGCCTTGAAGCGATGTCCACACAAGGTACCTACCCTTGAAGAGATCAATCCACAATTTGCAGGCTCCACTGTCGTCAGTAAATTGGAAGCTAAAGCAGGATATTGGTCTGTTCCCTTAGAGCCTGACAGTCAACTCCTGACAACATTCAGGACTCCCTTTGACCGCTGTTATTGGCAAAGACTTCCTTTTGGACTGCGCGTCTCACAAGACATTTTTCAAGCCAGAATGGACAAGATATTGGAAGATTTGCCAGGAGTAGTGGGTATCACAGATGATGTCTGTGTACATGGAAAAGATGAAGCCGAGCATGACAGAAATCTTAGAAGACTGATGGAAAAGGCAAAAGAGTGTGGACTGGTCTTCAATTCTGAAAAATGCCAAATACGTCAATCAGAGATCTCCTTCTTTGGCAACATATACTCAAAGATGGCATCCGCCCTGATCCAGAAAAAATCCAAAGCATAAAGAACACGCCTGTTCTAAAGAATAAAGAAGATCTTAAGAAATTCCTTGGCATGATAACATCTCGCTCATTATTCATTCCAAACTTCAGCAAAGAGTCTCAACCACTGAGAGAGTTGTTGAAAAAAGATGTACATTTTGAAATGTCAGAAGACCACATCCACTGTTTTGAGGCATTGAGGTCCACTGTTTCTGCATCAACAGGCCTCTAATTCTTTGATCCCAAGAAACCCACTGTTCTTGAAGTGGACAGCTCCATCAAAGGACTTGGTGCAGTTATGCTTCAGGATGGAATGCCCATAGCCTTTACATCCAACTCTCTTGACACAGCTCAGGGTAATTATCCAAACATATACAGAGAGATGCTGGCCGTAGTATTTGGCATCACCAGATTCCACACTTACCTCTACGGACAACACTTCAAAGTGATAACAGATCACAAGCCACTTGAAGTGATCGTCCAGAAACCCCTCCTGAAAGCTCCACCTCGTCTTCAACGCATGCTGCAACAAATTCAAGGATATGACTTTGACCTAGAATATCGTCCTGGAAAAAGAATGACTATGGCTGACACACTGTCATGTTTACCGAACACATCAGACACTGCAGCCATTGATCTTGATTTGTGAGTTGATGGAATGAACTTGTCCACGGATGAAATCAATTTCTGTGAGTTTGACTTCATCAGTTTTAAACCAAAGAAACAATTTAAGCAACGTGAATGACAAAATCAGATCCTATTATGAAGCTTCCCAGAGATGTCAAGCCATACTGGTCATTCAGAGATGAGTTAGCCATAGAAGATGGCATCATATTCAAGGGACAGCAAGTCATCATTCCCTGGAAAAAAGATTGCCACAGATCTTTTTGAGATAGATGGACATCAGTTTTTGTTGATATGTGATTATTTCTCCAAGTATCCTGTTGTCACTAAAATGACAAAGACGACAAGTGAAGCAGGGGCAAATGAAATGGAGAAAACGGTGGCTATGTTTGGCAGACCTGATACCATTGTCAGTGACAATGGCTCACAATACCAAGGTAGACCTTCCCCGGATTTTGTGCAAAGGTGGGGGAATACAACATGTGACTTCATCTCCATGGTACCCTCAATCAAATGGGTTCATTGAAAGACAAGTCCAGACTGTGAAGAAAACCATCAAAAAATGTGAAAGAGAAGAAACAGACTTCCAAATTGCAATGAAGAACCTGCAACAACACCAATAAGTAGCAAACTTCCATCGTCAGCCGAAATGCTAATGGGAAGACGTCTTACTACACTACTACCATCACGCATACAACCTCGTCTTGAATACTATCAGTACAAACAACAGATGGACCAAAGACAAGAAGAAATGAAGCACAACTTTGATAAAACTGCTTGCAGGCCCCTTGTTCCCTTGTATCTAGGACAGGCTGTCAGAGTCTTTGACAAACAGAGCAGAACATGGTCACCAGCACAAGTTGTAGAAGCATCAAATGAACCCAGATCATACAACATCAGGACAAACCAAAGGAATATTCTCAGGAGAAACCGTGCAGATCTACGAGAGAGGTATGAAGGAGAAAATCAATAGACACACGGCCCTGACCCAGTAGATGTAGCGGAAACAACTAGAATGAGAGCAGAAATGAATAAAAAAAATAACCCAGATCATTTGGCAACTTCAGACACAAAACATTGTGACTTCTGAGAATGAGCCCAGAGAGACAGTGACGTTCACACAAGAACCCAGCATGACCGGATTTGGAAGACCTGTGACAAAACCTGCAAGATTCATTTGGTCACTCATCTCGTAAACATCATAGCAGCTGTGAAATCACATCACAAACACATTATGTTGTAAGATCCAGAGTTCAACTATTTATTACTTTGTTTGTTTGTTCACACTTTCTTTATCATTATAAATTCATGGTTGCTCAGTTTATTAATTATTTAATGACCATTAAATTTTAAGACATTCACATAGGTAAATAATTATAATAAATAGAAGAACATCGTTTAGACAATAAGAAAACATTAATGTTGAAAACAGTGAAATGACTATTTTACAGGTGAACAAGGGGACTTAAAAGAAGGGGGATATTGTAGTATTATGTCCGAAACCAATGTTATGATTGCATGCGCAACTGCGGGTCTTGAGATACAGAGAGCTTTGCGCAGTTCCCTTGGTAACTTATTAAAACGTTAACCTTGCCTGAAATCCTCTCTGGACTTCACCATTTGAATGCCACTGTATAATTGGTAGAATGCTTCACTTTGAACTCGCCCTCCCTTTGTTTCTTCTCCTTTTTCTGGATACAAAGATTTCGGAATCAAAACAATTACACACACACACACACACACACACACACACACACACACACACACACACAGACAGATAAGCGCACACTCGTGACCATATGTATCCTCCCGCACAAAACACAAGCAAACATGCATACAAATGCATGCGCGTGCGTGCACACACACACACACACACACACACACACACCACACACACACACTTATGCAAATGCATACACACGTGCAACAACACACACACACACACACACACACACACACACTGCACATGTGCACTCCTGCATATATAATACACAAATGTATCATTGTTGTTACCATCGACATCATGATCATTGCATGCAGGTTTTCATACTACACGAATATTTTCAGGTATTGAGTGAGTGGTTCTTTATAACAGGGAAATTAAGCTTTCAGAAGGTTCACCCCTCACTCCGTCCTTCCTCACCCACACTTTTTTTTAATTCCTAGACTGTCAAATTGTGACTTTTTTTTCATAAGCAAATGATCATATTGAGTAAAGATCCTAAGTAATTGCCGTTGCTTTTCTGTTCTTTTTACTTATGGTCAGTGCTGAAAGCTTTTTGAAGGTTCTTTTTCTGTTGGTTGGCTGTTCCCTCTTTTCTTTTCTTTTTGTGTCTGTCTCGCTGTTTCCAGGTAAAATATGAACCTCAGTACAATCCAGTTTTTTTTGTGTGATGTTGGGAAAGAATGTGAATGTGTGACATTACTTTTTGTGCTTCACTATCATAATCAAGGAAACATTTTTTTTTAGAAATCTTGAGGGGAAAAATGATAAAATGAGGTGGTAGGGGGAAGGGGGGGGGGGGGGGTAGAGTGCAGATGGGATGAGAAAAACATGCATACCTCATATACTTAACACACAAGTGTTCCACACCACTACATGCACACAACACACTTTGCAAATCCTAGCACATACAGAGTGGAGAAGGGAGTGGGGAGACAGGTTACGAGAAGGAGAAAGTCAGAATATGGACAGTCAGGAAAATTATTAAGTTATAGGTACAGACCACCAGTGCTTGTTAGAAGAAAATAATGCACCGTCACTTCCCCTTCCTATCATCCACCTGAAATGAAGAGAACAGCCCTGATATCTATATATGTATGTATATATATATATATATATATATATGTTAAGTGTAGATATAAAAAGTAATGTTTTATGGATTTAATGTTTATTTCATGTATGTGGGTGTGTGTGTGCATGTATGGGGATGGGGTGTGAGTGTTGATGTATATATAAATACATATACTAACACAGGCTTTTATGTAACGATTTATAATGTCTTTTTGTAATGTCTTATGTACTTGTGAAATAATGTGGAGCAGAAGAAACATTTCCGATGGACAATAAAGTTGATTGAATTGAATTGAATTGAATTCTAACAATTTTTAAGTGTTAAAGCTCATATTTTGCACATCTACACAAATGTTCAGTCAACCAACGGCCACACCTGTGTGGCCTTGCCACTAAGCAATCATTGTCAGCAGGAGACATACAGATGCATTGTCTTGCGGGTGTTAAATCAGGACAGGCACAACTGAACATCACTGAAGTGACGGCAAGATTTCTATTGGTGACCTCTGGACGACCTGACATCGATGGCTTCTTTAGAACTACTGTTTCTGAGACCATGACAGTATTATCTTAGATGCGACTTTGGGGAAGGGTAAGGGAACATTGGATCTATTGTCTGGAGAAAAATGCAACATGATGAAAAGAACTTAAGAGAATCAGTTTGGTGTGAAATTCCTCTTGCAAAGGATGATAGGCCGCTTGTTTGTACAGTATGCGGATCTCCAAACTGTGACGAAGATAAAAAATGTGAAAGTCAATTAGCATCTCATTGGGATGATGGAGGGCAGGTCACATGTTCTAGTCTCTGATGATTTTAATCCTTCTTACGCTTCGTTTTCCCCCTATGCTCTATGAGGAGTCATTTGGGGAAAAGGACAAAATGAGGGTGAAGGGAAGTAATCCTGGAAATTACAGACCAGTTAGTCTGACAAGTGTGGTGTACAAGGTTCACAAGTCAATGATCCATGACCAGTTATGGAACATCAGAAACTGCAAGTCTGATGTCTGGTTGTCAGCATGGCTTCGTGTCTGGGTGGTCATGCATCACAATGGAGGGCTAACAGTTGTCCTAGATGAAAATAAAAATATTGATACAATTACAATTTACTTTGCCTGGGAAAAGCCTTTGATTCTATGCTGCGCATCAGGCTCATGAGGAACGTGGAGGTTCTGGGAAGTCAGGGTAGGATTGTAGATTGGATCAAGGATGGTAAGAGCACAGAGAAGGTGCATAAATGGTACACAAATGAAGTGGTAGAAAGCAGGTGCCACTGGGTTGGGTGGTAAGACCGATGGTTGTAATCTGTATAAATAACCTGCCAGGAGTACGTACTCTCTAATTTACATCAAATGCATTCTTATGACACTAGTAAGATTGAAACCCCAGAAGACAGAAACGTGCTCTATGGGGGCTTGGACAATAGTTCTCCATCTTGGCAAATGTCAGTATAGCTTTTGAATGAGAAAAAAAAATGAGGTAAAGAGAAAACAGACTTGTGAGCATCTGGTTTGGAAAAGGATTTAGGATTATATCTAGACCGGAAGTTAAAACTTTCCCAGCATATTGAAATTCAAGTAATTAAAGCAGGCAGGTCGTTAGGAGTACTCTGTTAGAGTTCTCTTTTTTTGTTATGTGGCTTACTGCGCTGATGAATCCTCATCTTGAGTTCAGCAGTGTGGCATAATTTCCTCGTTTAGAAGAAGACAGAAGATCATAGAGGGAGTGCATGTTTCGAAGAGCTAAGAAACTTGTTCCTGGATTAAACTTTGCCATATGAGCAGAGATTTGCAAATAACAATCCAAATATGATGTACAGGAGACTTACAGGTGATTTAATTGAGACTTGCATGTATATATGAGCATGACAAAACCCAGAGTAACTTCTTCATTCTCGACAGAGATAATTCTAAGAGCCATAGGTACATGTCGAAAATCACGAGGTACGGTACAAAATTGCGTCAGGACTTCTTCTCACAACAAGGGATTCAGCATTGGAATCATCTACCAACAGAAATTGTTGAAGCATCTAAACTCAGATGTTTTGATTATAGAGTAAATGCCTTGTTCATGAATTATACATTTTTGTTTCAAAGAGTCTCCCTTCACTAGATTCTGATAAAAAGTCTCCGATGATTTTTGTTTCTTATTCTTTCTTAATTCTATCAGTCTTTAAAGTAAAGTTTGAGGCTTAGGCCAAGTTTTGGTCAACAGACCACCAGATCGTGTTCTGAAATCATGAAGAAGAAACTGCATCCCAAGAATTGCAGAAACAGGTCTTGGATAGGCCTTACAACATGAAGCTGTAGTCAAACTGTATTGTAGGCCTACTATACCAAAATGAAAAGGTGCATGGTATGCAGTGGTGCATGCCCACCCCCCCTCCCCCCCCTCCCCGCACTTCCCTTCCCATCCCTCATCCTACTGATAGAAAGAAATAGTTTAGTCTTGGAGTTTTTGTGAATGAGCATTGCCCCTGCACAGGGCCACCATGTCCATCCAGAACAGAAGTCTATTGACAGTCCCTGTAAACTTTCAGTTACCAGTGCCCACAGCTGTAGCACTGACTCAAACTACTCAAGAGGAGTTTAGCAGTTTAATTCGTTTGTTTTTTTTTTTCTTTTTTTTCAACGAAGCAGGTCACGTGAAACCTAATGGAATTACGTAGAGCTATTTGCTTCAGTAGGATCAAGTTACCAGCTTTTTTCTGCTCATTTTTTGTCACTCTAGTGGCATAACTGCTGGCCAGTCATTTCGGTGGTTTCCAGTGGTGCTTGTTCTGACAGCATACGAAAGACACTTAATGGACGCACTTCTGAGAGTTCTGAATTGCCATACCAACACTGTGGGTGTCTGTATTTCTTCAGTCTGGTTGATGCCGGAATATATTATGAACGTAAGCGTAGAGTTCAGTCTTGTTATGCTGTCTCAGACGGGGATGGCACTCCATAGCGTCATCTTCATCATCCTCATACTCATCAGTCAGTATTTAAAAAAAAAAGTCTCAGATTATGTGGTCCTTCATGCCCTGCTTTCGTGGTGACCTCAGTTTTAATTTCCTCACCACGTCTGTGCCTTTGGTGACGTATGTTGAGGTTGCCGGTATCAGCAAATTCATGGGGGCTGTTGTTGTTGGACGTGATAGCACCCTCCAGTTTACCACCTCATGCTGGCTCCTAAGTCCAGACAATCCCTGTTGTCAGTGGGGGCTTTAGTAGGTGCTGTCCTGCATATGCTAGATCAGAACAGGCATCATCGAACACAGCTGATGTGGCTCGGCAGCAGTGCAGTGTCTGCTCTGCTGGGTTGCCTCCTGATGACTTTATTCTCCCTGTGGATTGCTGGTGCCGGTACTGTAATGGAACAAGCCAGGGTGTGGCTGTGGACCGGGTCAGAATAACTGGCATGGGGGTAATGCCACTGGTGTGGCGCAGAAGATGAGGGGGGAAAAAACCAAAAAATGAAAATAAAAAAGGAGAGAGAAAAAAAAGAAAAAGGAAATACGTATAACGCTTACATTCAGTCCCTTTACGACGATATAATCACATCTTAAGAATAAGTTCCTGCTGACAAATATCATCTTTGTTTATACAATTATATTGGTTTAGAAGCTATATTAATACTTTTAGACTGATTTTTTTTTTTTTTACCTGTTTGGAATTTGAGTGGAAACTACCAGCCTTGATGATGATTCAGCATTTTAGTAGTTCAGTCATCCGAAGAGCAAGGCTCCCCACGCCCCCCGCCCCCCCCCCCCCCCCATTCCCCCCCCACCCCCCCACCCCCCACCCCACCCCACCATGTTCCAGCCAAATCAGCTGTCCGACTTTGAAGAGCATACGTCAGTCAGATCCATACAGGCACGATCGCTTTTCACCCGTCCAGTTATGTATTGTTTGTACTTGTAAGATTAAACGAATGAGGATCTTGTGTTCGGGTGCCATTCAACACGTCATGAAGTAAACGAAACAAAAGAAAGAAGGTGAAATATCAACAATGAGCATATGCATTTGTGCGAGTCCCCCCATACCCCCATCCCCCCCCCCTTCCCCGCTCTCTGCTCTCTCCACCCCCAACACACGCACAGGAGAGACTCGGAGAGTGAGGAAGTGAGAGGACGAGAGCCAGCAACATAAAGAGAAAGAGGGGGTGGGGGAGGGCGTAAACAAGAAATGTTTGATCTACATTGAACTTAAAGCATATGTATTATATGAAAACAGTAAACTGTATCTAGAGAGTCGGCAACGGGCGATGCGCAAGCCAATGATGAAGTGGGGGGGGGGGGGGGGGGGGGGTCAGACATGTTTCAGGGGGCCACTATACTCAGCTCACTGATGCTGATACTATAAGAAGAACCACTTTCCAGAACACCGAAGCGCATCTGACGCTGAAGGTGAGGAGACCCAGGACGAAGTTGACGAAGGCCAAGGACACGGAGTGGTCACTGCCCCATCCCCGGGCGGTGGTCTTGCGGTGGGTACCACCACCCGCGAGCCGTTGGCAACGGTGTGGGTCAGGTTGATGCTGCCCCGGATGTCGCTCTGGTGGGGGCGCTCCTTGCCGAACAGGAAGTCCAGGTCCGAACTCCACACAGCGTCTGGAACCAGAAGAAACCAAGGGATGATTGAACAAGTGAACATCGACGGCTCTTTCAGCCAAGGACAGGGAATTCTCTCTCTCTCTCTCTCTCTCTCTCTCTCTCTCTCTCTCTCTCTCTCTCTCTCTCTCTCTCTCTCTCTCTCTCTCGATGTATATCTTCTATGCCTTGAAGAAAAGAGAAGAATTGTTACTGGGGACAGAACATTAGGAGTACCATATGTTTTCATAAATTTATGTTTTACCTCGTTTCGTGCTCGATACGTCTTGTGTATACCTAGGGATCATGATGAAAAAATGTGTATACGTGTGTGTGTGTGTGTGTGTGGTGTGTGTGTGTGTGTGTGTGTGTGTGTGTGTGTGTTTGCGTGTGTATGTGTGTGTGTGTGTGTGTGTGTGTGTGTATGTATGCTTCTGTATGTGTGTGTGTGTGTGTGTGTGTGTGTGTGTGTGTGTGTGTGTGTGTGTGTGTGTGTGTGTGTGGTTTGCGCGCGCGCAGTTGTAAGTACGAGCGAAATTGTATGTGCGAGCTGTGCGAGTCTGGGAGAGTGCTGCATACGGGTGTGATTTTGTATGTATCTTTCAGTATACTCAATTTACGATTATACAGTTGGTGTGAGCAAGTTTTGTAAATGATCGTGATCAGTAGAAATGTTACAGCGTCAGTGTGTGTGATTTCATTTTTGTTTCTTGACCTCATTGCAGATAGGTCGGTGGCCTTTGCAATTAAAATTTTCCGAGTTCCGAGTTTTCTCTCTCTCTCTCTCTCTCTCTCTCTCTCTCTCTCTCTCTCTCTCTCTCTCTCTCTCTCTCTCTCTGCCGACTGTGTCATCTGGCTAAAGGAGATGACATTCATTTCTTATTCTGTTGTCCATGTCTAGGTGATATTAGAAAAACTGTTATCAAGCCAAGTATTACAATGACCACAAGTAAATTTAAAATGACTTTGCTGTTATCACCAAGAAATGAAAATACTATATCCAGTCTAGCGCAATATGTTTACAAAGCTCAGAAAATGCTAGATACTGCAACCTCTTTGCATGTCCGTGTAATATACATTTTACTGTGCCAGTTGTTTCTAATACAGTGTTCGTTTTCCTTAATGTGGATATTACAGTGTCATCAGCTGCATTAAGTATTGTTAATGTTTTCTGTATATGTACCCCTTCAGTGAGGGGCCTTGGCCTAGACTGGATAAACTCTTGCATTCCTCTCTCTCTCTCTCTCTCTCTCTCTCTCTCTCTCTCTCTCTCTCTCTCTCTCTCTCTCTCTCTCTTTTGAAATGGATAACCGGCCACGTAACCTTTAAACGTTCCCTTAAAAAGTTTTTTTTGTGTGTGGATAAAATGGGATATTAAAGGTGCGCTGTCTTTTTTTTCTTTCCCCAGTTCACTGTATCAACGGATATTAAAGTGCTTTCTCATGACAGAAATGAAATAACTGATATCCTTAATCGTCTTGCGTTTTGTTGCTGTTGTAGTTTTGTCGTTATGAAGCTGTGTACGTTATCTGAATGTTTTGTCGTTATGAAGCTGTGTACGTTATCTAAATGTTTTGTCGTTATGAAGCTGTGTACGTTATCTAAATGTTTTGTCGTTATCAAGATGTGTACGTTATCTAAATGTTTTATCCTTATCAAGCTGTGTACGTTATCTAAATGTTTTGTCGTTATCAAGCTGTGTACGTTATCTAAATGTTTTGTCCTTATCCAGATGTGTACGTTATCTAAATGTTTTGTCGTTATCAAGCTCTGTACGTTATCTAAATGTTTTGTCCTTATCCAGTTGTGTACGTTATCTAAATGTTTTGTCGTTATCAAGCTGTGTACGTTATCTAAATGTTTTGTCGTTATCAAGCTGTGTACGTTATCTAAATGTTTTGTCGTTATAAAGCTGTGTACGTTATGTAAATGTCTGTCCATATCAAGCTGTGTACGTTATCTAAATGTTTTGTCGTTATGAAGCTGTGTACGTTATCTAAATGTTTTGTCCATATCAAGCTGTGTACGTTATCTAAATGTTTTGTCCATATCAAGCTGTGTACGTTATCTAAATGTTTTGTCCATATCAAGCTGTGTATGTTATCTAAATGTTTTGTCCTTATCAAGCTGTGTACGTTATCTAAATGTTTTGTCGTTATAAAGCTGTGTACGTTATCTAAATGTCTGTCCATATCAAGCTGTGTACGTTATCTAAATGTTTTGTCGTTATGAAGCTGTGTACGTTATCTAAATGTTTTGTCCATATCAAGCTGTGTACGTTATCTAAATGTTTTGTCCATATCAAGCTGTGTACGTTATCTAAATGTTTTGTCCATATCAAGCTGTGTATGTTATCTAAATGTTTTGTCCTTATCAAGCTGTGTACGTTATCTAAATGTTTTGTCGTTATAAAGCTGTGTACGTTATCTAAATGTCTGTCCATATCAAGCTGTGTACGTTATCTAAATGTTTTGTCGTTATGAAGCTGTGTACGTTATCTAAATGTTTTGTCCATATCAAGCTGTGTACGTTATCTAAATATTTTGTCCATATCAAGCTGTGTACGTTATCTAAATGTTTTGTCCATATCAAGCTGTGTACGTTATCTAAATGTTTTGTCCTTATCAAGCTGTGTACGTTATCTAAATGTTTTGTCCTTATCAAGCTGTGTACGTTATCTAAATGTTTTGTCCTTATCAAGCTGTGTACGTTATCTAAATGTTTTGTCCATATCAAGCTGTGTACGTTACCTAAATGTTTTGTCGTTATCAAGCTGTGTACGTTACCTAAATGTTTTGTCGTTATCAAGCTGTGTACGTTACCTAAATGTTTTGTCCTTATCAAGCTGTGTACGTTATCTAAATGTTTTGTCCTTATCAAGCTGTGTACGTTACCTAAATGTTTTGTCCTCATCAAGCTGTGTACGTTATCTAAATGTTTTGTCCTTATCAAGCTGTGTACGTTATCTAAATGTTTTGTCCATATCAAGCTGTGTACGTTATCTAAATGTTTTGTCCATATCAAGCTGTGTACGTTATCTAAATGTTTGGTCCTTATCAAGATGTGTACGTTATCTAAATGTTTTGTCCATATCAAGCTGTGTACGTTATCTAAATGTTTTGTCCCTATCAAGCTGTGTACGTTATCTAAATGTTTTGTCCATATCAAGCTGTGTACGTTATCTAAATGTTTTGTCGTTATGAAGCTGTGTACGTTATCTAAATGTTTTGTCGTTATGAAGCTGTGCACGTTATCTAAATGTTTTGTCCTTATCAAGCTGTGTACGTTATCTAAATGTTTTGATTACACTCCTTCTGTTGGTTCGCCTGTTCGCTCTCCCTCCCTCTCTCCTTCCCTCCCTCCCTTTCTCTCTCCTTCTCTTACACTCTGGATAGTTTAATGTAATGGACGTTATTATAGATCTCCCCCACCCCACCCCTCTGTCTCTCTTCTCCTCTCTTCGTGGATTTTTTTTTTCTCTTTATCATAGATCCTTTAGATGATGTACATTTTTTGCGCTTGTGAATTGTGTGGAAGGTGATGGTATATGGGTTATTGAAACGGGTACGGTGGTGCGGTGGAGATAGTGGAAGTTCATGTCGGGTGAGATGGGAAGAAGAGAGAGAGAGGAGAGGAGAGAGAGAGAGAGAGAGAGAGAGAGAGAGAGAGAGGATAGGGGTGGGAGATGAGGATGGAGTGAGAGTAGTGGGATGATTCAAACAGACTGACTGACTGATACTAAGCAGGATCTCCGACAGACATATATTTTTGTTACCATTTTCTCCAGTAATACCTGTACAAATCTTTCACATCTGGCGACTTAGCCACCATTAAAGCAGAAGGAGACCCAAACCCCGAAATTTACACGAATTTGGCATGTCTTCTATCAAAAAAAAAAAACAACAACCAAAAACAATCTGTAGCCGGGTGCTAAAAGTGTATATTTCTTGGTCACCCGTCATAGACGAGATATTTTGTTCATGAGTTATCTTCCCCTTACCTCCCTTGATCGATTGATCTCATTTTTATTGTGTAAATTCTTTAAACCATGAATACCTCAGAACCTACATAGTTCTGTATACGTCGCTGAAGTCACAAAAATTAATGTATCCTATTCACTACAATCGTGTTGGACTGAGAAGCCCATATTTTCGCTAAAACTGGTATTTCGACCAAATTAATCTTGGCGCCATTTTGAATTGTCCGACGAACAAACTGTAAATAATTCCTGATTTCACAAAAAGTATGAGAGAAGCCAAAGAATCCATGAATGCGCATTAAAAGTAAAGTCCATAAGCTCTCATTTCGTATATCGCATGCCTATGATCTTTTCTGTACAAGCTTGCGACTATACGAAATGACTGACGGCGCCGGTCGCTTGAGCAAGTCGCCTTCGTTTATTGTCGGAGTTTTGATCTAAATTGTCATTTTATGAAATTCGGACTTCCCAATCGAAATCTTTTTAATAACTCCATTTCTATGATAGAAGCAAGGGAAAATATATAAAACTTATCATCTGATGGACCATTTCAACGGAATAACGCTTTATCGAAGATCGTGTTCGAAGCACATGGCACCGGCCATGTGACGATAAAGCAAGTTGTGTTTTCTATCAAACTTTAAATGCAAAGTTCTCCGCTTGGACGGCATCTTGGATAATGAAATTTATATGCATAGAAAGAGCGAAATTCAAGCTATTTATTCATTACAAAATTATTTCATGCTGTTTGGTATTTTTCATCGAAATAGAGGAAAATATGATGTAAGCTCGTTAAAAGTGGGCTCATTCTCGGACTTTAATCACCAATAACTTTACACAGCCACAGAATTGTCGTAAATGACTTATTGCATTTTATTCCTTGGGTTCTGAGGTTTTCATCGATGTCAAATATGTTTGGATACTTTGAACGGACGGCGAGCTAGACAACGCAGAAGCTGTGACAGATAGCACAAATTTTGTCACTTGCCGTCTCGCGAGGCTCATTTTGCGCGCGGCGCTGCGTTGTCTTCTTTGCGGTCCGGGCAAGCTGTATATATTTGGGGCGCGGAAGAGCGTGGTTGATCAGTGTAGCCTGGAGTGTTGCCGAGGAGTGTTGCCTAAAGTGCTCCCGAGAGAGAGAGAGGTGCTCAGTGCGCCGAGTGCTGAGAGAGAGAGTTCCCAGGCAGTGTTCCTGGTTGAGCTCCTTGCCATGGGAGAGAAATAAAAGAAGAAAAACTCCACGTCGTCCTGTGTGTCTGCTTGACTGGCTGCTGTCCCTTGGTTCCTGCGCATATTACCATCTGCCTGTCTTCACCTGCACACCCCTTACCCCTCCACACCATCACAAATCAAACACACACGACAATGGACAGGATAACGACTTTCAGAGACAAGAGGGAAGGAGAAGCGCGTTGGAACGGTCCCAAACCCCATTAGTGTTTCAACAGTTGCACGCGTCGAACCGTTTCTTTCGTTTCAGAGGTTAAAACGAAAATGAGGAGGCAAGAAAGAACACACGCATGCCTGCATGCATAGACGCGTGCGCGCGCGTGACACACGCACACACGCGCGCGTACACACACACGCACGCACGCACACACACACACACACACAGCGCCCTGTAGCGTTAAAAGAGGAGTGCCAATGACCCAAAGGCAGCGAAAGGATGAGGTGAAAGACTTGTGTTGTGTGCTGAGCAAAACGTGTCCTTTTCCTCCCCTCAGAAGTCTGTTGTCAGACAAGTCATTTCCTTCCCCGCACACCACTTCCCCCAGCTCTTGTTACGCTCTTTGTTACCACTCACCACTCCTGCAGACCCTTCCAGCATCTACTCCCCTCCATCCTGTCTCCGCCTTTCTTTCTCTCTT
Source organism: Conus canariensis (assembly GCA_033310375.1). Classification (NCBI taxonomy): domain Eukaryota; kingdom Metazoa; phylum Mollusca; class Gastropoda; order Neogastropoda; family Conidae; genus Conus; species Conus canariensis. The sequence goes on from CM065727.1 coordinate 54,185,482, forward strand.
TCCTTTCCTCTCCTTTTTCTCCCTTTCTCTTCCTCGCTCTTCGAGAGCTCTCTTCTGATTCCGACAGTTTCCGACAGAACCGCAGCTATGGGGATGAAGTGCAACGTCTTTTTCAGTCAATGCAGTTTCAGGTTGACTACATACAGCCCAGCCGACCAGATAGAGCTGTTCCCGGGCTGTCGCCACACTAGGAAAACAAGTCCTAAGTCGTGTCCAAACACTCTGAGCGAAAACTGTTTAAAAAAAAAAAATGACGGTGCCTCGAAGAAGAACAGGGACAGCCGGCATGCACACTGTACTGTGTTTTTATAATTTCACTTCGAAAGTCGCCACATCAGAACACAAAAACCTAGCTCGTCCTGAATTGCGATCATAGAAAATATAAACGTGAAGGAAATTTTCAGAGCAATATAATTTAAAAAAAAAAAAAAAAGGGGGCTACGAAGACAGAAACAAACAGGCGGAAAAAGAAAAAAAAATGAGAGAGAGAGGAGAGAGAGAGGAGAGAGAGAGAGAGAGAGAGAGAGAGAGAGAGAGAGAGAGAGAGAGGAAACGATGGCAGAATGATAGACAGACATAAAAAGTCTAACCTACACATAACTACCAGGAGCCCGGGGCACAGTTAAACGGGATAGAACCCCCCCCCCCCCCACACACACACACACACACACACAACACACACACGCACGCACGCACGCACGCACACACACACCACACACACCACACGCACACACACACACACACACACAACACACACACACACCTGTACACATGCAGATAAGCACACATGAACGTTCAAACACAGACAAAGCAAAAACAACCTATTTGTCAAGGAGTAATCACAGTTTGCTGCTTCACTGTAATATTTGCAGAGGCGTGTCAGGACAGGCCCTTGTAAATCCATTCATCTTTGAAAGAAAGACCAAATTAACACCAGTCATTGAAATGGAAAAAAAAAGATAGTTGAGATCACACATTTCCAGCCAAACAGGACATCGACAGATATGTTTTAGCAATCCATTTCTTCAACATTTGACACAACTGATATAATAAAACGCTCAACAATCCCACTCACACCACACATACAGAACACGGTTCGCACAGACACGACACTAGCACATATAATGCACACATTGATATGAAGAAAACATGCTTATCATGGACTCTTTAAAACAGGATATGTTGCTATCATATTTGCAGTGGCGTAACAAGGACTGGCCATTGCAAAGATGAGACAGCAGCATAGCTCATACAGTGGCACAAAGATTACTAAAATATCTGGCATTCAGGATAAGCAAATACAAATTGTCATGAGGACTAGTAACCATCCATCTGAAAGAACAAGTCTCATTCATACCGAATACATGGGGACACACACACACACACACACACACACACACACACACACACACGCACGCACGCACGCACGCACACACACACACACACACACACACACACACACACACACACACACACACGCACACGCACACACACACCACACGTCTCCACGTGCTGATTTTACAGACATGCACTTCCAAACACGGACTAAACAAAAACAACCTATTTGTCTGGGAGTAGCAAACAGCATCTTGTTTTACTGTAATATTTGCAAAGGCGTATCAGTGATAGGCTCTTGCAAATATTTGACAGTAAAACGAGTAAGCTTTTAAATAAGCTTTTAACTCAAGACCAAACTGACACCAGACATTAAAAGTAAGTAACTGATATTTGAGATGACACATTTCCAGCCCACAGAACATCAGATATGTTTTGGAAATCAATTTTCTTCCAAATTTGATCAGATTAACAGAACAATAACGACAACAATCTCGCTCACACCAAACATATACAGCAAGGTTCACAGAAAGCGGTACACGAGCACATATACTGCACACATAGATGTGAAGAAAACATGCTTTTCTCCAAAGGACTCGTCACGACAGGGTATGTTGCTGTAATATTTGCAATGGCCTAACAAGGAAAGACATAACTCACACAGTGGTACAAAGTTCAGACCAGTATCTGGCATTAAGGGTAGTCTCATTCATACCGAACACACACACACACACACACACACACACACACACACACACACACACACACACACACACACACACACACACTTCTGCACGTGCAGATAAGCACACATGAACGTCCAAACACAGACAAAGGAAAAACAACCTATTTGTCAAGGAGTGATCACAGCATGCTGCTTTACTGTAATATTTGCAATGGCTTGTCAGTGATAGGCCCTTGCAGATATTTGACAGTAAATCCATTCATCCTTGAAATAAAGAGCAAATCAATACCAGTCATTGAAATGGAAAAAAATGATAGTTGAGATCACACATTTCCAGCCCAACATGAAATCGGCTGATACGATTTAGAAATCTATTTCTTCAACATTTGATACAAGTGATATAACAAAACGGTCAATAACCCACTCACACCACACATACAGAACAAGGTTCGCACAGACACGTACACTAGCACATATAATGCACACATTGATAAGAAAAAACATGCTTATCATGGACTCTTTAAAACTGGGTATGTTGCTGTCATATTTGCAATGGCGTACCAAGGATAGGCCATTGCAAAGATGAGACAGCAGCATAGCTCATATAGTGGCACAAAGATTACTAAAGTATCTGGCATTAAGGGTAAGCAAATACAAATTGTCATTAGGACTAGTAACCAAACCATCCATCTGAAAGAACAAGTCTCATTCATACCGAATACATGGAGACACACACACACACACACACACACACACACACACACACACACACACACACACACAACACACACAAACACACCACACACACACACACACACACACACACACACACACACACACACACACACACACACGTCTCCACGTGCTGATTTACAGACATGCACTTCCAAACACGGACCAAACAAAAACAACCTATTTGTTCGGGAGTAGTAACAGCATTTTGTTTTACTGTAATATTTGCAAAGGCGTATCAGTGACAGGCCCTTGCAAATATTTGACAGTAAAACCAGTAATCTTTTAAATAAAGACCAAACTGACACCAGACATTAAAAGTAAACAAATGATATTTAAGATCACACATTTCCAGCCCACAGGACATCAAATAGGTTTTGAAAAATCAATTGTCTTCCAAATTTGATCATATTAACATAACAATAATGACAACAATCTCGCGCACACCAAACAGATAGAACAAGGTTCACAGAGAATGGTACACGAGCACATATACTGCACACATAGATATGAAGAAAACATGCTTATCACCCATGGACTCGTCACGACAGGGTATGTTGCTGTAATATTTGCAATGGCCTACCAAGGAAAGGCATTACTCATACAGTGGTACAAAGTTCAGACCAGTATCTGGCATTAAGGATAGTCTCATTCATACCGAAACAACACACAACAACACAAAACACCACACACAACCACACACATACACACCTCTGCCCGTGCAGATAAGCACACAGGAATGTCCAAACACAGACAAAGCAAAAACAACCTATTTGTCAAGGAGTAATACAGCATGCTGCTTTACTGTAATATTTGCAATGGCGTGTCAGTGATAGGCCCTTGCAGATATTTGACAGTAAATCCATTCATCTTTGAAATAAAGACCAAACTAACACCAGGCATTGAAATGGACAAAAAATGATACTTGAGATCACACATTTCCAGCCCTACAGGACATCAACAGATATGTTTTAGAATTCCATTTCTTCAACATTTGATACAACTGATATAACAAAACGGTCAACAATAGCACTCACACCACACATACAGAACAAGGTTCGCACAGACACGTACACTAGCACATATAATGCACACATTGATATGAAGAAAACATGCTTATCATGGACTCTTTAAAACAGGATATGTTGCTGTCATATTTGCAATGGCGTACCAAGGATGGGCCATTGCAAAAATGAGACAGCAGCATAGCTCATATAGTGGCACAAAGATTACTAAAGTATCTGGCATTAAGGATAAGCAAATACAAATTGTCATTAAGACTAGTAACCAAACCATCCATCTGAAAGAACATGTCTTATTCATACCGAATACATGGAGGCACACACACACACACACACACACACACACACACACACACACACACACACACACACACACATACACACCACGCACACACACGCTCACACACACCCCAACCCCACGCGCACACACACACACACACACTACGCGCGCGCGCGCGCGCGCGCGCGCGTGCTCGCACACGTCTGCATGTGCTGATTTACAGACACGTACTTCCAAACACGGACCAAACAAAAACAACCTATTTGTTCGGGAGTAGTAACAGCATCTTGTTTTACTGTGATATTTGCAAAGGCGTATCAGTGATAGGCCCTTGCACATATTTGACTGTAAAACGAGTAATCGTTTAAATAAAGACCAAACTGACACCAGACATTAAAAGTAAACAAATGATATTTGAGATCACACATTGCTAGCCCAGAGGACATCAGATAAGTTTTTGGAAATCAATTTTCTTCCAAATTTGATCAGATTAACATAACAATAACGACAACAATCTCGCTCACGCCAAACATATACAACAAGGTTCACAGAGACTGGAACACGAGCACATATACTGCACACATAGATATGAAGAAAACATGCTTATCACCCATGGACTTGTCACGACAGGGTATGTTGCAGTAATATTTCCAGCCCAACAGGACATCGACAGAAATGTTTTAGAAATCCATTTCTTCAACATTTGGTACAATTGATATAACAAAACGGTCAACAATCCCACTCACACCACACATACAAAACAAGGTTATCACACAGACGTACACTAGCACATATAATGAACACATTGATATGAAGAAAACATGTTTATCATGGCATTAAGGATAGTCTCATTCATACCGAAACACACATCACACACACACCACACACACACACACACACACACACACACACACACACACACACACACACACACAACACGCGCGCACACACACACACACGTCTGCATGTGCTGATTTACAGTCATGCACTTCCAAACACGGACCAAACAAAAACAACCTATTTGTTCGGGAGTAGTAACAGCATCTTGTTTTACTGTAATATTTGCAAAGGCGTATCAGTGATAGGCCCTTGCAAATATTTGACAGTAAAACCAGTAATCGTTTGAACAAAGACCAAACTCACAGCAGACATTAAAAGTAAACAAATGATATTTGAGATCACACATTGCTAGCCCACAGGACATCAAATAGGTTTCGGAAAAAAGTTTTCTTCCAAATTTGATCAGTATTAACATAACAATAACGACAACAATCTGCTCACGCCAAACATATACAACAAGGTTCACTGAGACTGGTACACGAGTACATATATTGCACACATAGATATGAAGAAAACATGCTTATCACCCATGGACTCTTCACGACAGGGTATGTTGCTGTAATATTTGCAATGGTCTCCCAAGGAAAGGCATAACTCATACAGCGGTACAAAGTTCAGACCAGTATCTGGCATTAAGGATAGTCTCATTCATACCGAACACACACACACACACACACACACACACACACACACACACACACACACACACACACACACACACACCTCTGCACATGCAGTTGAGATCACACATTTCCAGCCCAACAGGACATCGACAGATATGTTTTAGAAATGCATTTCTTCAACATTTGATACAATTGATATAAAAAAACGGTCAACAATCCTGCTCACACCTCACATACAGAACAAGATTCAAACAGGCACGTACACTAGCACATATAGTGCACACATAGATATAAAGAAAAAATGCTTATCATGGACTCTTTAAAACAGGGTATGTTGCTGTCATAATTGGAATGGCGTACCAATGATAGGCCTTGCCAAGATGAGACAGCAGCATAGCTCATATAGTGGCACAAAGATTACTGAAGTATCTGGCATTAAGGATAAGCAAATACAAATTGTCATTAGGACTAGTAACCAAACCATCCATCTGAAAGACCAAGTCTCATTCATACTGAATACATGGAGACACACACACACACACACACACACACACACACACACACACACACACACACACACACACACACACGTCTACACACAGACACGCACACAATGGTCTACCAAGGAAAGGCATAACTCACACAGTAGTACAAAGTTCAGGGCAGTATCTGGCATTAAGGATGGTCTCATTCATACCGAACACACACACACACACACACACACACACACACACACACACACACACACACACACACACACACACACCTCTGCACCTGCAGATAAGCACACATGAACGCCCAAACACAGGCAAAGGAAAAACAACGTATTTGTCAAGGAGTAATCACAGCATGCTGCTTTACTGTAATATTTGCAATGGCTTGTCAGTGATAGGCCCTTGCAGATATTTGACAGTAAATCCATTCTTCTTTGAAATAAAGACCAAATTAACACCAGTCATTGAAATGGAAAAAAAAAATGATAGTCGAGATCACACATTTCTAGCCCACAGGATATCAGATATGTTTTGGAAATCAATGTTCCTCCAAATCTGATAAGATTAACATAACAATACCGACAACAAACTCGCTAACACCAAACATATAGAATTAGGTTCACAGAGACTAGTACACGAGCACATATACTGCACACATAAATATGAAGAAAACATGCTTATCACCAATGGACTCTTTACGACAGGATATGTTGCTGTAATATTTGCAATGGCCTACCAAGGAAAGGCATTACTCATACAGTGGTACAAAGTTGAGACCAGTATCTGGCATTAAGGATAGTCTCATTCATACTGAACACACACACGCACGCAACACACACACACACACACACACACACACACACACACACACACACACAACACACACACAAACACACACACCCCTCTGACCGTGCAGATAAGCACACATGAACGTCCAAACACAGCCAAAGCAAAAACAACCTATTTGTCAAAGAGTAATCACAGCATGCTGCTTCACTGTAATATTTGCAGAGGCGTGTTTAGTGATAGGCCCTTGCAGATATTTGACAGTAAATCCATTCATCTTTGAAAGAAAGACCAAATTAACACCAGTCATTGAAATGGAAAAAAATGAAAGTTAAGATCACACATTTCTAGCCCACAGGCCATCAGATGTTTTAGCAATCCATTTCTTCAACATTTGATACAACTGACACAACAAAACGGTCAACAATCCCACTCACACCACACATACAGAAGACGGTTCGCACAGACACGTACACTAGCACATATAATGCACACATTGATATGAAGAAAACATGCTTATCATGGACTCTTTAAAACAGGATATGTTGCTGTCATATTTGCAATGGCGTACCAAGGATTGGCCATTGCAAAGATGAGACAGCAGCATAGCTCATATAGTGGCACTAAGATTACTAAAGTATCTAGCATTAAGGATAACCAAATACAAATTGTCATGAGGACTAGTAACCAAACCATCCATCTGAAAGAACAAGTCTCATTCATACGGAAGACATGGAGACACACACACACACACACACACACACACACACACACACACACACACACACACACACACACTCACACACACACACACACACCACACACACACACACACACACACGCCTGCACGTGCTGATTTACAGACACGCACCAAACAAAAAGAACCTATTTGTTCGGGAGTAGTGGTTTTACTGTAATATTTGCAAAGGCGTATCAGTGATAGGCCCTTGCAGCTTATTTGACAGTAAAACCAGTCATCTTTTATATCAAGAGCAAACTGATACCATGCTCAGAAAGATTAAAAAAAAAGAAAGGAATGACAGCCGTGATCACACATTTCTAGCCCACAGAACATCAACAGAGATGTTTTTGAAATTCATTTTCTTCCATCCCACTCACACCAAACAAACAGAACAAGGTTCACTGAGACAGGTAGGTACACAAGCACATATACTGCACACATCGATATGAAGAAAACATGCTTATTATGGACTCTTTACAACAGGGTATGTTGCTGTAATATTTGCCATGGCGTACCAAGGATAGGCCATTGCAAAGATTGGACAGCAGCATAACTCGTATGGTGGCACAAAGATTAGTAGAGTATCTGGTATCAAAGATGACAAGAAATAAAAGACAAAATTGTCAGTGGCACTAGAAACCAAATCATCCTGCTAATACAAATATAAATACTCTGAAGTCGTGAAGACCAAAGCAAAAGTTCAAAAAGAATGCATGGATCCAGACACTAACAGGACATACACACACACAGGTGGTCAAATGAGACCTTTTTCTAGCGGCATTTCCTTTCTCAGTTTTTTCTTTCTTTTTTTCCTTTTTCTCAATTTTACATGTATCTCGTTTTTCTCATGGACTTCAGATATTCTATCCTTTACCCGCTTTTTCCCCTTTAGTTGTTATAAACGCTAAAAAAAACAGACAAAAAGAAAACGCGCCCCACACACCACACACATGCACACACACACACACACACACACACACACACACACACACACACACACACACACACACACACACCTCTGCACCTGCAGATAAGCACACATGAACGTGCAAACACAGGCAAAGCAAAAACAACCTATTTGTCAAGGAGTAATCACAGCATGCTGCTTTACTGTAATATTTGCAATGGCGTGTCAGTGACAGGCCCTTGCAGATATTTGACAGAAAATCCATTCATCTTTGAAATAAAGACCAAATTAACACCAGTCATTAAAATGGAAAAAAAAACGATACTTGAGATCACACACTTCCAGCCCACAAGACATCGACAGAAATGTTTTAGAAATCCATTTCTTCAACATTTCATACAACTGATATAACAAAACGCTCAACAATCCCACTCACACCACACATACAGAACAAGGTTCGCACAGACACGTACACTAGCACATATAATGCACACATTGATATGAAGAAAACATGCTTATCATGGACTCTTTAAAACAGGTATGTTGCTGTCATATTTGCAATGGCGTACCAAGGATAGGCCATTGCAAAGATGAGACAGCAGCATAGCTCATATAGTGGCACAACGATTACTAAAATATCTGGTATTCAGGATAAGCAAATACTAATTGTCATTAGGACTACTAACCAAACCATCCATCTGAAAGAACAAGTCTCATTCATACCGAATACATGGGGACACATATACACGCAGCGCGCGCACACACACACACACACACACACACACACACACACACACACACACACACACACACACACTTCTGCACGTGCAGATAAGCACACATGAACGTCCAAACACAGACAAAGGAAAAACAACCTATTTGTCAAGGAGTGATCACAGCATGCTGCTTTACTGTAATATTTGCAATGGCTTGTCAGTGATAGGCCCTTGCAGATATTTGACAGTAAATCCATTCATCCTTGAAATAAAGAGCAAATCAATACCAGTCATTGAAATGGAAAAAAATGATAGTTGAGATCACACATTTCCAGCCCAACATGAAATCGGCTGATACGATTTAGAAATCTATTTCTTCAACATTTGATACAAGTGATATAACAAAACGGTCAATAACCCCACTCACACCACACATACAGAACAAGGTTCGCACAGACACGTACACTAGCACATATAATGCACACATTGATAAGAAAAAAACATGCTTATCATGGACTCTTTAAAACTGGGTATGTTGCTGTCATATTTGCAATGGCGTACCAAGGATAGGCCATTGCAAAGATGAGACAGCGCATAGCTCATATAGTGGCACAAAGATTACTAAAGTATCTGGCATTAAGGGTAAGCAAATACAAATTGTCATTAGGACTAGTAACCAAACCATCCATCTGAAAGAACAAGTCTCATACATGCCGAATACATGGAGACACACACACACACACACACACACACACACACACACACACACACACACCACACACACACAAACACACGCGCGCACACACACACACACACACACACACACACACACACACACACACACACACACACACACACGTCTCCACGTGCTGATTTACAGACATGCACTTCCAAACACGGACCAAACAAAAACAACCTATTTGTTCGGGAGTAGTAACAGCATTTTGTTTTACTGTAATATTTGCAAAGGCGTATCAGTGACAGGCCCTTGCAAATATTTGACAGTTAAACCAGTAATCTTTTAAATAAAGACCAAACTGACACCAGACATTAAAAGTAAACAAATGATATTTAAGATCACACATTTCCAGCCCACAGGACATCAAATAGGTTTTGAAAAATCAATTGTCTTCCAAATTTGATCATATTAACATAACAATAATGACAACAATCTCGCGCACACCAAACAGATAGAACAAGGTTCACAGAGAATGGTACACGAGCACATATACTGCACACATAGATATGAAGAAAACATGCTTATCACCCATGGACTCGTCACGACAGGGTATGTTGCTGTAATATTTGCAATGGCCTACCAAGGAAAGGCATTACTCATACAGTGGTACAAAGTTCAGACCAGTATCTGGCATTAAGGATAGTCTCATTCATACCGAACACACACACACACACACACACACACACACACACACACACACACACACACACACACACACATACACACCTCTGCCCGTGCAGATAAGCACACAGGAATGTCCAAACACAGACAAAGCAAAAACAACCTATTTGTCAAGGAGTAATCACAGCATGCTGCTTTACTGTAATATTTGCAATGGCGTGTCAGTGATAGGCCCTTGCAGATATTTGACAGAAAATCCATTCATCTTTGAAATAAAGACCAAACTAACACCAGGCATTGAAATGGACAAAAAATGATACTTGAGATCACACATTTCCAGCCCTACAGGACATCAACAGATATGTTTTAGAATTCCATTTCTTCAACATTTGATACAACTGATATAACAAAACGGTCAACAATAGCACTCACACCACACATACAGAACAAGGTTCGCACAGACACGTACACTAGCACATATAATGCACACATTGATATGAAGAAAACATGCTTATCATGGACTCTTTAAAACAGGATATGTTGCTGTCATATTTGCAATGGCGTACCAAGGATGGGCCATTGCAAAAATGAGACAGCAGCATAGCTCATATAGAGGCACAAAGATTACTAAAGTATCTGGCATTAAGGATAAGCAAATACAAATTGTCATTAAGACTAGTAACCAAACCATCCATCTGAAAGAACATGTCTTATTCATACCGAATACATGGAGGCACACACACACACACACACACACACACACACACACACACACACACACACACACACACATACACACACACGCACACACACGCTCACACACACCCCAACCCCCACGCGCACACACACATCACACACACACACACGCGCGCGCGCGCGCGCGCGCGCGCGCGACAGCGTCTGCATGTGCTGATTTACAGACACGTACTTCCAAACACGGACCAAACAAAAACAACCTATTTGTTCGGGAGTAGTAACAGCATCTTGTTTTACTGTGATATTTGCAAAGGCGTATCAGTGATAGGCCCTTGCACATATTTGACTGTAAAACGAGTAATCGTTTAAATAAAGACCAAACTGACACCAGACATTAAAAGTAAACAAATGGTATTTGAGATCACACATTGCTAGCCCAGAGGACATCAGATAAGTTTTTGGAAATCAATTTTCTTCCAAATTTGATCAGATTAACATAACAATAACGACAACAATCTCGCTCACGCCAAACATATACAACAAGGTTCACAGAGACTGGAACACGAGCACATATATGCACACATAATATGAAGAAAACATGCTTATCACCCATGCACTCTCACGACAGGGTATGTTGCAGTAATATTTCCAGCCCAACAGGACATCGACAGAAATGTTTTAGAAATCCATTTCTTCAACATTTGGTACAATTGATATAACAAAACGGTCAACAATCCCACTCACACCACACATACAAAACAAGGTTATCACACAGACGTACACTAGCACATATAATGCACACATTGATATGAAGAAAACATGTTTATCATGGCATTAAGGATAGTCTCATTCATACCGAACACACATGCACACACACACACACACACACACACACACACACACACACACACACACACCTCATCACCACACACACACACCGCGCACACACACACACACGTCTGCATGTGCTGATTACAGTCATGCACTTCCAAACACGGGCCAAACAAAAACAACCTATTTGTTCGGAGTAGTAACAGCATCTTGTTTACTGTAAATTGCAAAGGCGTATCAGTGATAGGCCCTTGCAAATATTTGACAGTAAAACCAGTAATCGTTTTAAAACAAAGACCAAACTCACAGCAACATTAAAAGTAAACAAATGATATTTGAGATCACACATTGCTAGCCCACAGGACATCAAATAGGTTTCGGAAAAAAGTTTTCTTCCAAATTTGATCAGATTAACATAACAATAACGACAACATCTCGTAACGCCAACATATCAACAGGTCACTGAGAACTGGTCACACATACATATATCACACAAATACGAAAAAACAGCTTATCACCAGGACTCACGACAGGTAGCTCTATAATTGCAATGGTCTCCAAGGAAAGGCATAACTCAACACGGTACAAAGTTCAGACAGTATCTGGCATTAAGGATAGTCTCATTCATACCGAACAACACACACACACACACACACACACACACACACACACACACACACACACACACACACACCTCTGCACATGCAGTTGAGATCACACATTCCAGCCCAACAGGACATCGACAGATATGTTTTAGAAATGCATTCTCAACATTTGATACAATTGATATAAAAAAACGGTCAACAATCCTGCTCACACCTCACATACAGAACAAGATTCAAACAGGCACGTACACTAGCACATATAGGGCACACATAGATATAAAGAAAAAATGCTTATCATGGACTCTTTAAAACAGGTATGTGCTGTCATAATTGGAATGGCGTACCAATGATAGGCCTTTGCCAAGATGAGACAGCAGCATAGCTCATATAGTGGCACAAAGATTACTGAAGTATCTGGCATTAAGGATAAGCATAATACAAATTGTCATTAGGACTAGTAACCAAACCATCCATCTGAAAGACCAAGTCTCATTCATACTGAATACATGGAAGACACACACACACACACACACACACACACACACACACACACACACACACAACACACACACGTCTACACACAGACACGCACACAATGGTCTACCAAGGAAAGGCATACTCACACAGTAGTACAAAGTTCAGGGCAGTATCTGGCATTAAGGATGGTCTCATTCATACCGAACACCACACACACACACACACACACACACACACACACCACACACACACACACACACACACACACACACAAACACACACACCCCTCTGACCGTGCAGATAAGCACACATGAACGTCCAAACACAGCCAAAGCAAAAACAACCTATTTGTCAAAGAGTAATCACAGCATGCTGCTTCACTGTAATATTTGCAGAGGCGTGTCAGTGATAGGCCCTTGCAGATATTTGACAGTAAATCCATTCATCTTTGAAAGAAAGACCAAATTAAACCAGTCATTGAAATGAAAAAAAATGAAAGTTAAGATCACACATTTCTAGCCCACAGGCCATCAGATGTGTTTTAGAAATCCATTTCTTCAACATTTGATACAATTGACACAACAAAACGGTCAACAATCCCACTCACACCTCACATACAGAAGACGGTTCGCACAGACACGTACACTAGCACATATAATGCACACATTGATATGAAGAAAACATGCTTATCATGGACTCTTTAAAAAGGATATGTTGCTGTCATAATTGCAATGGCGTACCAAGGATTGGCCATTGCAAAGATGAGACAGCAGCATAGCTCATATAGTGGCACTAAGATTACTAAAGTATCTAGCATTAAGGATAACCAAATACAAATTGTCATGAGGACTAGTAACCAAAACCATCATCTGAAAGAACAAGTCTCATTCATACGGAAGACATGGAGACACACACACACACACACACACACACACACACACACACACACACACACAAACACCACACTCACACACACACACCACACACACACACACACACACCACACACACACGCCTGCACGTGCTGATTTACAGACACGCACCAAACAAAAAGAACCTATTTGTTCGGGAGTAGTGGTTTTACTGTAATATTTGCAAAGGCGTATCAGTGATAGGCCCTTGCAGCTTATTTGACAGTAAAATC
>CM065727.1:54199855-54222355 GCA_033310375.1 Conus canariensis
CCCTGGGAAAGAAAACACTAAAACCTAGAAAAGAAGTCACCAAGTCCTGGGAAAGAAAAATACACCAAACCCTGGAAAATTTGAAGACACAAAACACTGGGAAACAGGACATTAAACGCTAGAAAGAATAGAAAACTATACTACATGGAACCCTGGCGATGAAGGAAACACCCAACCAAGGGAGAGAAGGCGATAATTCCTGGGCGTTGTTGGTGTGGTGGTGGAGTTGTGATTGTTGTGTTAGTGTATGGTGGTGGAGGATGTGGTGGTAATGGTAGTGGGATGGTGGTAGTGGTGGTGGTGTGGTAGTCGTGTTGATGGTGCTGTGGTGGTTGTGCTGGGGTGGTGTTGTGGTGGTGTGGTGGTCGTGTTATGGTGTTGTGGTGGTGGAGGTGGTGGTGGTGTGGTGGTGGTGTGGTGTGTGGGTATGTTGGTGATGTGGTGTGGTGGTGTCGTGTTTATGGTGTTGTGGTGGTTATGTTGTGAGTGGGGGTGGTGGTTGTGATGTGGTGGTATGGTGGTGGTGTGGTGTGGTGGTGGTGGGTTTGTGGTGAGGTTGTGGTGTGGTTGTAGTGGTATGGTGGTGGGTGTGGTGTTAGTGTGGTGGTGGTAGTGGTGGTGGTGTAGTGTGGCGGTGGTAGTGGTGGTGGTGTGGTGTGGTGGCGGTGTGGTGTCGTGGTAAAGTGGTGATGGCATGGGCCGGTTTGGCCTGGGATAGGGTAGGGTCAGAGAAGGTCAGTGAGGGTCGGGGAGGCCTAAGCTGGCCTAGGCCTGGGACCTGGCCATGGGGTAGGTTAGGGTAGGGTCGGGAAGGGTCAGCCTTGCCTTGGCCACCTAGCCTGAGCCAGTTTCACCTGGGCTGGCCTGGGAGTCTAGGAAGAGAACAAGAGGAGTAAGAGACTTCTTGTTCAAATGACCACTTTTCCCAGACACATGAACAATCTGACCCCCTGCTGGCCGATGACCGATCCACGGATACCTCCAATTCTCTTGCCTCACAATCATGCCATGAAAGATAAACATCCCCTGCACGCTGGTTCCAGGATGCACAGCAACTCCTTCAACTGCATCCATCTATGGAACACAACAGAAGGTAGCCAGCAACTCTGATTCCCAGGAACCATCACCCTGACTGATGAATCACCAGAAAAGGGAATCATGCGCAGAATGAATGGCAATGGTTACACCAGAGACAAATATGTACATATACATCTATATGTACGTATTTCTCTGGCCAGGCTTCTTTAGTACCCCCTGCCCCTTCCTCTGCTCCCCACTTATTTAACTAATCCAACACAACATCCAGTCACTAACAGAACTAAAGGCATGCAGTGGCGTTGTTGAAAGATCCGTGTGGAAGAGAGACCCGATTTGTAACACGAATCGCGAATCGGCCACGAATCAGGGGCGAAATTTAGACATCCTCGACAGGAAACACGAGCGACGTTAAGGCCTATTCTGAAGCCAGTTCCACGGGACCTCCGGTGTGAACTCCATGCTGATATGACCGCCATGACAGGTTCTCTGCAAAACAAGGGGTACTCAGACAGTACCAGGGGATCCCAAGAGACACTTCAGGAAATGCATGCCTTTACTGAAGCATCTCGTCTGGTACCACTGTTCTGTACCTTTGGTCCGCAGACAACTGTCACAGAAACCAGAGCAGCCATGTGTCACACAGAAAGGCCAGTGGCACTCTGCTTTATGTACTACAGCTCTGACACCTCCAGGGTCCCCACACCCTGATAAGCTCCCACGCGCAGGAGCCTGTCAAGCTGATGCCACCGCAAAATGGATCTCATGGTAAGGCCATTCCGATCCATTCAGACGGTTTTTCCAACTACGCGAAGCCAAAATTTCTTATCCACACAGAAGTTCAACACCGCAGCATCCTGCACACTTTCAGTCTTGCCAGGAGCTAAATGATGCGCTGGGACGGGCCTCCCTCTAACCCCTAACACCCCCCAAGCTACTATAGCCTAACCAAAGCCACCATTCTGCACTAGACTCCCTGTCCTAACAACCCACCATCCAAGGTGACAAGCCACCTGGGAGTCGAAGTTTCTGAACACCTTCTGCTGTATCCCACAGAGAGATGTAGTCAATGAAGGCACCATACACCATGGTTCCTGCTTACAGAAGACCCCCACCAATCCATGACAGACTGTGAGGCAACAGAATATAGAGATCTCCGCAAAACGTGGTAACGACAAAAGAAAATGACCACTGCCGGAGAGCCTCTCCAAGACTTCCCACAGACCTCGGTGCAAGCACCAAGGCAAAGTGCTGGACAATATTAAACATCCTAGGTCTGAACGTTGGATACGCATATTTCAGTTCAGACCTCAACACACACGGCCAAACAGGCCTTAGTGTAAAATACTAGAGTCCCCACTCTTGTGAACTTCGGTTTATCGTCTCATTCGAAGGACTGTAAGGGAGATGGAATCAGAACCAATGTCAACTCCGAGTGAAAAATCCCCCTGTACCGAAACGGCCCAGCGGAGATTCAAACCTGCAACCCCAGGATCACCAAGATTACGAGTCCGGCGCTCTACCACTGAGCTATTCCAACCCCCTGATATGGTGTGGTGTGTCGTTGTGTGTTGTGTTCCGGTGTGGTGTGGTATAGTGGTGTAATGTGATGTTTTGGTGGTGTGAGGTGGGGTGGAGTGTTTTATGAGGATGTGGTGTGTTGGGGGTGTGGGGTTGTGTGCTGTGGGGTTGTGTGCTGCGGAGTGGTGTGGTGTGTGTGTGGTGCATTGTGTTGTGTATTGTGTTGTGGTGTGGTGTGTGTTGTGTGGTGATGTTGTGTGTTGCAGTGTGGTGTACGTCGTGTTTTGTGGTGTGGTGGAGATGTGGTAGTGGTGTGGTGAGGGTGTGGTGAGGGTGTGGTGTGCGTGTGTATGGGGGTGTTGTGTTGTGGTCGGGGTGTAATGGGGGTGGGTTGTGTTGTGGTGGGGAAAAGAAGAGGGCACTGAATCTTTGGAACGAAGAAAGACTAAACACTATGGAATAATGAAGGCACTAAGTACTGAGAAAGAAGTGGGTACTAAAGATTGGGAAAGAAGGCATGGAACCCTGGGAAAGGACAGAACACTAAATCCTGGGGAAGAAAAACGCACTAAACCCAGGAAAGAAGACACGTGATCTCAGGACAGAAAAACCCTGGGAAAGAAGGTGGCTCTAAATCCTAGGAAAGAAGACATAATACTCTGAGAAAGAAGACCCAAAATCCTGGAAAAGAAGACGCACGGAAAGAATCACTGAAGACTAGAAAGTTAGGAAAGGTACACCCCAATTAAAAAAAAGACGAGCATCAGCTGTGGAAAATATGGAACCCTAGTTCCTGAAGAAAAGGACACAAACATCTGTGAATCAAGAAAACACTAAACCCTGAATAAGAAGATTAGCATCTGAGAACGAAGAAGATTCTAGTACCGCAAAAAGGAGATTTTAAACTTGTGAGCGTCGAAAATACACCCCCTGTAAAAGACAGTAGAACTTTTGTGAGGAAAGGCGATAGTAAACTCTGGGAAAGACGACAATGAATCCTGGGATAGAAGACGACACAACTCTACACAAGGAAACACTAATCTCTATGACAGTACAGATAACTATGAGAGAAAGGGACAGCTACACTGGAAGAAGTGTAAAGACGAGAGAGAAGAACAAGCCAAAAATCAGGAACAATACTCCCCCATTTGTGGTTGGCCGCATCCACTGAGTTCGTTGACATGGCCTAGTCTCCGTTTTTCGTTGATGAAGCAGCTCCTTCCCCCGTTGATGTAGCAGTGTCTTGCCCCTGTCAATACATAATCAGTATCTTCAGTTAAGATCTTATTCCATCTGCAAACAAATCTGATTCATTCAATTCATCAATACTAACTTAGTTTAAGAAACATTTTTAGTTTGTGCTTTTTCCATCTGACTATATTTTGTTTTACGCTATGTATTATGGGGAACCGAGTAAAAGCTTGGTGTTGTCTTCAGTGTGTGTGAGTGTGTGTGAGTGTGTGCGAGTGCGAGTGCGCGCGCGCGCGCTGTGTGTGTGTGTGTGTGTGTGTGTGTGTGTGTGTGTGTGTGTGTGTGTGTGGCGTGCGTGCGCGTGCGCGCGGGCGCACGCATGCTTGCCTGCCTGTCAATGCATGCAGTAATGTGCTTTTACAATGGTGACGAGAGGTGCATTTAGAGGACACGTCATAACAGTATATGTGTTCTCTTTACAGAGTTTCCGTTTACCGGTAATTCTCGGTATTCTACCGAAAAAATTCGGCTTGGACGGAAAATTTGGCAACCTGTCCGTCCTCGGGACGGATAAAATTTGGAAAGGGGGGGGGGGGGGGGGGGGGGGAGGCACATTTTTAACCTAACCCCGGTTGTTTTGGCGGTTAACTGTGACGTAACGTCGGTAACGCATGCGCAGTGAAGGTGATTATGAAGGTGCTGCCTGCCTGCAAGTTGATTGAAGTTGTAGCCATGTCTCAAAAGCCACAAAAGTCTGTTGTGGACTTTTTTAATAGGTCTAGGCCTAAACAGACAGTGACTGAAAGTGCAGATACTGTGACAGTGAGTGATGAACAAGTTGAAGAAGAACAACAGTTGGCAACAGCAATGTGCAGTGAAACAGAAACTGAAAGTGATAGGCCTACTAGTAGTACAAGTGGTGCAAGTTCTGCAAAAAAAAAAAAAAAATTTCGAAAGTGCGTGAATACCGCGATGAATGGGAAGCAGCATTCAAGTGGTTGTACTCTGAGAAAACAGTGAGGGTGCTCTCAAAATGTATTGTCGGGTGTGTGTGAGTGCCAAGCTGCAGAACGGATTCACTCGTGGATGTAAAACAATGCAGAGATCAGCTCTGGTAGACCATAGCAACAGTGGAAGTCACAAAGTGTCGACATAACTTGTGGCTCAACAGCGTGTGTTCAAGGAACATCAGGAAATGCAAAGCTAACTTCTGGTAGTGCACTGTCAGTACAGCTTAAAGTGGTGTTTCATATGGCTAAAACGGCTACCCCAGCTGCTCGGTTCCCTGATCTGATTCAGCTGCTTCAAGCAACTGACTGTCCGCATCTCAAGGTGGAATCCCAGATCTACAAACATTCAGATTCTGTGGATGATATGGAAAAGTCAATTGCAACTGTGATCAACAAAGAGATAAACGAAGCCATCCGACAGAGTGATTTTGTTGGGATTGTGATTGATGAGACAGTGAACGTGACTGTTGATAAGAAACTGATCATCTACATGAAAATTGAGAGTGGAGGTGCCACAAGAACGGTGTTGTTGGGGAATTTTACTGTTCATTCTGGAACAGCAGAGTGTGTGACACAGAAAGTGGAGGAGGTGCTGGAGTCCCGCAGCATAGATTTCGCAAAGGTGGCAGGTCTTGGCTCAGATGGGGCCTCTGTTACGACTGGCAAGCAAACAGGTGTTGCACAGAGGCTTCGCAACAAAAACCCTCACTTGATCAACGTGCACTGTGTGGCGCATCGGACTGCTCTAGCTGCACAAGATGCAACAAAGGCTGTGCA
Source organism: Conus canariensis (assembly GCA_033310375.1). NCBI lineage: Eukaryota > Metazoa > Mollusca > Gastropoda > Neogastropoda > Conidae > Conus > Conus canariensis. Next base: position 54,205,390 of record CM065727.1, read on the forward strand.
AAGAGTGGCCAACTTCAAAAACACTGTCAACTCCGTGTACAAGTACTACCAGTACTCAGCTACACGTAATCAGCAGCTTAAGGAGCTGAGCAGAGCCATGGATAATGAGGATTTCATCAGTCTGAAGCAGCCGTGTGCAGTGCGGTGGCTATCCCTCAGTCGTGCTGTCGAAGCCATGAGACTGAACTGGGCTCCAGTTGTGATGGAGCTAGACGAAGAGGTGATGGCCAGGAAATGTGCAACAGCTGGGGGTCTCAAGCGTGCACTAAGTGCCTACAGTTTCACTGTGATGATGCACATGATGTGTGATGTGCTGCCAGTGATGAACAGATTGAACCTGATTTTCCAGAAGAGGACATAAACATTTCTTCCAAACAGCCCATGGTGAAAATGACAACTCAAACTCTGAACGATCTAGCAGACACTCCAGGTGAACATGAGCAACGCTTTGAACAGGAGTGTACAGAAGGAAAGTTCATGGATCTACCTCTACTCTATGCAGATGAGCAGTCAGTGGAGGAGTACAGGTGTATGCGGACAAACTACATTCAAGAGCTTGCCAGTGCATTGGAAAGGCGATTTCCAAAGGATGACATGGATGTCCTGACATGCCTGGATGTTGTTCTCAACCCATCCCGGTATCCAACTCAAGAGTGCGAACTGAAGGAATTTGGTGCTCGAGAAATTGCTGTTGTGACTGACTTCTTTGGAAAACCAAAACAAAACAGTGATGGACAGGAGGCCCCACCCCTTGTTGACGCAGAGCGCACAAGAACAGACTTTCTGTCTGTGAAACGTGTCCTGCATGGCTACAACCGTCAAATGCGGCTGGAACAAGCAGCAAAAACCATCATCAGTGACTATGCAGAGTTGTTTCCTGACTATGCTGTGCTCTGTAAAATCACTGTTGTCATCCCTGTCTCAAGTGTGGCTGCAGAACGTGGTTTCAGTTTGGCCAACAAGATCAAGACTGCCCAACGCAGTCGCCTTGGAGACCAGAAAGTTGACCGACTTATGCAGATTGCTTCCTGCAGTGCCAGCATGGATACCTTCAACTTCGCCGCAGCTGCAGCTGAGTTCACGAAGGGTGACAGGAAGAAGACGATGTGAACGAAGGTTAGTTGATTTTTTTGTTTGTTTAACATTGATAATTGTTTGAATGGACGTTTGTAACTTGTTTTCTTGTTATTGTTGATTTAGACTATTAATTAGAGGGGACGGACGAAAATCGTCCGGGGACCAAAATTTTGATCCCCGTCTGTCACCGGGACGGAAAAAAAACCTACCGGAACCTCTGCTTTAGCTTTCACCCCCAGGTTAAAACAAACAACAACAAAAACCCGAACAAATGGTGTGTGCGTGTGTTGCGGGTCAGGGTGGGGGTAGGGGTGGGAGTCTGAGGGTTTCCGCTTAGTTTAAACTTCGAGTCTTGACACGTTTGGACAAGAAATCAGCCCTGGTTGTCAGCTTATCGCACGGATGCCGGTTCCCAGTGAAAAATAAAAGCAGCAGAAGATCAAAGAGGCTCACAGTATTAAGAACAACTAGTTTTTCAACCGCCGTTTCTTCTAAGGTACGTCACACGATACACCCAGGTCAGAATGCCAGACGTTCAAGCCGACTCACTGCCGACACCGCCGATTTCTTAACTGGTGCTCAAAATTAATAATCAGCCAGAACCACCTTCTTGATTTCTGCCGCCTGTTTCTTTCAGTCTACTATACTGGGCCCAATAGTAAAGTAGCGGTGGAATGAGTCGACCTAAAATACACGTTTTATCATGCAACTCGTAGGAATTTGGGTCCGGCCGGAGCAGTTCTCTTCTGCCATTTGATCGTCGAGCCAGAAATAATCACCTGCGTACCAGCAGACCTGATCTTTAGCTCATGATGCTAAATGCAGACAAAGCCTTTCGCCATGCCAAGGCATGCCATGAAATGCTTTTAAAGCACAAAATAGTTTGAAATTGTTACTTATCATCGAATGTCAGATGAAGACTCAAATCAGGGTCACACACAGCTACAGAGGAAAACTGAAACTAAGCAGGACCCTTAAAGGTGTCTTAAAATTTGTCTTTCCTACCCAATGGTCTACGCTAAATGCTGTCCGTAAGGTAGAAAAACGCACATGAAAGAGGCAGAATACAGTAAAATTTTTCGGAGATCCTGTTCTGGCATATCTCAGACATATTTCACTGTTCAAGCAAACTGAAATATATCTTTTTTTTTTCTAATCCACGCGTATAAAAGTCGAAAGATATATCCCATTCCATGGTAAGAAAACCCAGCATAGATAACGGGACGTTCGAATTTTAAGAAATGATACAAAACGAGACCAGACGGTTTGGGTCAATTTCTGAATTTCGGATCTCTCTCTCTCTCTCTCTCTCTCTCTCTCTCTCTCTCTCTCCTCTCTCTCTCTGTGTCTCTCTCTCTCGCTCGCTCGCTCTGTATTTGTACGTGCGCGCGTGTGTGCGTGCGTGCGTGAGTGCGCACGCGCGCGCGTGTGCAGATATATTTTTAAAAAAATAATGACATGGGGTTGGCATCTCATATCCCTTCACTTCCAGCCATCTGCGATTATCGCACTAAAACTTCAACAATGGTGTGTTAAAGTTGTGCGTCACAGAACTGGGAGCAACACTTTTGATAAAGAAACAAAAGAAGAAGAAGAAAGAAGACATAACCATGAGCCATGCTTTGGTGTCATTTGTTTGATAAACTCACTCACAGACACTGGCGCCCACACACACAGCAGAGCGGACGAACGACAGGGGAGGGGAAGGGAGGGGCAGAGGGGGGTTCTGAATTTCCCCTCCCCTGGATGGTCAAAACTGCATTTTCGCCATGTTGCTCCTCTCCTTTTTCCCCATCCCCTACCCTGGGGAGTGACCCCCAGACCCCCCTTTGAAAAACCACTTCTGATGTGTGAATTATCCAACGGGTGGTGTTTCTTTCGTAAGAGGAGACGCCACCACCACAACTACCACCCTCACTTTAACAAAAAAGGACAGCAGAGGCCCCCTGTACCTCCCCCCACCACCACCCCATCTCCCTCTCGATTTAAAAGTAGTCTGGAAAAGAACACTCAACCATACCCGAGCCTCCCCCCCCCCCCCCCCCCCCCCCCCCCCCTCAGCTTTTACCAAATATCCGCCGTATTTGCTTTACCTGTTTCAATTCATGCTGATGTCTGGGCACGTTTTCTCCCTTCTCCCACTGAGGGAGGTGGACCCCCCAGACCTCACCCTCACCTCTCTGGAACCCCCCTTCTCTTTTAATTGATCCGGCTCTACACACACACACACACACACACACACACACACACACACACACACACACCGCTCAATTCTCACCTCTCTCTTGTGTTGTCGGCTTTGGTCCCGGTGGAGGTCTCTGCGGCCGGCAGTGCTCCCTCCTCCCAGCGGTTCTCTTTCCCCTGGCATGTCCTCTCGTTTCTGGTGCCTGTTGCTCTTCGTAGCGGTCGCCCTTGTTCCCCGTCTGGAATAAAAAATCCCTCCATGATTTCTTTTTCTCGCTCATATTCCATCGTTTAAGCAATCGTGGAAACGTACAATTTTTGTTGCACTGGTGTACCGAACATGAGAAGCTGGGCGGTTTTTCGTTCTTCTTCTTGTCCTAAATGTTATCTGTTTTTGCCTGATGAAGACCCAAGAGGTCGAAATGCATTGTGTTTTGTCCTGTACTTTGTTGGTCTATGTCCCTGACAGGAACTAACCTCCTCTTTTTTCTAAATTTTGCTTCATTTTCCGCCCTCAGTCACTCCGTTTTGAAACCTATTTATTGATCTTTCTGTCGAGAGCTTGTCTTCTCTTTCGGGGAGTAAATGTGGATGTAGCCAATTCTTCACGGCTTTAGGCTTATTTGTGCGAGTTGTCTCCTAGTTTCTTTTTCAGAATAATCTGGTGTCTGGGGCAGAGCGGGATATGGACATGCGAGCATGTCGAATGTCTCTCCGCCTGTACGAAGTACCTTAAGGAGATCGCCCTCACACTGACGTCACAAAGTCTGATCAGCCTGTACAGAGAGGTGCTCTCAAGCTCCTTTTTTTTAAAGATCAAATCAAACAGGAATATGCTAAATGCGTACATGACAGCTTGAGGCAAACGAATGTTTATGACTTTATTTGGGGGACTCAGCTACCACACTGTGTGATGCTAGCGGGTCGGCCTGCTCCACTGGTCTGCAACTTGTCAAAATGGAAAAACTCGTAGCCTGACAATTAAAATCCTTCTTTTACAAAAAAGGGAAGGGGGGTTGGGTGGGAGGCTAAGATCTCTATTCACCGTTTTTTTTTCTTTATATAGGTTAGATTTATTGTTCACATCCCACCCCCCACCCCCCTCCACAAAAAAGTGAGAAGGTCATATGACTGTGCTCACAATACGGACGGAGGGAAGGAAAGAACCCTTTTATGTTTGAAATAGGAAACCGTTAAGAGAGTATGGGAGAGGCGGGTTTCCTTTCCTATCCCTCTTCCATACAAGTTGTGTGTGTGTGGGGGGGGGGGGGGGGGGGGGGGGAGGGCGCGTTAAAAAATCAAGGTCGGCATTGATGCAGTAAAACTTTGAGGATGCTTTGAAATGGCAAGGGAACATACGCCATTAGCTTTCCATTTCACTAAAATACGCTTTAATATTTGACGGAAAACTTAAACGTAAAAATGGTGTTAAAGTAAATTTTACAGGTGTCCAGGCGGGTGGAGAGAGAGCGACCGAGAGAGAGAGAGAGGGGGGGGGGGGGGAGGGGGAAGGAGAGACAGACAGACAGCAGACAGAGACAGACGAACAAATGAACGGATGGGCGGGACGGTCAGACAGACACGGAGACAGGGGGAATGAAAATGAAAATATAAGAAAAAATGTATAAAACGCATTGGACACAGAAATTTACAGACACCAAGCAGTGAAAGAGAGAGAGAGAGAGAGAGAGAGAGAGAGAGAGAGAGAGAGAGAGAGAGAGAGAGAGAGAGGATGGCTGCGAAACGAAAAGCAAAAAGAAACTGAAGGAGATCAGTATGGAGGGGTGTGCATGCAAATCCTGCCTTTATGAGCTTACCGACAACCGATTTAAAATTAGGAGATATGAGGTGTGGAAGGGTAGAGACAGAGAGAGGAGAGAGCGGGGGGGGGGGGAGGATAGGAGGGAGGGGGAGGAGAGAGAGAGAGGGAGGGAGGAAGGAGGAGGCAGAGAGGGAGAGACAGACAGAGAGACGGGTAGAGACAGAGAGAAGGAAGAGGGAGGCAGAGAGGGAGAGACAGACAGAGAGACGGGTAGAGACAGAGAGAAGGAAGAGGGAGGCAGAGAGGGAGAGACAGACAGAGAGACGGGTAGAGACAGAGAGAAGGAAGAGGGAGGCAGAGAGGGAGAGACAGACAGAGAGACGGGTAGAGAAAGAGAGAAGGAAGAGGGAGGCAGAGAGGGAGAGACAGACAGAGAGACGGGTAGAGACAGAGAGGAGGGGGAAAGGAGGGGATGGAGAGGGAGGGGGAGAGAGGATGGGCAGGGGGAGAGAGAGGGGGGAATGAGAGAGAGAGAGAGAGAGGGAGGAAGGGAGACAGAGATACAGAGAGAGAGAGAGAGACAGGGAGAGACAGAGAGAGAGAGGGGGGGAGGGATGGATGATGAAATGCTTCTTGCTGGTAGCCAAGCAAGGGAAGCCGCTATCAGGGAGGAAGGGAGAACAGAGAGAGAGAGAGAGAGAGAGAGAGAGAGAGAGAGAGAGTTTTCCTGACAACTTAACCATAACACTGCAAGAATTAAATTAATTACCATAACACTGCAAGAATTAAATTAATTTCATCTCGGTAAAAAAAAAAGAATAAAGGCTGCTAGCTGCAAGCCATACAGATAGTGGAGAAGGGGAGAGGCAGGGAGAGAATAAATCTGGTCAGACTTAGCTTTCCTCAAATCAGCAAACAAGGCCATTTCATTAGGCTACCCTAAACGAACCGACAGTTCATTTTTAAAAGAATCAATATTTTTTCTATCCCCCCCCCCCCCCCCCCTGTCCATCCACACACATCCTGGTGATTCAGGGAAGCTGTCTTCTACCCCTACCCCTCCATTCTTCTTCCAGCCCCCCTCCCCCCCCCCACTCCAATTAAAAACAAAATTTATGTGCTTGACACTCCCCCCCCCCCCCCCCCCCACATACACACACACATACACACGCCTCATCCCATCGCTAGCGTTCGACTAAAGAAAATCGTAAACATATTCAGCATACATTATTCTAGTCACCTCGCAGTTTAACTACCTCCGCCCGTCTCCTTACACACACACACACACACACACACACACACACACACACACACACACACACATCAAACCTTGGTAGTATGTTCAGAAGTGAAGGGGAGGGTGGGGTGGCGCGGCGGGGAGGGGGGGGGGCGAGGCGGGGAGGCGCGGTGGGGGGCCGGAGAGGGCAGCAGACATATTTCATCTCGCACGTCCCTTCCCCTAGAGCGTATCGTCAATACAGCCAATCTGATTTACTGAAATGCACTGGCACAGTAAGTTTCTTTATCATGTCAGTGTTTTCTTCTTCTTTTTTTTCTTCTTTTTTTTTTTGTTTTTGTTTGTTGATCATTTCTGCAATCGAACTGTCCTTGATATTTGACGGGAAGAAAGGTTTGGTACCGGAGTGGGGTTTCAAAGGTATTCTTCCCACAAAAAAATCATTTTATATATGTAGGCCCTTACTGTTTGATTTAAACGACAAAAAATGAGGACTTTGAGATCAGTCAAACTGACACTTTACACACATTCAAAACTTCGGTGTGCTCTGATAGCTTCCCTTCACTTTTAACGTGGAATTGGGCATGACAACGAAATTAGTGTATTTCAGGACCTTCATTTTCATGATGTGTTTATCAGTCACAGGCTGCCAAACCGACTAAAGGCAGACAAACTTTTTCTCTCTCGCTCTGTCACACTCACACTTACCGACTTGGACCAGCCCTTTGTCGTGTTATCTAACCTTAGTAGAACACAATGGCTTAATAGTATTCGAGAGACGATTCTTCTGAACGTTGTTCATCCTCCATTACTCCGACCAAGTCCCCCGTATTTCCAGCAGTCGACATCCGGCGCTACAATCATTCTAAATAATGATTGGTCAATAATATTATAATAATGCATCTCATTATTCTACACCCTTCATGCTAAATGCGCGCGAACTCCGAATACCAGGTCAATGCCCTAACGCCACACCCTCACATGCACGTGTTTAACATGGTGTGGAAAGTTGTCAAAAGTGAGCAGTGCTAGTTCACTGACTCTGCTTGTGTGTGTGTGTGTGTGTGTGTGTGTGTGTGTGTGTGTGTGTGTGTGTGTGTGTGTGTGTTCGAGTGTGTACATGTTATCGTGCGTGTTTGTGTGTGAGGGTTAGCATCTCTCTCTCTCTCCCTCCTTCCCTCCCTCCCTCCTCTCTCTCTGTCTCTCTCTGTCTCTGTCTCTCTCTGTCTCTCTGTCTCTCTTCTCTCTCTCTCTCTCTCTCCTCTCTCTCTCTCCAAACATACACATGCGCGCGCGCATGCGTGCGTGTATGTATATGCGTGTGTGTTGGTGAGAATTGGACGAGAGAGAGAGAGAGAGAGAGAGAGAGAGAGAGAGACAGACAGACAGACAGACAGACAGATAGACCGACAGACAGACAAAAGAAGACGAAGAAGAAGAAAAGGAAAAGACGATGAAAGAGGAGGAAGAAGAGATCTTGGAAGGAGGTGAAGGTGGAGGAGGGGGGAAGGAAATGGACGGGAAAGAAGCAAAGAAAGGAAGGGGAAAGCAGTTGAGTTCAGTCAGCGTTGTTCATCTACCTCCATATCCAGCTGCCCCGCAATTCATTCTGTGCACATCTTGTGACATTGTCCTTATTATGCACTCAGATGCATCGATCCGTTTCCTTTCTCTGTTTCTATTTCAATTTCATTCCTTTTCCTTTTCCATTGCCACTTACTTTTTCTCTCTGTTTTCCTTTTGTTTTCCGTTTCGCTTCCTGCTTCCTTCCTTCCTCATCTTCCTTCTCCTCCTCCTTCTATCCCTTCTTCTTCTTCTTCTCTTTTATTTTTTGTTTGTTTTTCTTTCATGTTTCTATTTCATTTTCTTTTCGCTCTTTCCCTTCCATTCATTTCTTCCCCTTTTCCTATCGATTTTTTTTTTTTTTTTTTACAGTTTTTTTTATTTTATTTTATTTTTTTTGTTGTTCTTGTTTCATGTAATTGATTAGTTTTTCCTCGATTATTTTTGTATTCTTTCTGTCTCTATGTGCTTTTTTTTTATTTTTTGTTACACGATCCACTCCTTCCCCGTTCATTTTATCCGCCCTGATCTTTCTCGTTTTCTCTCATTTTCTTTTGATTTTTTTTCTCTCAATTTTGTCTCTGCCCTGATGTGCATGATGAACATATTGTGCGGAAGGGTATGTAACAGCCTTTAATTGTAGTTCTCTTTTACAATAACTGTCTTGTTGACCGTTGACATTTGATATTCTAATGTTTTTTTCTAATAATATCATGCGATAGCAGTAATTACTGTTTCTGTAGTGAACATAATTATTTTCTTGCTCATGCTTACAAACGAATGGAAATACGACTTCTGAACCTGGTGACGAACCATGTAACAATTCTACTCATTCTGGTGCCCGATCACCTTTTGGACGTCATATAAACTCAGAAAATGAGATAATCGCTCTCATGAAACCAACATTGCCTCTACTAATGTATATGATATTTACATTATCTTTGGTTGTTTGCTAGTTTGTCTGGTGGTAAGATTACGCGAAAATCTGTCAAACGAAAACAAAACTTGGTGGCAAGATAGAATTTGTCCCAAGGATGAACGCATTGCATTTTAGTGCGGATCTGCGTCAAAGGTCAGATCCGTTATCTATTGAGCGTGATTATACAAAACAAAACAAAACGTTGATAATACACTGAAAATGCAAAGTGTATGGAATTTTAGCAAAAGAACCCCTTAATTTAAGCGAAACTAAAAGGTTCTACAACGACTTTTGTGTTGTTCCTGCTCAAAAATTTTAACTCTTTTCTTTTTTTTAGGGATTGTTCACGTGGAATGTTGAACTGTATTTTCTAAATCAAATATTTTGAAGATCTGTATTTTTTAGGGAATATTTTTGCCGACAAAAAATATGCGAATCGATTTGAAACACGGTTTAGGGACAAAGTAGATCTACAAAACAAAAAAAACAAAAAAAAAAAAAAAAAAAAAAAAAAAAAAAAAGAAAAAAAAAGAAAGAAAGAAAAACTAAAAACAAACGAAAACCCAACAACAAAACAACAACAACACAACAACAATTTGACCAGTTGTAAATCCACTCAAAGGTTGGAAAAATACAAAACAACACACACAACACACACACACACACGCCACACACACACACACACACACACACACACACCACACACACACACACACACACACACACACACACATGCACTCTCAGAGAGAGAGAGAGAGAGAGAGAGAGAGAGAGAGAGAGAGGAGAGAGAGAGAGAGATGCACATTTTAGACATACAAGCCCGATTTCATGCCCTGTCAGAGCTGTCCTTATCTCCGATCTCTTCAACTCTCTAATCCTGTCATCCCCGTCACTGGCAGCACAGCAAACCACAGAGTCTGGAACCAGGGAACATCTTGCAGCCTACCTCTGGACAATTTGGACAGGTTAAAGCCCCTCCGCGCTGGTAGACTTGCTGTACATTCTGATCCTTGCCCACTCAATGACTTAAACGCGTGTCCGGCAAAGTCTCGGGTATGAGAGGTTGTGTGTTGTGGTTTCAGTCGATTAGACACGGTGTGATCCTGTGAACAAATGATCAGTGGTATGACAGACACTACGTCACCTTTCTGTAAACTCAAACACTAACTGGGTTGGACACAGGGTGGTCTTTGGGGACTGATCTGAATAAAGCCAGGCAATATTCAGTCCTCTGAGGGTCAGATACAACGTCTGAAGTTTGACTGTCTAGCAAGCCAAGGATCCCTCGGGAAGAAGTGAAAGATATGCCTGACACTGCCAAAGTCTGGCAAGTCCCAGTTGTTGTTGTTGTTGTCGTACCCTGGCTGAAAGACTCCAAGGATGATCCAAACAGCCGAAGTATTGAACACTATGGTACAAATGCATCAGCTGGGGATGAGAACATTACGCGTGTGACCGTTTTGATTACCCCGCCACATGGGCAGCCACACTCCAACTTTGGGGGATTTTGGAGACTGATAATGTTATGCTAGGAGCTTGCCACAACTGAAGACAATCCCCGCATAACTATGCAGAGCATAACAACATTTTGATGTAGCCTGGATGGACGTATCATTGTGGAGAGCCATTGCATTAACAGCTGGTGAACTACAGCACCGCCAAATTCAGAATCACGAAAGAAACGACCTCGAGCTATTTGTAAACCTCAGCAGATAGAGATAAAAGCAAACAAATAAACATCGTAGACAAATACTGGGGCTCCCCTTCCCCACCCCTACAAATAATTAATAACTAAATACGGAATAGTCAAATGAATAAACAAATAAATTTTAAAAAAAGAAGAAATAAGAAGAGCCATGTCACAAAATTAGTCCTCAGCCATCATGAAAATAGCGAAGCAAAGTTTTACAGTGGTGGGGTTAGAGACGGGGAGGAGACACGGTTAGAGGAGAGAGGGGTGCGTGTGCTTTGGAGAGAGAAGAGAGAGAGGGGGAGAGGGAGGAGAGGAGGAGAGAGAGAGAGAGAGAGAGAGAGAGAGAGAGAGAGAGAAGAGAGAGAGAGATTACCAAAAGCGGTCAATGACGAACCAGCAGCAAAGCGATGGATAAACATGGAAGACAGGTTTGAATTGACTGATTCCACCATTCAAATCATCGACGTTTGACGAGAAACGTTATGCGCGAAAGAAGCGTTTGTCAAATATCTCCAGTTTACGTCACGCTAAAAGCAATAATTGTTGTTTCGCTATTCAGCTGTCATGTTTGTTTTGTGATGTGGTTATGTGTTTCGGTGTGTGTTGCGTTTGTTTTTGCTGTGTTAGTGTTGTGTGGTGTGTGTGTGTGTGTGTGTGTGTGTGTGTTGTGTGTGTGTGTGTGTGTGTGTGTGTGTTGGGTGTGTGTGTGTTGTGTGTGTGTGTGTGTGGTTGCGTGGCGCCGTGGTGTTGTGTGTTGTGTGTGTTTGTGTGTGTGTGGTGGTGTGTGGAGAGGGAGAGGAGGGAGGGGGGGAGGGAGAGAGACAGAGAAGAGGAAGAGGACACAAAGACGCAGACAGACACAGATTACACCACACACACACACACACCACACACACACACACGGGCCACGCGCGCGCCGCCACGCACCACACACAACACACCACACACACACCACACACACACAACTTCCTTAGTGACATATTTACTGATGAGAAGAGAAAGCAACATTTTTTTGCGCATTATCGTGTGAATTTGGGCCTTATATATATATATATATATATATATAGGGTGTGTGTGTGTGTGTGTGTGTGTGTGGTGGTGCGTGCGTGCGTGCGTGCGTGCTGTGCGTGTGTGTGTGTGTGTGTGTGTGTGTGTGAGAGAGGAGAGAGAGAGAGAGAGAGAGAGAGAGAGAGAGAGAGCATGGGTGTTTACGTGTGAACGTGCGCGTGTATTTGTGTGGTGTGTACAAATAAACGGCTACAGCGAACGAAAAATAGAGTCACACACAACACGAGACACAGCACACACACACACACACACACACACACACCACACCACACACACACACACACACACACATCACTGGGAGATGAGGTGCGTGCTCACGTGTCATTCAGAATCAGCAGACTTCAGCTGTTGCCTCAAGATCAGTCTCACCTCTCTGCACAAGCACCCATCACGGACAGACGGCCTGAAGCATCTCTCTATTACCAGTGTAAACAATTATCAAGTCTGGCCAGTCTTGTTTACCAGCTGTAAACATTTATCAGAAATGTTGGCCTGCGCTTGTTTTCCCCCACTGTTAGATTGTTCAGTCTTTGTATTTGTCTGACTTATTCAAGTTTAAAAGGCTGTAGCAGTCTTGAATTAAAAGTTACTCTGTGTTAGGTTTTCTTTATAGAGCAGGGTTACCACTTTTGTTATTGTTTATTGTTTACTGTCCCTGCCTCATTTCATTTTCAATTTTACATTTATCAGGGTTTTGAAAGCGCCTTGTTTGGAGTTATGAAGAAAATTAATCGGTTAGGTTTTCTTAGGTCAGGAGACTTACTTTTTAAGTTCTTTTGTTTATGTCTGGCACATAATATTCTTTTACCAATACACTGTTATCAGCGGTTGAAAGCCTTTGGATATAAGAAATAATCGTTAGTTGTCAGAAACTGCTTTAAGAGTTCTCTGTACTGGGCACATAAAACACTCACGAAGCCGAAGTCTTTGCCTATGAGAAGAAGCTGAAACGCTGAGTTCACGGCACACTGTGGCATGCCTACGATGACAGAAGAATTAGTATAAAGCCTTGGGGCATTGTACAATGATTCCGTAAAAGACATGCAGAAGTGAAAGAAAACCACGCACATGGCAGAAGAAAGCCTGCAGTGAAAGGACCGGTGTGTCCTCCTGGTTCTTTTAAAGCCTGGTGTCTGGATTTCACCGTGTCCAGAGGCTCTCCTTGGCCTCTGCTCATTAATGCTAAAAGCACTAGCAGAGTGAGAGAGAGAGAGAGAGAGAGAGAGAGAGAGAGAGAGAGAGAGAGAGGACAGACAGACAGACAGACAGACACAGACAGACAGACAACACACACACACACACACCACACACACACACACACACACACACACACACACACACAAATTCCGTTCAAGAACAATATAGTATAGTGGAATCATTTGCTTGGAACCATTTCCAGAATTCCTTTAAAAAGTCTCACAAAAAGCTTATTTACACAGATTTTAATATTGCAAACTTTAAAACACACTCCCACATCAGCAGAAAGTTATCGTCCCTTATGTATAGGTGGAAAGTCGATGCTTTTACAACAAAATTTAGTAAAAAAAAATGCCTCATGTGGTTGTGGACAGAGCATCACAGTTGATCATTATCTATGTGCCGCTAACAAACAATTTATACCCACGCTTTCTAGATATACTATTAGAAATATTTTCGAATCACCAGTATTAACCTATGGATTCTTTCTTTCTTTATCAAAGGGTCCAATAAGTAAGTACTTATAATTTTCTTACATTTATTATCTCTTACTTATGAGGTTACTTTTAAGTGAGTCAATCATTTACCTACTACTAAATCTACATAATATGTACGAAAGGATCATCTTCATCCGTCCCCTACCTCTCACTGTTCTCTCCCGTATCAAAACCATTGTAGTTTTCTAGCTTTATCATGAGGGTTTTGTTGTTTGTTTGTTTTTGTGTTGTTTTTGTTTTGTTTGTTTTTTTGTTCGTCTAATATCACCTAGAGTGGATAGACGTAAAATTTGAAACTAACTAACTAAAACACATAAACACACAGTCCCTTATCAGGTATGCAACATTACGCGGTGCGAACGCGCCACACACACACACACACACACACACACACACACACACACACACACACACACACACACACACACACACAGTCTCTTATCAGTTGTGCAACATTACGCGGTGCGAAGAACATAACGGCACATGTTCCAGCTTATGATTTAATGACGAAGTATGCGAGGAATCTACAGAGACAATATAAATGGGACAGCTGAACACTGCCGTCATCCGCTGACTGACGAGAGTGGAAAGCCTCGGAACATTGTGTACTGGCACATTTCTCTGCGAGGAACCAGACATTTGGCTGCTGACACCATGATCTGCCTCCCTTTGCTTGTCATCACTATGCTCCTGGTTTCATCGCTGAATGCTCAATGTAATCTTTCTCTTTTTCTCTGTCTCTGTCGTTTCTGTCTGTTCTGTCTGTCTGCTCTCTCTCTCTCTCTCTCTCTCTCTCTCTCTCTCTCTCTCTCTCTCTCTCTCTCTCTCTCTTGCCAGCGGGTCGTCTTGGTACCATGCCTTCAGCCCCTCTTGTTTTCTGGGCGTCATGTGGCTCCTTTCTGCCACAGTATATCGCCTTCATGTTGAGGAGGGCCTCGACAGGGACTGCCATGAGATTCACCACTCTGACGCTACGAAACAAAGTTGCCGGTGTCACCTTAGGCTTGCTCTTCACGCTGATGCTCTGTGGCAGTTTGCTTTAACGGTGCGGAGGCATCGAACAGAACCCTGGACCCAAGAACCTTCGGCAGCTGAGAGTCAACAGCTTGAGTGCCACTGCAGGACGCAGGATCAGCACGGACCGGACCGGCGCTTTTCCGGACAACAGGCAGCGGAATTCCACTTCAGCAGCCAAAGATCGCTGACGTGATGAACAAGTTGTGGACTGTAAGTCTGGTGAATTGGACTGAAGCTCGGAGGACCTTCGGTACCAGTTTGCTGCACTACACAGTGGGTTCAATGATCTGCGTGAGGAAGTGGGGTCTTTTAGAAAGGAAAGCATCGAGCTCTCAAAGAAAAATTATGATCGTTTAGCTAAGGTAGAACAACTTGAAAGAAAAACCGATGATTTTGAATGTTGTTTAAAGCGTAACAGTCTATTTTTAACGGTATTCCAGGGCATAAACGTGAGTCCAATGACCAGGCTGAGGGAAAGGTACATGACTTGATTACTGACAAATTGAACATTACGCGTGATGTTGAATCTGACCATGTTCACAGGTTGAATTCGAAACCTGACTCCCCTGTCATTGCTTGCCGCTCTTTCTACAAAGACAAAGTGAGTACCCTTAAGGCCAAAGCTAAACTGAAACGCGGCAACGTATTTGTTGGAGAGGATTGCTCCTTTTCGAGATACAGAAGTCAGACGTGGTCTCTCTTTCTATCTTAAAAAGGCAAGAGCCGAAGGAAAAAGAAAGTTTTCATGATTTTTGATAATCTATTGATGGCAGTAAGTTTTTCCTTAATGAAGATGGCAGCTTGACAGAATGAAGATAGGGAGAGGCGGCCGGCCACGTAATGTAATCTGTCTAACATTGAGGAATTCTAAAAACGGGAACCCCAGTGACTTAACACTGTTTGACTCTCCGATCTCTGGTGACGGTGTGGCGTGTGAGCAGTGTTCTGTGTGTCAGTCATGCCAGGCGGAGCTAGCGACGCTTTGCACGTGTGAACATACGAAGAATATTTCGTATTCAATTATACATACATCTGTTTCCTTTGTAACTTTGACTGTAAATGGTTTGGTGTCTAAATTTGGAGATCCCAATTCTATTTCATTTCTTTATCAGTTTAAATTTGTCCGTTTAATTGAAACATTCATTGAAGATTATCGTGATGATCTATTTACTGGTTATAAAGTATTTTGTATTTTGTAAATCTGCTGTTAAATTTTCAAGATTGGGAACGCGGTCAGGAGATGTGGTTTGTCTAAGAAAGAATGAGTTCATCCCATATGTTAAATGAATTTAAGTGATGTTTCTTAATTTGTTTGTGTTCTTGATTGACAAATTGTTGTTTGAAACACAAAAGAATTTTTTGTATTTTTGTACTTATATTCCACCAGAAAGTTCCCCGTTTTATGCCCCTGTTGACTTAGATAATGGTGTTACTTTACTAGAAGAATGTCTGACTGACCTGTTGATGTAGATAATGGTGTTAGATTTACAAGAAGAATATCTGACTGACCTTGCGTCGCTGGGGTAGTGGCACTGGAGTGACCTCTCGACTTTGCTGATAGGATCCAACAGAAAGGACAAGCCAGTACAGTATGGTGTCAATGCAGCTGCAGGAGTTGCCGAAAGGTGTCACGGTGACCAACTGCCTTGAGGGCGCCACTCTGGATTATCTATCATGGTTTACTCCCCTGCGCCACTCCGGATTATCTATTATGGTTTACTCTCTTAGCCTTTGTTCTCTCCCGGGACATCCACACGGCAGTGAAGCTATTTGACCCATAGCTGGAAATCTGGTTCGTGGGCACCAGGGCGTATCCACATGCCGGTGAGCCTGCATGCCACACGTCTGGGGACTAGACTTCCTCCGAGTCCCTTGTAGTTTAGCCTGAGTCCTTACGCTTCCAGTTGACGTGTGTGGCCACGAGGAGGCACTCAGAAGGCTTGCTTGTGGAGAGGCTATTTACTGACAGGGAAGTGTGTTGTCTCAATGGTTGGTGTGGTGCGCCTAGTGTGTTGGCGAAGTGTCTGTATGCTTGTCACTTATCGCTTTCAGCCTCCACCGACAGCACCGTGACTACACCGCTGACTAGCACCGCTGACTAGCACCGCTGACTAGCACCGCTGCTTGCAGCACTGCGAAAAGGGGAGCAGAATGCGTCAGATACATACCTACATACATACATTCATACATACCTACATACATACATTCATACATACTACATACATACATTCATATACATTCATCATACATATATATACACACAGACACATACATACATACACACACATACGTACATACAAGTATACTTGTGATTCTCTGTCCGATAGCCGGAGGCATTAGTGGATTCTGGGGGTGCAATGACTGGGCGAGTTGCGAAGATGATACAAGATGCGTGATGTTTGGGGATTGGCCTTCGTACAGAACTGAATGCAGTAAGTCTCTCTGTCTCTCCTTCTGTCTCTCTCTCACTCTCTCTCAACATTAGAAGGTCGACTTTTCTGGGAATCCCATTCATAGCTGGCCATACAAACACTTATTAGCTCTTCCGTCAAGACCTTTGATGAGCGCAAACAATCGATCGAAATCAATAGCAACAGAGATCACAATTAGGAAGAAGCAAACGGTGCAAAAAAAAAAACAAACAAACAAACAAAAAAAACACTAGATTATTGTGACAAGCCTCCCCTACCTGTACGAAGTCTTACCAGTTCTCGGCGAAAAGAGAAAGCGCGGCTGAGCGAGTTCTTCTGAA
>CM065727.1:54227355-54264855 GCA_033310375.1 Conus canariensis
CACTCTCAGAAACGCATCCATTAAGTGGATGAAACTCGACTGTGTGGTCCCAGTCTTCCCAACTGAGTCCGCAGCAAACTCAACTCTGGGTAGGAGCGGGTCGGGGCAGAAAAACCCACATGACTCTGATGGGATTCGAACCCACGACCTCCCAGCCGGGAGTCCGCGACGCTAACCACTTCGCCACGGCGGCTGGTTGCACATATTTATTTTTTGATAATACCCCAGTGGTGGACTTCAAAATGTGGGGTTTATACTACCAGCAATGCATGATCTGTTTTCCAATTAAACCTGGTGACACGCCTCTAATTATTACATGATCTTTCCAGAATGACAGCCCTGTAATTATGAATAATACAGTACTGTGTGACGTATTTTAGGATAAAATCTTGATGACACCTGATTCACTATGCATTGTGCACTAACAGTTGTGCCTGGTCTATTTCAGAATAATACCTGGTGACCTGCGTTTAACCAGGGATGGTATTCTAACAGTAATGTGTGCTTTGCTTCAGAAAAAAGCAAGAAAAAGCTTAACTTTCCTAAAAATGATTAGCAAACAATCTTGGGGACAGGATTCGAAATCATTAACCATTTTAGCAACTGCCCTTATTCGCTCTAGACTAACTTACGCTCAAGAAGTATTTTTTAATGCACCCCAATACCTTTTAAATAAACTTCAGAGCACTGACTGCAAAGCGTATAAAATTGCCCTTGGGGTTCCCACACATACATCTAACTTAGGGACCTATAATGAAGCAGGGATCTTGCCCCTTTCAGAACTTCGGAAAGCTTCTACTTCAAAATTTGTCTTAAAGAGCTTCTCACAAAACAATTTTTGCTCAGAAGAAGTATGTTTAAAATCAGAGAAGGATTTCGGAAAACGTGCCAAAAACATACAGTCAGCAAGGTCTATTTACTCATTTTCCTCTGATCTTCTAAAGGATACCAAAATAGATTAAAAAAAAAAAAAAAAACATAGCCCAAAAGCCCACGTATTCACCTATTCCAAAATGGGAACACTGTAAAGCCTCCTTTGATATTGATTATACAGATGTTTCAAAAAAAAGGGTTGTCCACATATCTTAAGAACACTCATTTAGAAACTAAGTACAATCATCATTTGAAAATTTTTACAGATGGCTCAGTGCTAGAAAATAATAACACGGGAGCAGCCTTCATAATCCCTAGCCTCAAAGTACAAAAGCTCTTCTATCTCGGTAAACAGTTATCGATATTCAGTGCCGAATTACTTGCTATACTTAAATCGTTAGATTTTATTCTAAATTTTCCAATAAAAAGTTCACAAATCTTAATAGGTGTTGATTCTAAAGCAGCAATCTACTCGATTAAGTCTGCATGTCCTTCAATCCGACTTGATATGATATTTGAAATTCATCACATTATTCACCTTTTATCCATGCAAGGCATTACTGTCACTTTTTGTTGGATCCCCTCTCATTGTGGTATAGTACCCAACGAGCGTGTAGATCAACTTGCACGAAAAGCAGCTCAAAATATCAATTACGCAATACCACTCAAAGTTCCTTTAGATTTGAATGAATGTTTTTCAATTATAAATTCAACGTTAAGAGAAAAAGTTAAAACCTCATTGATGAACTCAGACATTCAATATTATCACAATTGTATAAAATTTAGTGATGGGTACAATGGGAAAACGTTCAAACAAGTCTCCTCCTCGTCTAGGGAGATTGAAAGCTTAATCCATAGATTCCGTTTGAACGCATTGAAAACAAAATATTGTCATAATGTTAAATGTATGTGTGGGAAATCCTTAAATGTCAGTCATTTGCTGATTCAATGCCCAAGAGCAAGAGAGCTCCTAAGACATTCGGGTATTGATGGTTACACTGATGGATCGACTTTATTGCCTTTACCATATATTTTAAACAATTACTCTGTTCTTGATTCAGTTTGTGTTTGTTAAATAGTTCAATTGGCCCTTATCTGTAGATTTTATCACTTCTCACTTAAAATTGTCAAGGTGGAAGAGGGATGGGGGATGGGAGGGGGGGGGGGTAGAGGAAGGATGTCATATTCTATCGTTAATGGAATAATACACTTCATACACTTGCATACTTCATTCACCCACACATAAACTGTCTGAATCACTATAGTGGAAGGACATTAAACCGATGACCACACACACACACACACACACACACACACACACACACACACACACACACACACACACACACACACACACACTCACTCACTCACATTGGAACAGGCGCACAATGCACATACACACGGACATAACGCACACATAAACACACACACGCACACACCTATACGTGCGTACACACACACACACACACACACACACACACACACACACACACACACACACACACACACACACACACACACACACGTGCGTACACACACACACACACACGATCAACAACAGACCATCTGGTAAAATTGACGACTCATGTAAAACAACAATTTGCACGAAGAAAAAATGCACATACACACGGACATAACGCACACATACACACGGACATAACGCACACATAAACACACACACGCACACACCTATACGTGCGTACACACACACACACACACACACACACACACACACACACACACACACACACACACACACACACACACGTGCGTACACACACACACACACACACGATCAACAACAGACCATCTGGTAAAATTGACGACTCATGTAAAACAACAATTTGCACGAAGAAAAAATGTCCTCGCCACTTTCTTTGATGTCAGAAAAGCGTATGATCATGTTTGGCATGAGAGACTTCTATATAAATTGAAAACCATTGGCCTTTCTGGTCATGTATATAACTATATCAAAGCATTTCTGACCAATAGAAGTATAGAAACAAAGATACAAAATGTTTATTCCAGCAAGAGATGTTTACAAATGGGCATTCCTCAGGGATCGGTAATCGCTCCGCTACTTTTTAATATTCTGATATGCGATCTCCCAAAGCATTTATCTAAAAACTGCTCCTTGGTGCAATACGCTGACGATATTTGCATGTGGATGAACGTAACTTTAAAGAAGAAAACTTCAGTCAGATCTGTCAATTTCATTAAAAAAACATATCAGCGTGACCTAGATAATATAGCAATATTCATGTTTGAAAACGGCCTTAGTTTATCGGCAGAAAAAACCCACATGATGTTATTTGATGCTGGTGGAAGTATTTGCAATATTCCTACTTTTAAGGTAGATAACAATGTATTGAATTATGTCACCGAGATAAAATTTTTAGGAGTAAATATTACCTCTAAGTTAACTTGGAACAACCATATTGAACATATTATCAACGAAGCCAGCAAATCTCTTAATCTTCTTAAAGTGATCAGTAAACAAAATTGGGGAGCAGATACACAAACTTTAGTACACCTTTCGACATCTCTCGTAAGATCAAAATTATCATACGCACAAGAAGTGTTCTTCAGCGCACCAAACTACTTACTAAAAAAGTTGCAAAGCATAGACTGCAAGGCATTTAGACTCGCACTAGGTGTTCCATTTCATGCCAGTGCATCAGGAACGTATTACGAAGCCGGAGTTCTGCCCCTTGACGACTATAGAAACTTGGCCTGTGCTAAATTTATCTTACGTAGCTCAGCTGTTCAGAACTCAAGCAAAGATGAATTAGCTTTACGATCAGATTTCCATTTCCCGAAGCGAGCTAGATCTATTAAATCTAATACAACTATAATGACATATTCCTCAAAATTACTGAAAGACGCTGAGATTGATCCCAAGAATATTGCTGATCGTTTTCCTGTATCCCCGATTCCAAATTGGGAATTGCACACTGCACGTTTTGATTATAAGTATACTGATCTACAAAAAATGTTAACAATAATATATTGTCCTCTCTTGCCAAATCTCATATCGATAGTAATTATTCACACCACCTTAAAGTTTTCACCGATGGATCACTGCTAAATGAAAAAGCTGGAAGTGGTTTTGTTATTCCTACCCTTAAAGTTGAAAAATCTTTTCATCTCGGGAAGGGGTATTCTATCTTCACGGCTGAGCTGGTGGCAATTCTAATGGCGCTTAACTTTCTTGTTGATACTCCACGTACTATCTACAAAGCACTTTTCTGTGTGGATTCTAAATCTGTCCTACAAGGCCTTGAATCTATTGCTGTAAAAAATCGAGGTGAGGTGATTTTAGAAATAAAACATCTTGTCAGTATTCTTATATCAAGAGGTACAACAGTTGATTTTTGCTGGATCCCGTCTCACTGTGGGATTTCTGGTAATGAGTGGGCTGACCGGGCTGCCAGAAAAGGAGCACGAAAGTCCGATGAATCCATAGAAATCAACATTCCTCTCTGTTTATACGAAGGATATGGTCTCTTAAAAAAGACGTGTATTGAAAAGGTTTATGAAGCCTACAAAAACTTGGTTCTTATTAAAATACATCTACCTCACTCCAAACTGCTCTGCTGTGACAAATCCCAGTCAACTACTTTTTCTTCTAGCAACGCGGCTAAAAGTGGAAAGATTACCTATCAATTGGCCAACATAAACGTACTTGAAAAAAATAACCGAAAACTTGAATCCCTGTTTTACAGGCTTAAGCTAAACGCTTTCCGTACAAAATTCCGCAAAAATTTAAATTGCATCTGCGGAGCAGTTGAAAGTTTTACAACTCAGCATCTTCTTTTCCACTGCGCATATTTCAAAAATGAAAATCCTGACTGCCTGCGGCCTGATGGCACGTGTATTTTCCAGAACTTACAAGGTCTTGTTTCTTTTGTTAATTCCTTGATGATTAGTCCAATGGGCTCTTTTTTGTAACAAGTGTTCCTATAGATATGAGCGCTTAACATTTGGTTATACCAGATATCCTGTACTCCTTTTGTGTTTTAATACTTGCTTTGTGCTAATGTTTAGCCTAGTTGTAAAGAATGTTAGTATGAATCACTATATATAGCTAACTGCTCGTAACAAATCTCTTATCGGTGCATCAACACACACACACACACGCACACACACACGCGCACACACACGCACGCACACGCACACACACACACACACACACACACACACACACACACACACACACACACACCACACGCATGCATACACACGCTATTTCCCTAACTCTGTCTAAAATCACTTTATGTGAATAGACGTTAAATTGAAGAACGAACGAACGAACGAACGAACACACACACACACACACACACACACACACACACACACACACACACACACACACACACACACACACACACACACACAAGGATAACACGCCCCCCCCCCCCTTCTCCCCAAACACACACACACACACACACACACACACACACACACACACACACACACACACACACACACACTGACTCACACATATACTCACACGCACATACAAGAGAGAAAGAAAACACTTAGGGGAGTGGAGAGATCGGGGAATGTGTGTGTGGGTGTATGAGGAAAAGACAAAAAGGGTATGGATTGGGTGATAAGGTAAGGTCATGTTGCTTATAGCCCAGCCGACCGCAAAAGGCCATATCAGGGCTGTAACTGCGGAGTGTGTAGTAGCCTACTTGCACGTGGGTATATCGATGGCAAAATGTTATTTCGAAAACGTGTTGAGGTATGTATACATGGTCATTAAATGCATATTGCCAGAGTCTGAAAGGCATGTGTGAGCATTTGTCGAAATCTTTCACTGTTCAGTATTTTTTGACCACAGAATAGAACCACACACGCATTAACACACAGCACGGGTGTAAGAATGACATGCTGTCCTCCCTCCCCCACACACACATACACACACTGTTGCATACATATACTCACACACATGTACAAGAGAGAAAGAAGACGCTTAGGGGAGGTTAGGCATCGGGGAATGTGTGTGTGTGTGTGTGTGTGTGTGTGTGTGTGTGTGTGTGTGTGTGTGTGTGTGCGTGTGTGTGTGTGTGTTTGTGCATGCATGCGTGTGTGCGTGCATACATGCGCGCGCATATGTGTGTGTGCGTGCGCGCATATGTGTGTGTGTGTGTGTGCGCGCATGCACATGTGTGTGTGTGTGTGTGTGTGTGTGTGTGCGCGCGCGCGCGCATGTGTGTGTGTGTGTGTATGTATGTATGTGCTTGAGTGCATGCACTGGGTGTGTGCGTGCTCTTGCACGCTTGTGTGTTGGAATGTATATATGGTCATTAAATCCAGTTTGCCATAGTCTGGAAAGCATGTATCAGCATTTATGGAAATCTTTCGCTGTTCAGTATTGTCGCCCATAGAACAGAATCCGTGAGATTTTACCTTCGACTTCACATCTCTAAAATGAAAAAAATTAAACCAGACCAGAAGTCAGGAAAAGAATCAATTCAAAGGTGATAGCAATCGCTGGTAAAAAAAAAAAAAATCTTTTTGTGTTTCTTGACCATGTTTGCCGATTTATGTGACTTATATTCCGAATCAATGTACGGTTCAAACAATGGTCACGATTGGATTGGGTACGTTTCGCTTGGTTTTAGTTAGTTTTTGTTTTCGGTCGTTTGGACACTCCGTAATCAGGAGGAATAACTCTCAAAATGTGCTTCAACTACAGAATATTTTGGCTCTGAACGTGAGAAGGCAAGGAAACCGAGAGCACAAGGAATCTCAATCAGTATGTATTGCCATAATATGTATGCGTATTACATTGTATTTCAGGCTTAACGTTCGACTTGAAAGCGAATAAGTTAGATATCTATTATTACGGAGCGTAAAGCGTTTCCAAATCGATCTTGGATATTTGTCGTTTGCGTTGGTCAGACGACAGTATCAAATCAAGTAGTAGTGGTAGCAATAGTAGTAGGGACTGGCTTTTGGCTTTGGCTTCGCGGCCTATTTGTGTCCCCTCATAATTTTTCAACTTTTTTTTTTTTAGGTCAGATTGCATACTGATCTTATAAAATAACCGTAAATTCAATCTACACTAAAGAAAAGGTCTTTCAATTTAGGGTCTTCATCTAGTTTTTCAAAGCTGTTGATATCTGGTGCATATTTGGTGTTGCTAGGCAGCGCATTCCAATAATGAGCAATTCTGAAAGCAAAGCAAAACTTTCTTTTGTAAGTATAACAATGTCTGATAAGAAAAAAAAAAATCATGCCTTCATTATTTCTAGTGCAATCAACTTTGAGAATTTGAGAAGAGCATGCACATTAATATCATCATGATTATGGAATATTTTTTTAAAAATTGACAAGTAACATACGACAGAACATTATTACTCAGTTACTGCAGTAAATGCTGCTTCTTTGCTTGATGCTGTTAATATCAGTAGTAATCTTTTTGGTGGCATAAGTTTTTACCACTGTAGAATGTCATGCTCATGTGTGCCTGTGTAAGATTGTGTGTAGGGAAGGGTCAGGGTAGTGGATGGCTTCCAGCATCCTGCCTTAACTGCTCTAGTTTGGGCTTGGGTTGGGAGGGGAAAGGGTGGAGGCAGGGTGCAGGAAGAGGGTGGAATAAGTGGAACTAGAATGAGAGGAGGATTTTGATGGACGGGAGGTAGAGGATGGGTTGGAGGGGAAGGGAAAGTTTGGACTTGTGTATGTGTGACGAGAGTTGGTGGTGGGTCGGTGTGCCCTCTAGGGGAAGGACTTAGAATGTTTTCTCTATAAGAGTTGTGGTAAAATTTTACCTCCACCCTCTCTCTTACTAGTTATGGAAGGAGTAACTTACCGGTACTACTACGTACTAGTCATTGAAAGAATTTTTTTTTTTCTCAGGACTGTTAAAACTACTCAAGAAGGGCTCAGGAATAATTTTCCGTAGGCTTGTACAATTAAAAGTACTTGCAGGGCTCTACGAGAGACAGAATTAGAGATAGGTTTAAACATTTAATACTGAATAAACAGCAAAGAACTGACACTTGAAGTTAAGTGCACTTTGACACATCAACTTTACTTTTATGCAAGGATGAAATATTTAAATCATTTTCACAAAAATCAGTTCAGGCTGAGTTTTGGTTCACGCTATTTCATCATACTTACTCTAGTTGAAGAATACTGTCATCCATGCAGTACTTCACAATTTCAAAGGGATCCATGATCCAGTGCAGTTAGGTGAACACTAGATGATTGATAATGGCAGTGTGATATGTTGCTGAAGTTTTTTTTAAAGTTGCAGACTTTGTCATTGACAGTGTAGATACCAGACAGGCAAGGCTTTAGACGGGATTACACCTGCTTGTAGAAAGACTTAGTACTGCTGTTGGCTGTTCTGTTGTTAGCAGAACCTAGCTTCAGGTTGTGGTCAAAGATTCAAGTCCCATATCCTAACAGTCTTAAGGGCAGTGAACTGTTAGGGGTTCACCATATCTAGGGCACAGTATTATTGAAGATAGAGTTGAGCTTTCTCCTTTTGCATAGTCATCTTTGTGTTAAATCAGGTGCCCATTTACTACCTTAACCATCTTTGTGTTGAATCAAGTATCCATTTACTGTTGGTTAGATGGAAGAGGTTTTTATAGCAGTAAAAAGTCTGTCCCACACAGATCTGTCCACAGCTGAATGCGCTGTTTGACTACTGGCTCTTCTGGTTGTGGTGCAGGATGTTAAAGTTTTATTGGCTTTTGTCAGGGGCATGTTACTAGTTAGAAATCAGCTAAAAATGGTCTTCCATCATCTTTAGAGATGATGACACCCAAACATTAAGTTTCCTTAACTGTGCTCAGTTGTTTTGTTTTTTTTTGCATGAAGAAAACGTGTCAGTGGGTGGTTTTGTCTTTGTGGCGTTTATAGCGACTGTGCTATGAGACTTTACGTTTTGAACCTTGCATATTTTGTAGACATGCATGACTTATTGCAAATACTGCAATTTTTATAGCAAACATTGTAATTGTGTTATTTGGTTTTACCTCAAACATTTGTTACAAGCAGTAAAACACCCTGTAGTGTTTCTTAAGGCTGTGAAGTGAGCTTCAAACATTGTGTGATGGAAAATTACCATCACATTTTGGATGGCCTTAGGTGTTAAGAACAGTACAGAGGTTTCTGCTGGCAGGTGGTTTAGGGTATTATGAATGCAGGAGGGTAACTTAAGAATAATCACAGAAGTTTATTTAATTAATACCTGGCTATACTATATCATTATCATATCATTTCTGCTAAATGTTTCACTCAAAATTAATGCCAGTAAACCAGAATATTAGTTAGCAAACAAGTCGACCTTTTTTTCTGTAAAAGACCTGTTAGCTGCTTGAAATGTTTGCCTTTACTGCAGGTTAATGTACATATAGTACTATAGACATTTCTTGCACAGGTACCATGGCAGATGAAGAAGAATTCGAGGAGCAGCTGCAACAGGAGGAGAAGGCAAAGGTGGAGGAGGAAGAAAAGGAGGCGGTACATCAAGGTCTCACCTACACAGACTCTGATGGAACTGTCATGGAATGGGATCCTCATAGAAAAGCTTATTTCCCTCAGGTAATGTAGATCAATACATCATTGTTATGAAAGCTTTACATAAAAAATTAAGCATGTTTTCAAACGTAGTAGATTTTTATGTGATTTTTTTTTTCGTAATATACTCAGAGCATTGTATCTGTTGTCATACTTCGTCTAAAATTTGATGTGCCAAGTGTTTTGGAAAATTTAGACCAGTCCTTTGCTTCTTACAACAAGTTAGATGTAAAGCTCATGTTCTTTGGCTGATGAATTAAACTTTCTGGCATAGAAAAAGAAGGTCAAGGTAAAAATAAATCACTCTTTACATATTCACTACTTAAACATTCAGGGGAATGGGATTATGATGGGTGGGGTGGGGAAGTGGGTGGGAAGGGGAGAGGAGTAGTCATCATGTTGAAAGCATCTGCTGTGTACATTTTACCTGTGACATACCTTTGTATTGACATTTCTTGTCTGCTTTTCAAATATTCTTGAGGTTTTCAATGTCTAGATCTTTGTACTGTTGTTTTTGTACTTGATCAATGATTTACTTTTGCATTCTAATGTCATCAGATATTGCTGACATCTGCGACTGATAAGAAAGCCTGCTGTAGTGTGAAATCAGTTGTGTGATAACTATTACAAAGACTTCACTGCAGAAGTCTAATATCAGGCCTCCAAATGGCAATTACTTTAGAAAAATGCTAAGCATGGATCATTCATATCTGACAAATTGTCTTCTTTATTCACTTAGTGTGTATGCAATGGAATAGTCTTAATTGACTGAGTGTTTATCATTCACGTAGAGTTAATGAAATGGTCTCCATGCAGTGCACCCTACAGAGACACCTTGTTGATGAAACTGAAATCTACAAATCACAGGTCTCCAGTGATTACATTTCTGGTATCAGGAGACAGGAAGTGTAGCAATGACAGGTCAGGAAGATGCATTTGCAGTATTCATTTCATTCCTCTAGCTGTGTGTGTGTGTGTGTGTGTGTGTGTGTGTGTGTGTGTGTGTGTGTGTGTGCATACAGATTGACAACGACTTCATAGCACGCTACCAGATGAACTACGGTATGGACACCAGTCAGACAGGCACAGAGCAGTCTGGACTGACAACCTGGCAGCTGTCAGCAACCCTGTTGCAGCAACGGCAGAGAGCAGCCAAGCTTGGCAGGACTACTACAATTATTACAACCAGCAGTGGAGCACAGAGTCCTCAGAGGGTGGGAACAAAGAGGGTGAGGCAGAAGGCACAGACGAAAAAAAATACACCACTGCTGACTACTACGCATACTATGCATACTACTACGGGGAAGATTATGCCCAGAAGTGGCTGAATACACGGATGGAGGAGGAAGAAGAAGCAGAAGAAGCACGAAAGGAAGAAGCAAAGAAGGCTGAGGAGGAGAAGGCTAAGGAGGAGATAGAAGGAGCCGAGGAGATCACGAAGGAAGACGAGAAGGATGGGAAAGTGAAAAAGAAGCAAAAAGGAAAAGACAAAGAAGGTGTGAAGAGGAAAGCTCCGGAACAGCCACCAGGTACAGTTTTCTTTCTTTTTTTTGACTTTGTAACAAAACAAAAAAAGAAAAAAAAGTAAGGTAATGCTTGCTCCCATGATAAGTACTCTCTCATAACTCCAAATGTTGCTTACAACACCAAATTGCCTAGCACTAATTCCAACACAAAGTACACAGCAAAACAAGGAGACATCCCCAGAAAAGCTTGCCTATATCCTGCACTGACAAGCACACCACAACAATAACTGGGTGAATGAACAAACGTACTCTTAACATTTACTCAAGACTGCATTACCTTTTTGATTTGAATGTAGTCAAACAGAACACACAGACGAACAGAAACAAACACATGTGTCCATGGTTTGATTGATATGAAATCTTAAATGAAGCAGGGAACAGTAACAGGGAACACTAGGGGTTTGATTCTAGACTGCAGTCTTGCAGTGATTTACTAATTTTATCTAGCAAACGGTTGATGTCAGATTTTGTGGTTTCGTCATTTAATTGTTCATATATTTCATCTAGTGTTTCTTGCAAAGCCATACTGTCATCATTTAAGTTTTCTACACTATTATGCCTTTGCTGATTATTTTTCTGTCTTTCTTTGTCACACAGTTTGGGTGGCATAGGACTCGTATGTGTATCACTTGCTGTGTCTAAAGCCGTGCTGACATTCCGCATACAAGTTATTATCAGTCAAGTATGCAACAATTGCATCTCTTACAAATGATTCCAATACTTTACACGAGTCAAACTCACTGGTCTATAATTTCCATAATCTATTTTAGAACCTTTTTTTTTTTTTTAATAGCATTCACCTCAACTTTTTTCCAGTCAACTGGAGAGTGGAATACAACCAGACACAGACTCTAAGGACTTGTTATAGTAAATATTCAAAGGAAGAGTCAGTTCGTTCAGTATCCCTAATATCAGGTCCCAGAGTTTTGTGAGGATCTAAAGCTTGCAACTTGTTCTGGTCTGCAAATGGAGTAACTCTGATGTCACATATTGATCTGATGTGTCATTAAATGTGAAAATTCCTCAAGAACTGGTACATTACTTCTGTTTTCTTTTTTTATACACACTGGCAAAAAAAAAGTCATTTAGTCTCTGCGTTATCTAGATCATCTACAGCTGGACAGTCATCATTACACCAATATCTACATTGATTTTCATTTTTTCTTGTACATATTTCTAAAAGGCCTCTGGATTTTGTTTTTGATTATTAGCAGCCTTGCTTTCATGTTTCTGTAAGCTTTTCTTTTCTTTTCTTACAAATTTAGTATCCCTGTTCCTGGCTATCATATATTTCAGATAAGCACTCAAAGAGCTGCAACCGTGAAGTGGTTGAAAATTGGGTGTGTGGTTTCAGTCTTCCCAGTTGAGCCCATAACAAACTCAACTCTGGCTGGATAGGAGCCAATATCAGGCCAAAAAATGTCACAAATGTAAATGACTCTGATTTGAATGAAATCCACGGCCTAGCTGAGGAGTCTGTGATGCTGACCAGGTGTTGTGCCATGGCGGCTAGCATCACAATTGATTTTAAGCGTTGATAAGAAGTATAGTAGGGAAAAAAAGCAACATGTGACGGTACCTGTTTTAATGCTTGACCCCTGGTTTTTAGGATATGACATTCTGTGTTTTGGACAAGGTTTATTTTGACCTTAATGTAAAAACTCGACAAGAATACAGATACATGAAAAGTTGGGTAGGTGATCATTTGTGTTCACAGTGAGAAAAAGTATGACTTGAGTGTGAAGAAAAAATGTTGGAAACAATCATGAGCGTGAAGAAATGTTAAAAACAATTAAAAAGTAACATATGGTGGTCTTGCCATAGTGAGGCCTTTAAAACTGCAAAAGCAATATACACTCATTACTGGTCAGAAGCTGAACAGGGAATATCCTTTCATATCCTGTGCTTGTTTATCTCTGAGTCAGATTGTGCAAATTTTGAATAATATTTTTCAAAAATTTCTGGCTGGGCATACCTTCAAGCCCCCTCTGCTTTTGTACTAGTTAGTGTGTCTGTGATGCAAGTTTCTTCAAACACAAATAGTTTTCTCCTTTTTTTTAAATGGTTGACCGTTTTCACTTATTTACCTCTGGTATACAGCTGTGATTCCCCCCATAGCTGACCTTGCCCGCTACCTCCCCTAAAATAGAAAAAAAAAAGAAGATAAAAACAACAACAACAACAACAAAAAAGAAGAGAATTCCCAGCAGGGTAGGAGTTTACTTCTGTAAAATAGGTTTAGATTTTATTTGTTGATATGGTGGAATCAGTTAATATCGGCCTTCAGAAATCCTTAAAACTAGATCTGTTGTGTAAGTGGAGGGAGTCTTTATCAGGCAGTACATCTGGTCTAGACAGGTGGAAACATATTCCAGAAAAGCGACTTTTAACAGGAGAAGGATCATATTCCAAAGGTCTTTATCTGGATGTTTTTTCTGTATTGTTGTAAACGCATAGACAATACGTGAATGAACAGAAGGCAAAAGATATGCTGAGTTAATTCACTGTTTCAAGGTGTGCACAAGGTGATGCACAAGTCGCACAGAAGACTGAAAAGAAAATAACCACAATTGTGTGTGTGTGTGTGTGTGTGTGTGTGTGTGTGTGTTGTGTGTGTGTGTGTGTGTGTTCCTTTGTATTACTTGTCCACAAGTCATGGAAAACTCTGCTGTAAAGTACAATGTAGAAAGGGATATGGTACATATATTTGAATATGTGTGCTGTTTTACAGGTATGACCATTGACAGAAAGACCTTTCTTTCCATGGAACTGATCTAGAAAATGTTGCTTAGAGACTCCATTGGATTTAAGATGTCTGCAACATTGATTAACCACATATCCTAATCAGTGTTGCAAATATGTTACAGTCATATATCAGTTGTCCAAATCAGTCAGTTGTATGAAGTCCAGATGCTTCACAGAGCTTGTGGTTCATTTTTGTATTTGTTGCTGTTAATGTCAGTACATCTTTCTTCTTTCTTTCCAGCATGGTTTGAGATGGACACAGAGAAGTCGACGCACGTGTATGTGTCTGGCCTGCCCTCTGATTTGACTGATGAGGAGTTCAAAGAGCTGATGGCCAAGTGTGGCCTGATCATGTTTGATCCTCACACTCACCAACCCAAGCTCAAGCTCTACCGCAACCAGGATGGCACCCTGAAGGGTGATGGACTGTGTTGCTATATCAAGGTGATTCTCTGTTTGGGTGTTTTCTGCAGTTTCGAGTCTGAGTCATGCAGTTACTTATTTGACTCTGTACACGATGTAGGATGCACAGAAATGTAGGCTTATTCTTCGAGTTTGCATGAAAGGGTGAAATGTTGAGGAACTGAAGTGGACTGAAAAATCGTGTTTGCTGGTCCCATTATTGCCTGCTACATGTTAAGTGTGAATTAATTCTTTTGCGAGAGTCGCTGCCTAATTATTTCCCTTGGCAACAGACGGTTGTCAAAATTTTATGACTATTTATTCAAACATAAAAGCGCATTGTTGTATATGCATGAAAAGGGTAAAACATAAGCATTTTACTCTGAATGCTTTTAAACACATATTAGCTAATACATAAGTACTGGTGTGACGTTAAAAAGAGAGAGAGAGAGAGAAAAAGAGCGTTTGACTACCCAATAATATAATATTGTTCATTCCTTTTTCTGTGGTCATTGCATCAAAAAACCATCTCTGTTTAAAAAAAGACAGTTAAATCGAAGTATGAAACATGACTGCATCAACTAATTGAAAGAAAAAAAAGGTGAGTTTTTTTTTAGACTGCGGTCGCACACAGTCATACGGTACCAGTTAATAAGGTACAATATTTATGAATGTCTCTTAGTGCTGATACATATGCACTCACCTTCATTAGCACAATCATTTATTTTGTTGACATCCTTCTTCTTCTGTTGACATCTCTTCTACCTCTTCCCTTCCATCCAGCCATCTGCCACCATATTACATTTATTCAATGATATATTTATGTGAGTGATTTGGGCTAGTGCTCTGTCTTTTTTTCAATGATATAGTTATGTGAGTGCTTTGGGCTTCTGTAAAGATAAATGCTATATCCATTTTAATTCATTATTGTTTCATCTTCTCAGACCAACCAGCATACAAGTTGTCTTTCCCTCACTGGTACAGACTGTTGGGTTACTTTCAGCAACATTACCTTACCTTACTTTCAGCAAGAGTCTGTGGATCTGGCTCTGAACATCCTGGATGGGTCCAATGTCCACGGAAAGATCATCTCCGTGGAGCGGGCCAAGTTTGAGATGAAGGGCGACTTTGACCCCACCAAAAAGAAGAAAAAGCTCAGCAACAAAGCCAAAAGGAAGCTGAAAGAGAGACAGGCCAAGTAAGTGGAAATCTAACAAAGCATAGCACTGAAAACTTATGAAATATCTAGGGCGTTCACTTCTCAGTTAATCTGCGGATTTCAATGAAATGTAAAAATTAAGATAAATAACAGCAGCAATTTCAGCCCCAAACAAACAAACTAAATAAACTAAGGAAGTTAGGGGAGCAGAAAAAAATGACAATGGAATCTGCGGTCTGCTGACATTCAGTTCCCAGTATGTTCACAGACTTCAGTGAAATGTACGAGCAAAAATCAACAATGACAACAATGTCACCCCCACCCCCCACCAAAAAATGAATGAACAAACAAAAAGGGAAATTAGGAGAGCAGAAACAAAGTGACAGGGGAAACTGTGAACTGCTGGCCGTGTTTCTGATGTGCTATCAGAAAATACTAATGTCACAAAATCTCATGTACACTTTTTCTTGAGAGTGGATTGTTGCATTTTATCTTCCCAGTTGAAGGCAAACTGATACAACACTGAGGTTGTGCATCAGCAGGATGCTGCAAAGATGAAAGAGACAGACAAAAGCTGTATGAACACACGGTCCTAGTTGTGGGTGGACTGAAAAAAAAACGTGGGCAATACACCACTCACACAGTGCTCAGATTGGAGTCAGACTGCATCCTTTTGAAAGCAAGTTTTTTTTTGGGGGGAAGAGGAAGCTTGCCTGCAGCATCCCTTGAATTTCACTGATTTTTGCTTTTCCTCAGCGGGAGCTCTGAATATCAGAACATTAAAAGTCTGTTGATGGATATGAAGAAAAATATATACAGAGAAAAAAAAAAGAAGAAATGTTATAAAAGAAATTTAATCATACAGACAGAAGCAGGAATGTGTGTTAGTAAAATAACAATACTGTAGCAATATTTCAAAACATTTGCAGTCAAAGAAAAAGATTCTAAAGGATAAGGAATCTGTTTCCTCACCCATCATCATGTGTTGTGTGTAATGCAGGTTGTTTGACTGGAGACCAGACAAGGTTGAAGGCGTCAGGATGCGATTTGAGCGGATTGTCGTCCTCAAGAACATGTTTGACTTCAAAGAATTTGAGGTGGGAAGAGAAATACTTGCATTTTTAGAGCTAACAAATTAGTCTGGATGGGGAGTTACATTGTGGTTTAGTTACTGTTCAATGAAGACCAAAGAGAAATCTTCTATCCCCAAGCATTTTGCAGTTTCTAATAGACTGTGGATTAGAGTGTTAGCTTCACAGTTTATTGAAGGGAAATTCATTTCTCTGTGTGTGTGGTTTTTTTTTTTTTTTTAGACTGATCGAATAACTGATTGACTCTTTGATGGAGTCAGAGTGGAGGGACTTTGTGCAGGACATAGAAGCAGGGAAATAAAGCAGAGTGATAGGCCTGCCAGAGGAATGGAATGGATGCAACTGTTCATTGAACGGCTTGGTCCATTTTTGCGGTGGGCTGGTGGGAAACGTTCTTGGATTTGCCTGACTACTTGATCGCCTGCTTTATTGACTAGATAAATATAATTGTGATAAGGACATGATTTGCTTTAGATCAGGTTTAACGTTCAGTGATTGATTTGGTTTGGATTTTTAGTCTTAATACTTTAACCCTTTCACTGCCAGACGTTCTGTTTTGCATAAATCCCTATCGCCAGCCATTTAAAAGAAAAACTTTCATACCAGATAACGAGGATATCTCTGGAACTAAACAACAAATTTTCATGCTGTTTTTTGTAAAATCAGTGATAATTTTTACGTTCAAATGTGCGTCTCTGACACGTAAAAATCCTATCTGACACACTGGATTTCAGTTCAGTGCATCACTTAAACGTACCAAAATTTACTGTGACGCAGTGATTTTCTCCTGTATGCATTACAACTCTGAGCAGCGCCTCACATAAAAGCACTTTTGTCCAATCCGCCTCGATCAAAGTCGATAAGACCATTGCTTTCCTCGACATTTTAGAATGTTCTGAATTGATGAACAACTTCTGCTTTAAAACTCTTCCCTGCTGAAAACCAACAATAGTCATCAAATTAGACAACCCAAATCTTTGATTGGACCACAAGATCACATGATTCGGCCATGCACGAACAGCATGGACAATCGTATGTAATTCGGCCTTTCAGAGACAAAATCTGTGGTTCAGCCGTGGGTTACGGGTGATGTCCAGCAAACAAACGTCAAGCGATCTATGCGACACAACCAGTTCGGATAATGAAAATGGCTCCGTTATGGAGGTAGGAATGTGTAGCGCACAGTGCAAGAATGGCCAACCAACATAGTTTCGTGAAACGTTCCACGAATATTCATCATTCACCTCTTGTTTGTCACCGGCTCCCGATGATCATTGAAAGGCAACTGGAATACAGTCAAATAATAAAATGTTTTAGTACTGACGGAATTGGTTCAGGTTGTGTAAATTTTGTGATGATAATCGCAGTGAACTTCCCACATATCAAGTTTCACTGTTAAAATCCTGATAGTGTAGGTGTTCACACTTATTCACTTTAGTTTACACTTTACTAACATTGGAACACAAATTTAAATAGATAAAGTTTAACATAATCTGGAACATTTTTATCAACCTTGTTGATAGCACCTTTTATCCATTTCTGTCTAATTCTTTCTCTGTGTTTGAGCGAGTCAGAACACGCTCGTGTGTGTGTGTGTGTGTGTATGTGTGTGGCAGTTATGAAGTGTGCCCCCCCTGCATATTTTCACATGCCTGTTAGTCTCTGGAACATGGAGAGCCATTTTCGTGGGGTATTTGAGTCAAGCTGGTCATAATTCCCACTCAAACACATCTCTGCTGTACACCTCTGACACGTATTAGTTGGCCATGCCCCCTTCGACCTCGACCCCCCGTTGCAAGCCAGCTGTGCTTGCAGTTCACTGTCTCTTAGCTCTTCGTGTTGCTCACCCCGTCACTATCATGTCTCACTCACAGTGCTTCAGTCACTGCTAGTTGGCCCAAAGGCAACAACACACTGGTTCACACACAGCACAGCAGGCCTCGTCTCTCCTCCACTTGGCACGTGTCCAACACCTCACTTTGTAGTAATTCGGTCAAGCTCTTGCTATCACATAATGTTTCCTGATCACCATCTGGGTCTTCTTCATCTCAATCAGGATCAACTGACTGGCTATTCAATATCTCCAGCACCTGATCTGTGATACATGTACGGCGAGACTGAGTACCTGAAGGGCTTGGTTGTGATGTCATAGTGAATAGAAAAACAATCAGTATAAATCGATAAAAACACTTAACTGAACAGCGCTTTGATGAAGCAATAGAAAAACAATCAGTATAAATCGATAAAAACACTTAACTGAACAGCGCTTTGATGAAGCAAATGATTGTGGGGCACAGGTCAGGGAATCCCCCAGTTATGACGTTTATTGGTGGCTTTTCTATCTCATCAAATTGGAGAGTGAGAGTATTGGGACTTGGGTAACCCTAGTTGGTTGCATTTCGGCAACGTTGGCGATGAGCCGTGTGGTCGCAGAAATGAGGCGTAAGGTTAATATGTATGTAGTTCCATGTTTAAGTTGCTTGCAACCCTGGTGTGGACTCTATAAATGCTATGAATAGGACTTATGACATGACAACTGGACCAACTCTGCAGATCAGGACATGTCTGTATTGTGAATCAGAATAAAATGTCAGTCTGCATGTTATTTCCTGTTTGATCCCATTGTCAGAAAAGCATACCATCTTTGCCAGTATCAGCCTTGCACCACCACCACCACCCACCATCCACCCCCAAACACACATACATCTACCCCTTTACCCTCTCGCGCCACACCTGTCTCACGTGAGACTGTGTATCTTGTTTGCATGCAGGATGATCCTTCGCTCATCAACGAGCTCAGAGACGATGTACGCACTGAGTGTGCCAAATTTGGAGACGTTCGGAAGGTCCAGGTTCATGATGTGAGTGGCCTCTCTTTCTGGTGTGGCTGGATCTGTGCCCCTGCAGACAGTTTTGGGAAATTGTCAATAGAGAAGTTTCCGGAAGACATTTTTTTTTTAAAGACTTCAATTTTTGATGAGAAATACTCCCAAGTGCAATTTTGGGAAGCGCATCTTTGTCACCTTAATTTGAAGCTTGTGTTTTATGTGTGTGTTGTCGTGTTGTGTGTGTGTGTGTGTGTGTGTATCTGTGTGTGTGTGTGTGTGTGTGTGTGTGTTTTATATTACAAAGTCATATACTATACATCTTTTTTTTAAACATACTTAGTCACTTTTCAGAATAGTTTTTCTCACATCACAGTATGATTGCATCTGTTGAAGGATGGACATGTTAAATGGGATGATCACTGCTCCAGGTGCACATGACTAGATGTAAATTAGATTTACTTTATGCCAGTGAGTAAATAGTATTACAAAATTGATTGTAAAAGTCATTGTTTTTATCTAGACACAGAAAACAAACTGAGTGTGCCAGGTTTGGAAACATGCAAGATTTAAAAATAGTATGGTTTCTTCTTTTTATTTCTATTATTTTTTCTTTCTTTCATTGACTTCTGCTTTGTTTCATTCATAATTTTTCATTCTTTTTCTTTCCCTCCTCCTTGCCAGTACATAGTGAAAAACTGGGTTTTTGTCATATAAGCTGATAAACAGTAAGGTCTACCTTTGATAAAAGGAAGAGATTTTGAATGTTGTAATGCATTGACTGTCTGATGAAGACAGAGCAGATGGGCAGTTTGCTTTAACTTTTGATTTATCTTTGCAGCGGCACCCTGAAGGAGTCATTTCCATCACTTTCCAGTCCCCAGAGCAAGGTGACTGTTGCGTGTTGGCATTGAACGGCCGCTGGTTCGCCAAGCGCCAGATCAAGGCAGAAACCTACGATGGGAAGACCAAGTATGAAGTTCAGGAAACGGATGCTGAAAAGGAGGAACGACTCCGAGGTTGGGAAGCTTTCATTGCTGGAGACCCAGGCAGCAAAAAAACTGTTCCAAGTAATGAGGGTGAAAGTAGCCAGTCACCGGGGGTGAGTAGGACCTCAGTGCAGAGCGGCGGCTCAAGAGCAGACAGTGCTTGTTTGGAAGGAGTGCCCAGTGGCAGTGGGGCCGCGGGGGCTAGTAGTGAAGTGACGGAAAGTGAGGGGGTGAGTGGTGGCGGTGAGCGTGGTGGAGCCAGGAACGAGGGGTTGTTGGGACATCGCAAGATTCTGCTGGAGGAGCAGCAAACTGATGTCCTTGTGCTGTTCACCTTCAGGACATGCAGGAGTGGCAATTTTCAGGTTCATGCTTGATTTCCAGGTCTGAACAACTGAAGAAAAATATAGGTTTTAAGGCTGGCAGAGAGATAAAAGAAGGTTGCCCCAGTTTTATTGGGGAAAATCAGGCATATCTATTTGAAACTGTTCACATCAAGAATGTAAGATAATATTTGTGAAAGAAATTGATTCCTCTGATAGGTGAGCATGATTGATTGACTCAGATTTGAATGATTTTTTTCTTTCCCTGGTCAGGTTTGACCATGGTGCAAAAATGTATGGGGCAGCCTTGCACAAATCATACTGCTTTCAGTGATGCCTTGCACCAGAATGAGACGGAATTATAATGCATGAAAATCAGTGTACTTGATCGCTAAGAATGCATTTAAGATCAGTGGATGAAAGAGACATCCTCTGCCTGCAGAGGAATGCATTAAACTTGGTTAAAATGAGGGATGTTGTTATTGACAGAACTGAGGAAATACAAAGAGCACAGGATTTTACTAGCTGCTGTGGCTAACATCGCAGCTTGGAGATGGGAGTTTTGGGTTTTTTAATCCCACCAGAGGCATTCATTTTGTGGGATTTTTTTTTTATTTGGATGGCTCTCTACCAGACTCGAGTATGTTCTGGGCCCAGATGGAACTTTGGAACCATACAGTCGAGTTTCATAGGCTTTACCAATGCTCCCCAAGTATGACTTAATTTTCCTAGCCAACTGTACTTGTGTGTGTGTCTCTTGGTCCTGGTTGATGCCAGAAAATGATGCATAGAGTGCTGTCATGTAGTCTCAGAACAGAATGTAGCTCCGTAGCATCATCTTCACAATACATTGTCCTTTATCATGATAGTGATGAAATGTCGTGGTCAGTTTATCACCCAAGAAAAAGACGTAATGTGTGTTTACATTCATTGTCTTCTCAAACTTGGATCACGTTAGAATGATATTAAAAAAAAAAGTCCCAAAAATTTCTGAAACTTCATGCCCTGTGTGATGATGGATGCCCTCAGTCTGGTTTCCCGTCCACATACATGTCTGTGGTGTCGAAGTCATCAGTATCAGCATGTTCACTGGAATTGTTATTGAATGGACTTGCAGAGGGCTATGCTCATTCATTCTGGCTCTATGACAAAACAGGTATTGTGAGTAGGGGGCCTAGGAATTGGTGGTCTGCAAATGTTGGATCAAAGCAGGCATCACAGATATCACCGAAGTGACTCAGCAGCAGTGCAGTGTCTCTTTAGGTGGGTTACCTCTCATGATGACCTGAAACTGATTGCTTTTAGTGGACTGCTGGTACTGGTGCAGTTGTGGGGTGAGCCTGGGGGTTGCTGAGTATTGGTTGGCTGGAGTGAGCAGTGTTGAGACAATACCTCCAAGGATGCATAGAAGAAGAGCCAGCAAAAACAAAAACAAGGAAAAAAAAGAGGGTGCATGACATCATAGCTGTCCACAGATAATGGCTTATTATGAAGACTGAGGGGAAAACAACAAAGGAAATAACCAGACAGCTCTGTCAGTATGATAGAGATTGATCTGAGTTAGGTAACATGCCACTAAAAAGTGAGTTGCTTGTCACCTCACAATGTTTATTGCAAGTAGCTGAAATACGAAGGAGGAGTGTCAGGGAATGATTGGGGGTTTGGGTTAAAAGTGACCTCATGACATTTTTTCATATGCTGCTAACATTAAAATTCTTTGTACTATGCTTCTTGTTAACATATTGTTTGAGAACGCCATTTATTGTTGAACTTGTGAATGATTCAGTTTAAAAATTTATCTTTCTCAGAATGATGTGTCAGAGAAGAACCATCTTGCAAACCCCATACCTCAAAGATTTGATTGTAAAATGGTTCTCACTGATCATACAAAGAGTGTAAAAATACATAGAAATGCAAAGGCTTAAAGTGATTTGGTGGTGACAAGCAGTTTAGTGAAATTCATATCTGGAGTCTTTGGTACGCTGGTCATCTTTCTTAGCTGCCGAACTGTACTGGGCATAGAAATCACTTAACAGGATTATCTCCCCTGTATCTGTGGAGGAGGTTAATGGTGGCTAGTACTCGCAGTGATAGTCAAATCAGAGTGGAGATAGTTCTAGAATTTCAGTGTTACCGCTGTGTACATTGAAGTAAAACTGAGATCATTATAAAAAGAAATTATCAGTGTTACTTCTGTACCTTTTGATGTAGGTGATGTATTCATTGTTCTGTGTTATTATATATATATATATATTCCTTAAAGCTGGTTGACTACTGATTGTTAACTTTTGAACAAAATACTTGTTGCGGAATTGCCGGC
This sequence comes from Conus canariensis, assembly GCA_033310375.1. Taxonomy (NCBI): domain Eukaryota; kingdom Metazoa; phylum Mollusca; class Gastropoda; order Neogastropoda; family Conidae; genus Conus; species Conus canariensis. Next base: position 54,250,156 of record CM065727.1, read on the forward strand.
TGTTGCAGTTTCAGAGCAGAGTTTTGGATTTCTTTAGATTGACATGGCACACACACCACATTAAGAACATCGTATGGCTGCATTGTCAAGACAAAGAATAAAAGAGAAATGTTTTAGGTCTTTAAACTAAACAGGGGAGAAAAAAGGCAAACGTAGAAAAAACAAAAAAACTCCACCACTACCCAGAATAAGTAAAGAAAAATCAGAGACAGCTTCTTTGTCAGTCAGCATAATGTGGAATCTTTTGATTCTCAAAAAAAAAAAAAAATTCTTTTCCTGATTGGCAGACATGAAGACAAGAAATAATTAAAAATTTCGCCTACATATTTGCCAGTAATTATGCAGTATGTAACTGTCTAGTTTGAGAAAATAAAAGCATTGCAGAGTGAATTGGGGAAAAAAAGGCTAATTCCTCAAAACATTCAAATGAAGTAATCTGAACTTGAAATATCTACAGGTTTCTTTTTCTTTTTCTTTCTTTGTTCTAAATGCATTCTAAATTCTAACAGCAGAATGATACAAACTCAGATACCATCAGATTTACTGAGCGCACTCAAAGGCAGAGATAATTCATGTACATAAGCACAAGACACATCTCTATAATACTACAGGTTACTTATATTACAAACACAAATACAGATAATTCCCCTCCATTTCCTGCCCCTCTTCCCTTTCTCCCCCTGTAGCAGAGGACACTGCCTACACTGTTATCTGCCCCTGCTGAAATAAAGAGCAACATAGTCATAAAGAAATATTGAAGTGTTAAAGAAACAAAAATGTTACTCAATTTTCACTTGAATAGAAATGCATGTACGATACTTTAAATATGTATTTAAGTTTGGGAGGGAAGAGAAATTTTTTGTTGACTTTTTTTTAATGTTGATAAAATAGAATACACATTACTTCTTTATTTCATTTTTTTTTTTTTAAGTCCAACATCTGGCATGTTGCAGTGATCCTTTTGTCGACAAGTCACACCAAGGGACCCCACCAGCCGACCGGCATATCCACTGTATGTCAATGTCAAGCGTCTGAGAGACCATTTAAGCAGCATTGATGGTGGTTGGTGCCATCGTTGGTCTTCTGGCGCTGATTTCTGTGATTTTACTATTCTCCAGTCACCAACAAGCCTATTGCAAGTTTGCTTAGTCGTGGAGCCGGCGTGAGTGAGCTCTCCCTCCGGAGGGCGCCACCACGTCCATCCAACGACAGCCCCCATGGACTTGCTGATACCGGTGACCCCGACGGAACCAAACCAAAGCCACAGACCTGGAGAGGACACCGAAACTGAGGTCACCATGAGAGCAGGGCATGAAGGGCCACAGAATTTGAGACTTTTTTTTATGCTGATCGATGAGAATGAGGATGATTAAGATGATGCTACGGATTTCCATTTCGGTCTGAGACTACATGACAGGGCTGTACTCTACGCTTCCTTTCATAATATATCCCAGCGTCAACCAGGCCTGAGAGATACAGGCACCTGCAGTGTTGGTCAGGAAATAAGTACAGAACATTTGTTTATTTGTTTGCTTTTGATCCTTTTGTGACGAAAAGAGAAAAGGGACCACATCCACTATCTATATCTTTATCTTGTATGTGCAAATTCTAGCTTCTGACTGTAGACAGTTATATCAGTATTGATGGTGGTGCTGTGGCTGGCCATCAGCTTGGTCTTCTTGGCGCTGATTTCTGTGTATCTTCTGATGTTTCTTCCAGTCACTCAACAAGCTTGGCAAGTTCTTGTTCATTGCCTGCTATGTCATCAGTGTCTTCAGCAAATTGGGGATTTGTGATGGATTCTTCCTCCAGTGCTGACTGTGCTTATATGATCATCAGATGTATCAGTCATGATGCATTCCAGGAATATATTGAAAAGTGAGGGAAAATAGAAGGCAGCCCTGACGAAAGCCTAAGTGAAGTATAAAACCATTCTCCAATAGCACCCTGTATGAGCACTGCACTGGTCGCTTTGAAGTACTGTGCTGGATGGTGTTGAAAAGCTTCTGCTTGATGTTAAATTTTTTCATTGTACCTGCTGCTGGATGCTGCAGAATGCCTTCCTGAAGTCTATGAAGATGAGGCAGAACTATCTCTGGTGTTGGAAGATGTTTTTTGGCAAATGGAATTAGGTTAAAAATCTGTTCAATGATACTACTGTCCGTTGCAGAATCCAGCCTGTTCTTCAGCAATAATGATATCTGTTTGTGGCTGCAGTCTCTTCAGAATGATTTTTAGCAATATTTTGCTGCATGGCTGATCAAGCTTATCGTTCAGTAGCTCTGGCAGTGTTGGGGATTTCCTTTAAAGGGAAGGGTACCAATTAGTGATCGAGTCCATGATGTGGCCACTCCTCAGTGTGCCAGAGTTTGGTTGCAGATGGAAGTGGGGATACCATTACTGTATTTCCACCGTGTCTCGAGAGCTCTGCAGGACATTTTTAATGCCGCTGCCTTCTCTTGTATGAAGAATATTCCTGCAGGCAGAGAATCAGTGTTTATCAGGACATCAAAGCCATTGTTCGAATGAAACCACAGAAGCTATCCCTTTCTCTGCCAGTCTCCTCGGTTTTCTTTAATACCATTGTGAGTTTAAGGAGCAGGCACAGTTTGAGAACTCCAGGTCTGTATTTCCTCCAGGCAGTGCCGTTCCCTTCTCCCTGAGCTGTTTCTTCCATGAGGCTACATTTGTCCTGTTGTATCTTACATTGTATAGATCTTTTCACTCTTTTTTTTTTCTTCTTTTTTGTCCCTCGAGGGCTTTTGAGGTGAAGGGAGGGGTATTAGACCAAAGTGGAACTATGGGACCTAGGAGTAAGAGGGGAAGATAGACTTAAATCGGGGTGAACATAAAATAGACCTGGGAAAACATGTTTTTGAAGGTAAGCATATATCCATGGGGAATGAACGTAAACTGTAGGAATAGGTAGCCCAGGGGAGAAATTTAATTCGTTCCCAGTGACAAGAGCTGTACTTTACCCTACCCCTTCACCACCTTTGCAGCCATGTCTTTCCCACCAGTTGCCCTGCTGAACAACGGAAAGAGCATGTTGGAAAGTAAGCCTATTTGGCTGCTACTTTGTGGGACTAAGTCTTCAGTATGTAGTTAGTCCAAATGTCAGCTGTGGTGAAATCATGCTCACTTAGAGACCAGTTATAGAGAAGAAGCAACACACAGGGAACTTAACCACCTCTGCTGACATACTTGTTTTGAGTTTCTTGCTAATTTTATGTGGTTTTGGAATAAATACACGTTTAAGATGGATGAACAAGTTTGGTTTTTCTTTTTTTTTTTTTTTTTAAAGTGGTTGTAGAGGCGGATAGGCAGAGTTTGAAAAATAATAACTGCTTAGTGACCAAACTAAATTATATTGAAAATAAAGTTGAAAAAAAAAAAGTTTAGGCATAGCAGCAGAGAGATTTGGTAAGTTTATATATGTGCTGAGTTAAAAAAAGAATGCCAGGTTTCTTTTTAAAGCACAATAACACCTAAAACTGTTTATAGCATGTAATAAGTTGATACAGCTGAAGAATCTTTGACTTGTTCCATTAAAATTCTTGAGGAATGTAGGGCCGCGACAATGCATCTCCAGCAGACCCAGTTCTGGGCTGACCTCGTCAGCTAGGGCCCATGACACCCTGGTTGTCATCACGTCAGCATCTTGCACCTGTGCCATGTTTGTCACCGTCATCCCCCTTTCCTTTTCACCTCTGTGTGTGGGTTCCAGAGATGAGGAAATGAAGCTTGAAATTACAGCACTTGTTCTGATGGGTGAACATTCAAACTTGCATTGCTTCCCTTATACTGAAAGATACCTTACTGTATGTATGACAAGTGTGTGAACTTAAGATAAAAAAAAATAAGGATGGGGAAGGAGAGAGATGACACAGTTAGTTGCACGGAAAGGTAGGAGGAGGGGGGGCAGTTGGGGAGGAAGAGGTTGGAGGGAGAGGGGAATGGGGAAGGAAGGTGGGGGTTGATTTTAGTTGTCTGTATATTATCTTCTCTTTCTTTTAAAAGTTGCAGCATAATATGCACACTTCTGCATTGCTTCCTTAGAGCTAGTGGTAGTAGTCGTAGTGGTGTCGTTAATGTTATTGACACGAAAATGATATACTGCAATTGACAGTTCAAAGAAGTCTGTCAAGTCTGGTTGACAGCATATAAATCATATATATATATATATATATATATAATGTTGTGTGTGTCTGTGTGTGTGTGTGTGTGTGTGTGTGTGTGGTGTGTGTACACTTTACTCAAGATCCACACTTAAATCTAATGATTTCTTCCTTGGACCATAAAATCCATCATCCCACTATGTTTTGTTAAAATCAGTTTTTGCATAATTTTACTGACAGACAAACAAACAAACCAACAAACAAAGGTGAAAACATAACATCATGGCAGATAGATACACCTATTATTATCTTTTTAGGAGTGCATGCCACATATCTGGCTTTCAAAAATAGCATGGAACTTTCTGCTCTTGTGCTTGCCACTTAACTGACTAATAATCAACAATTAAACCGATAATCTGACTTTTGTACCAGTTTCATACAATCACAGATTTTTTTCTTCAAAACTTACTCAGACTTAGTTCAAAATACAAAACAAAATACCATGTGTCTTGTACAACTGATAGAACAGAATATCTTCCAACTTGTACAACTGATAGAACGGAATACCTTGCGACTTGTACAACTGATAGAACAGAATACCTTGCGACTTGTACAACTGATAGAACAGAATACCTTGCGACTTGTACAACTGATAAGGTAAACAACAAAGTTGTCATGAAAATGTAAATTATGTGGTATGTCATTACTTGCAGTCATAATATGTGACACAACAGAGATGGTACAGCTTCTGATTTTACATTTTACTCTGTCTGCACACAAAAAAGAAAAAAAATCTCCCCATTCAACACAACAAAATACTTTCCAGTTACCTGATTCCAACAAACAGAAATAGTAATGCTGTGACAGGAGTCGGAATATCAAGTCAAAAAGTAGTATCATAAATGAATTCGTACCTTTTTTTTTTTCACTGTCAGAAATTCTTCTGAGTGACCTTCTGGTTGAACTGACAGTGCTTGTTCTCTTGTACACAAAAAACTGTTGTTGCCCTTTTTTTTTAACCCTCCTGATTGAGTAGAAAAATAAAGATAATACTAGTAGTTAACAGAAAATTGAATATAGAAATAAAGATAATACTGGTAGTTGACAGAAAAAGATCTGTTGGACTCGGAAGAGGACATAATTTGCCCTGATTGTGATGATTATTTTGTTTCTGCCCTACTTCAGTCTGCCCTTCACCTTCTGTCTTTTCTCTCACCATCCGCCCTATATTCCCTAAAACATGTTATTTTCTACCTATGTTATCCTTGCAGATGTGCTGCTTAACGAACCATCTCTTTACCCTCCGTATGCACACATACCTATCATTTTTTTTGTGCGTTTCATTTGTTTTGTTTTGGTGGTTTTTAATACATATTCTCTGAGATCATTTCTAATGTATAAATACAGGCTTACATTGTAGAAAGCTTCACTTTATCAATAAATGAATTCTTTCTGCAATTTTTTGTTAAAGATTTGCTTGTGTGTGTAGGTGTAAATTAAAAAAAAAAATATATATATATATATATATATATATGTATATTTTTTTGTTTTAGATTCTATAACCCCTCCTTTTTGACATCCTGAATTCCTTCACCTGACCTAATTCCATTCTGCCTTCCACACTCCCCCGCCCCGCCTCGTCTCCTTTTTCCATATTTCCTGTGATTATTTTAGTTTAATGCCGATTTCAACTCATGATGTTTCATCTCTCTGTGTTAGCTCCACAGTGACAAAGTATGCATGGTATTTGCGTGGTATTCATAATGATTCTTACATTTGATCTTTTTAGATGCAGTCTTGGGAAGCTGTATGTTTTAGTTCATATTAAAAAATCATTTAATTTCAATTTTTGTTTTGTTCTTGAACAATTTTTTTTTTCAGCAGCAGAGACACATAACACTTTTGAAAATACAGTTTTACAATTACTTTAGCCTTGAGTCTACATTTTCTGCACTACCTTCCTTCACAGTTCATATAAAATTTGTTTTATCCTTAAACACATGAATCCACACCCCTCTTACAAGTCCTCTCTCTCTCTCTCTCTCTCTCTCCCCTCTCTCTCTCTCTCTCTCTCCCTCTCTCTTCTCTGTCTGTCTCTGTCCATCTACCCATTGTCCCTTCTTCTCAGAATATCCACCCTCTCCCCACCTTGCCTTGGCCAGTCCCACGACAGCTTCCCATCAAACCTGCTGCGTCACTTCTCTCGACCCTGCTTCTTACTCTCTCCGGGTGCGCTCCTTCCACCCCCATTTTATTTACTTATCATTTATTTATCTATTTGTTTGTGAACATTTATTTTACCCGTGGTACGTTTCACATGCATTAGATGTCAGCACAACAATAGCAGAGGACAGATGATGTGTGTGAGTGTATGGTGTGTGTGTGTATGTGGTGTGATGTGTATGTAAATGGTGTGTGGGGGGTGTGTGTGCATGTGGTGTGTGTATGTGTGTGTGGTGTGTGTGCGTGCGTGCGTGTGTGCTTGCATGTGTGTATGAGTGGGAGCGCATATGCATGCATATGTTAAATAGACACTTGCTGTCACTGGTGATGAAAAATCATGTTGGAAACATTGGGCTCTTTTCTTGTGAAGTGTTTTGTTCCTGATCAAACATTTAGGAATTATAACCTGCCCCACTTTAGGTTGCTTCCTTTTCAATGTTTTTCTTTCCTTGACTGATTGATTCGCTTCTGTGTTGTCTTTCCTATATTTTTGTAAGTGCACAGAGGAGGGATACAGAGTTATGCTTCAGAGGAACACTGATTTCCAGACTATATGGACAGACATCGCAGCAGGCACCAGATGTTATTAGCTACCCCCATTTAATCAAGCCAGACCCAAAACAAGGGCCATAAATCTTCATGGCAGCACACCACCTCACCCTAATTCTCCCTACATGCAAGCTTTTCAGCCACCGACAGTAATCAGGGCCAACTGGATCTGCATTGGCGCTGGACACTGTAATAAATATTGATGAATATGAAACTTAAAAATATTGATCAATGGCCCTTCTTTGTGCTCCCCCCTCCACTCCTCCTCTTCCCCCAATTAATCATGCTCTCTCTGTCTCTCTCTCTCTCCCTCCCTCCCTCTCTCTCTCTTCCCTCCCTCCATCTTCTCTTCTCTCTCTCTCCCATTCTCTCTCCCTCTTCTCTCTCTCTCCCTCCTCCCTCCCTCCTCTCTCTCTCTCTCTCCTCCCTCCTCTCTCTCTCTCTCTCTCTCTCTCTCTCTCTCCTCCTCCTCCCTCCCTCCTCTCTCCTCTCTCTCCTCTCTCTCTCTCTCCTCTCCTCCCTCCCTCTCTCTCTCTCTCTCTCTCTCCTCTCTCTCTCTCTCCCTCCCTCCTCTCTCTCTCTCCCTCCCACTCACTCCCACTCTCACTCACCCCCACACGCACACACACACACACAACACACACACACACACCACAAGCACAACCACGACAACCATACACACACCACCCCACGCAGCACACACACACACACACACACACCACACACACACACACACACAGCTCCCCACCCACCTTTCCTCCCTTCTCATCCCCACCCCCTCTCTCTCTCTCTCTCTCTCTCTCTCTCTCTCTCTCTCAGGGCAATGGGTCCAACCTGTCGTTCATAACGCCTCATATCACAGATCTGATGGAAGAGAACAGCACGCAGAGGCCATGCTGCAGGTTTGGGTCAGGTTGAAATTAACGTGAAAGCAGGAATGAAAAACGTGGCGAGCAAGGCAACTAGCTGGAGCCTCCATATATTAATTCATTCCCAGCTGATGGTCCCCATGACCGATCGCCCTCGTGCAAAGGGCGCTAATTCAATTTCCAACAATGGTGGGAGGATAATACACACCTGGGGTAAATCAGCTGCGATGCATCAGTCTTGACAGCGCAATCTTCGGGATCAGCAGCCTGATCTGTTGATGTTGCTGTTTGTTGTCTTTTCCTCCCCCCCCCCCCCCCCCCTCAGTTTCCCCCCTCACCTCAGTTCCTCCTCCCCGTTCTCAGCCCACTCCTCCCTGACCTCCTGCTGTCCGACCGGATTCATAATGATGTAATTTGATTTAGGTTTTTCTTGTATGTAATTCTTTAGTTATGAACAGCCATACACTATAGTCTGGCAGCCGACAGTGAGCGTAACAGGTGAATTACGGCCCTATCAAATACCAGTCGTGAGAGAGTTTACAGAACTCGGTGAATTAAACCGCCTGACGCGTACATGATCATTGCTGAATGAAAGAGACGGACATGAAGAACCAAAGACAAAGCTAAATGAAGCAATGGAATCTCGGATTCCCCCCCCCCCCCCCCTCCCCCACCTGTTTAAAAGCCACTTCATCTTCTACATACATAACATGAACATTGTCCTTATGGGGTAGAAATCACAAAGGAAATTGTGTCTAATTCAAGCCAGCCCCTGTTTTCCACATTCGCATCAAAAATTGCAATGCTCGGTGATTGGTAGATGAAGAGGTCGGGATTTTCATTCTATGCCGTCAGGCCGTCATGTGTCTTTACTGTCGTCCACAACGTCTCTCTACCTTTGTGGTCCGTTCACTCCATCTTTGTTCTAAAAAGTCTTTAGAGTTGCGTTTTGTTTGTTTGTTTTGTTTTGTTGCTATTTATGACATGCATGTCGTAATCCAGCGGCTGGGCAGTGAGAATTTAAACTACAATGGAATGAGTACTAGTTGACAATGTCGCCGTTCTCTCTCTCTCTTTCTCTCTCTCTCTCTCTCTCTCTCTCTCTCTCTCTCTCTCTCTCTCTCTCTGTCCGTTGTTGTTGTTACTGTTCCATTAAGATGTTACTCATTATTGTTGCACTCCTTCAGGCTTGCAATAAAGAAGCTGCCGTGTTGTAAATTCTGCAAGAGAAAGATGTGTACAGATTCGCCGGAACAAACACAAGTGAACGACCCACAGAGGCAAAAAAGACTCTGGACAACATTAAAGCAGAAAACAAGAAAAGAAAAGAAAGAATGAAAAAAAGAAAAGAAAATGCTGAGTCAAAGAGTGTCAAGAAAGAGGAAATCATTAGCAAAGTATTATTGACGAGGCGGGGATAAAGTTTATACTCGGAGTTCCCAACATCACCACCGGAACTAGGAAGGAGAGATAATGTATTAGAACAGCCTGGGGAAATTGGGGAGGGGTGTGGAGAGGGAGGTAGGTGGAGGGGATCACTGATGGCGCAGATGTCGGCCACAGATTGAAGACCTGTTCCCAGTCACAGACCCACTGTCATGTGTGTGGTGCACGCCGGTCACGCGATCTGACTGCTGCCGCTGGGCGCGGAATGGCTACTGCACTGCTCCCTCTGTTAATGAAGGTTTTCAGGAAAACAGACAGCAGGTCCTTTATGAGTCTCTCTCTTCTCTCTCTCTCTCTCTCTCTCTCTCTCTCTCCATTTAATTGCATACATGCGTGCGCGCGCGCGTGTGTGTGTGTGTGTGTGAGCGCACACGCGAGCACGTGCACTTGTAAAACACAAAACAGAACAAATCCATAGACTCTTCAACGACTTTACTTTGTTTTTTTTCATGGCCTTCATCCGGGATGTTTGACAACACTACTTATTTCCTGAATTGAGCAGCCAACCTGTTCAATTAACAGAGCAAATCTGTAGCCTCGTTAATGAAGTAAGCAAGAAATAATTGCCCAGTACATGAAACAGGGAAGATGCAAAATGCCATCTGCACTGTCTTTATTAACTGAACAGTTTGGCATTGAAATTTTTAAAAAAAATTAAATTTCAGTCAGCATTTTTAGAGTGCGACACAGTAAAGGGATTATAGAAAAAATCTCCACACAGATGAGGCATTCACAACACATCAGGATGTTACAACTCAACAGGATGACATGACAATGAACAAGGCCATGGCAACTGTCCAGCGACCAGGACGCCGCAACCAACAAGGGACACTATAGCCACAAACCAGGGGGATGCAGAAAGCAGCCAGGACAGCACAATTAGTTACGACAACACAACTCGACATGGCAACAGACCAGGATGACACGGCCTCTCAGCAGAGTTTTAGTCCAAAAGACTTGAACACTATTCAGCTGACTGAGAACACATGCCCACCCCAGTGCTGGAAACAAACCAATGAACCGTTCACAGCCCAGAGAACAGAGGCCGTGCAAAAATATGCAGAAACGAAACAGAACGTTTGATCAAACAAGCGATTTCAGGACTAGAACCTTTGGACATTTGGGGACAACGTTCTGGTCTCATTTCTGGAACCGGACAATGGCAGAAGAGACTAAGCCAACTCACTGGGAATTGTGCTGGACGAGACAGTCATCATCTTCAAACTGGAAACAAAAGAGGGGGAATTCCATCTGTAACATTTGGAAGAAGTCAACTGGAGATGACATCTACACAGGCATCATTCCAAACTATGGTTCCAGACACAGTCGTCGCAGTCAGATCAGTGGGTACTGCCGGTGAGCCATGGGCAGAGCTATAGAAACTAGTTCTGCACGGCAATGCATCTCTCAAATCAGTACTCGTGCATGAAGGCTGGAAGAGTTGCAGTAGTTCATGCCATCCCAGAATGTATTGCAAACAATGGCTCACCTTAAGAACAGGAATACCTCGGAGTGTTTGAAATCCATGCAAAATCACAAATGACTCAAAGGATTATCCAGTCTCACAGCCACCGATTTTCTGTTTAAATTTGCGACGATTTGTCTTATTTTATAATTTAAGCACAATTTTGACATGCTATCAAAAAAAAAAAAAAAAAAAAAAAAAAAACACCCTCGTTATCAGCATTTCATAAATATCAATAACAGTTCTTGTAATCATTGATGATAACCAACTCGCATATAGGATGTTTTCTTTTTCTTCATTCTTTCATTGACGGATTGATTCTCTTCTGTATTTTTGTTCTACGTTTTTATCAATGCACAGAGGAGGAACGCTGATTTCCAGACGACGCAGGGAGACAGTGCAGCAGGCACCAGATGTTATTAGCTACCCCCATTTAATCAAGCCAGACCACAAAGCAAGGGCCATAAATCTTCATGGCAGCACACCACCTCACCCTAATTCTCCCTACATGCAAGCTTTTCAGCCACCGACAGTAATCAGGGCCAACTGGATCTGCATTGGCGCTGGACACTGTAATAAATATTGAAGAATAATAAACTAAAAAGAACCCACTAATCATATCTTCTCCCCTCCCTCTCATTTCCCCATAATCTCTCTCTCTCTCTCTCTCTCTCCTCTCTCTCTCTCTCTCTCTCTCTCTCTCTCTCTCTCTCTCTCTCTCACGGTGCAATGGGCCCGATTTATTCATAACGCTCAATATCACTGACCTGATCGAAAAAGAACCAACATTAAAAAAAAAGCTGAGGCCATGCTCCAGGTTTGGGTCAGGACGAAACCGAGATCAAATCAGAAAAAAACCTCTACAGCAAGCAAGACATCCAAGGCATCTGGACCCTCCATATTTTAATTCATCCCCAGCTCATGGTCCCATGACCGATCATGTTTGTGAAAAGGGCGATAATTTAATTGCCCACAGTGGTGAGAGGACAATACACTTTTCAGTTCAATCAGCTGCAATGCATCAGTCCTGACAGTGCAATCTTCGGGATCAACCACCTGATCTGTTGTTGCTGGTTCCTGTTTGTTGTCTTTTCATTTTACCACACAACCCAAGCTTCCAGACCCCTGTTCCCTAATCCCCGCTGTCCTGCCTGACTGATAATGATGTCATTAGTTTTCTTTCTTCCTTTATCCCTAAGGAATAGCCATACACACAGGCATGATCATCCCGCTGCAGTATCAGAAACAGCAGTGCACAGGGTGCTCACAGAACACGTGAATTACGGTCATAGTAAGTACCAATCGCAGAATTCAGCGAATCAGAAAACCCGACGCGTATGTAAAGGATACAGAGGAGAAAAAAAGTAAAGACGAAGTCAAGTTTAAACAGTTTGATCTCTGATTCTACTTTTTCCAGTATAAATTTCACGTGAACGATAAAACAAATCAGATAAATGTCTTTATGGACTAAAGGTCGAAAGGAAATCCTGTCTAAACATGGTCAGCCATGATTTTTTCCATACCCCAGAAGTAATACATGCTCTCATTCGTGGATGAAGCTCTTAACTGACTTTTACATCATGAGCCTAGTTTGTCTATTTCGTGATCTTGGCCATCTTGTCTTTGTTCTAAATTACACATCCAAAGGGAAGTGACCATATGAAAACTCTCCTATAATGGTAATGGTAATCAATAAGTGTCCACTGTCTTGTGACTAAAACGTTTTGTGATTGGTTGACCAAAATTTCTATTCTATTCTATTTCTAGTCGTAAGTAAACATTTTTATTCGGCACGGCCGAATGAGTCGAGTTCTCCATACTGTGGAAATAAAAAAGTTGAATTTCGGAACAAAAAGCTGAAATCGTCTCCACATCCAATTCAGAACAGTTCCAATTTTAATCGTCCACGTCTCTGCCTCTGTGGCCCATTTCTCGTTGTTTTGGAAGGTCTTTACAGTCATTTTTGTGGTTTTTTTGTTTGCTTACCATTTGCATACAGGCCACTCCTTTTACACCCATTCTTATCTCTCAAAAGTGAAGAAGCTCCGTGGTGCATTCCATGTCATGTACCACTCACAGTGAAACATTGTTCTAGAGCTTTGAGTCTGTATGATGTGAGACATAGGCTAAACATTTTATAGCAGACTCCCTGAAAACCTGTCCAGGGATGTCCCACCCGATGTGATCTTTGAATTTCTGAAGGAGATTAGTATATATATTTTTTTATCTGATCTAAGATTTTACTGAAAAAAGATTATTAACAAAATTTCCGGTGTGTTTTTAGGTGTATTTTAAAGGGTTGTGTGAATGATTTTTTTCTTAATGGCTTGTGAGTTGACTTCAACGCGGTGACAGCCCTGATATGGCCCTTTGCGGTCGGCAGGGCCATAAGTAACATTACCATTACTTTTGTTTTGCATTGTTACAAATCAAACCTTTTTTTTCTGCCGTTACAATTGGATAGTGAGAAGTTAAGCTACAGCAATGGGTGCCAGCCGTCCTTCCCCTGTAACATTTCGCCCAACTGACCTTTTTATGTGGTGTGTGTGTGTGTGTGTGTGTGTGTGTGTGTGTGTGTGTGTGTGTGTGTGTGTGTGCGCGTGCATGCATGCGTGCGTGCGTGCGTGCGTGCGTGCGTGCGTGCGTGCATGTGTGTGTGTGTTGTGTGTGTGTGTGTTTCCCGTATGTATGCATAGCCTATGCATGCATGCATGGATTATGGACCTTCCCACCACCACACTTCCCACACATACGTGTGCGCACACGTGCGCACGTGCACACACACATACACACACAAACACACGCACGCGCGTGCGCACGCACGCACGCACGCACGCACACGCACACACACACACACACACACACACACACACATACACACGCACGCAAGCGCGCACGCACGCTTGCGCAAGCATATACGCAAACACTTACGTATACCACGCATATACAAAGACATGCTATGAGAGAGAGAGAGAGAGAGAGAGAGAGAGAGAGAGAGAGAGAGAGAGAGAGAGAGAGACTCATAAAGGACCTGCTGTCTGCTTTCCTGAAAACCTTCATTAACAGAGGGAGCACGTGCAGTAGCCATTCCGTGCCCAGCGGCAGCAGTCAGATCGCGTGACTGGCGTGCACCACACACATGACAGTGGGTCTGTGACTGGGAACAGGTCTTCAATCTGTGGCCGACATCTGCGCCATCAGGGACCCTTCCCTGCTCCCCCTCCCCCCCCCTCCCCCCCCCCCCCCCCCCCCCCCCCCCCGACTTCCGTACCTCCTGCCCGCTCCCCTAGGATGCTGGGTACGAGTATCAATAGTACCCCCGCCTTCTGGAAATTCTGTGCTCACGTTTTTTAAAAAGTTTTTTGTTTTCTTTTCTGCCATTCTGTGATTCATCCTTTGCTTTCTTTCCTTTTGTAATGTTATTTATTTATTTGTTCTTGCTTTAGTGTCATCCACTGTCTTTCCGCCTTTGTGGCCCATCAGTGATTTTACATACTCATGATTTATTTTGCAAATATCATTCGGCCCGTTCACCTGTCATCATTCCAGAAAATCTTTGTGCATTTTTCTCGCGCAGAATTTAAATTATACCAGGTTTCTTTTCAGTTCTTTTCTTTTCTTTCTTTTCTTTCTTCCTTTTTTTCTTTCTTCCTGCTTTCTTGTGATTAGGTAGTGAAACTGTGCACTCTGTCCAGAGTGGACACTAGCCATCCAGCATGCAATGCCCATTCACCCATATACCCTTTCTATTTCCTTTTTCCGCCTTGGCTTAAGGCTGTGTCAGACCAATTGACATAGGCTAGAACACCAAGGCTGCATCAAAATGTTGTTATGCCCTGCATAGTTATGCGGGGATTGTCTTCAGTTGTGACAAGCTCCTAGCATAACATTATCAGTCTCCGAAATCCCCCGAAGTCGGAGTGTGGCTGCCCATGTGGCGGGGTAATCAAAAACGGTCACACACGTAATGTTCTCATCCCCAGCTGATGCATTTGTACCATAGTGTTCAAGTACTTTGGCTGTTCGGATG
>CM065727.1:54272355-54277355 GCA_033310375.1 Conus canariensis
CCCAGCAGACGTTCTGTGATACTGGGTTTTAACACACCCTGCAGACGTTCTGTGATACTGGCTTTTTAACACACCCTGCAGACGTTCTGTGATACTGGGTTTTAACACACCCTGCAGACGTTCTGTGATACTGGGTTTTAACACACCCTGCAGACGTTCTGTGATACTGGGTTTTAACACACCCTGCAGACGTTCTGTGATGGTTTTTAACACACCCTGAAGACGTTCTGTTATGGTTTTTAACACACCCTGCAGACGTTCTATAATACTGGGTTTTAACACACCCTGCAGACGTTCTGTGATGGGTTTTAACACACCCTGCAGACGTTCTGTGATACTGGGTTTTAACACACCCTGCAGACGTTCTGTGATACTGGGTTTTATCACACCCTGCAGACGTTCTGTGATACTGGCTTTTAAACACTCCTGCAGACGTTCTGTGATACTGGCTTTTAACACACCCTGCAGACGTTCTGTGATGGGTTTTAACACATCCTGCAGACGTTCTGTGATACTGGGTTTTAACACACCCTGCAGACGTTCTGTGACTGGGTTTTAACACACCCTGCAGACGTTCTGTGATACTGGGTTTTAACACACCCTGCAGACGTTCTTTGACTGGATTTTAACACACCCTGCAGACGTTCTGTGATGGGTTTTAACACACCCTGCAGACGTTCTGTGATGGGTTTTAACACACTCTGCAGACGTTCTGTGATACTGGGTTTTTAACACAGCCTGCAGACGTTCTGTGACTAGGTTTTAACACACCCTGCAGACGTTCTGTGATACTGGGTTTTAACACACCCTGCAGACGTTCTGTGACTGGGTTTTAACACACCCTGCAGACGTTCTGTGACTGGGTTTTAACACACCGTGCAGACGTTCTGTGATACTGCGTTTTAATACACCCTGCAGACGTTCTGTGACTGGGTTTTAACACACCCTGGAGCCGTTCTGTGATACTGGGTTTTTAACACACCCTGCAAACGTTCTGTGATACTGGGTTTTTAAACACACCCTGCAGACGTTCTTTGATATTGGGTTTTAACACACCTGCAGACGTTCTGTGACTGGGTTTTACCACACCCTGCCGACGTTCTGTGATACTGGGTTTTTAACACACCCTGCAGACGTTGTGTGATGGGTTTTAACACACCTTGAAGACGTTCTGTGATACTGGGTTTTTAACACACCCTGCAGACGTTCTGTGATACTGGATTTTAACACACCCTGCAGACATTCTGTGACACTGGGTTTTTAACACACCCTGCAGACGTTCTGTGATACTGGGTTTTTAACACACCCTGCAGACGTTCTGTGATACTGGGTTTTAGCACACCCTGCAGACGTTCTGTGATACTGGGTTTTAACACACCCTGCAGACGTTTGTGATGGGTTTTAACACATCCCTGCAGACGTTGTGTGATGGGTTTTTATCACATCCTGCAGACGTTGTGTGATTGGTGTTTTTTTTATGAAAACCCTGCAGACGTTCTGTGACTGGTTTAACACCCGAGACGTCTGTGAGGGTTTTAACACACCCTGCAGACGTTCTGTGATGGGTTTTAAACACACCCAGAGTCTGATGGTTAACTCCTGCAGACTCTGGATCTGGTTTTAACACACCCTGCAGACGTTCTGTGACTGGGTTTTAACACACCCTGCAGACGTTCTGTGATACTGGGTTTTAACACACCCTGCAGACGTTCTGTGACTGGGTTTTAACACACCCTGCAGACGTCTGTGATGGGTTTTAACACACCTGCAGACGTTCTTGTGACTGGGTTTTAACACACCTGCAGACGTTCTGTGATGGGTTTTAACACACCCTGCAGACGTTCTGTGACTGGGTTTTAACACACCCTGCAGACGTTCTGTGATACTGGGTTTTTAACACACCTGCAGACGTTCTGTGACTGGGTTTTAACACACCCTGCAGACGTTCTGTGAACTGGTTTTTAACACACCCTGCAGACGTTCTGTGACTGGGTTTTAACACACCCTGCAGACGTTCTGTGACTGGGTTTTAACACACCCTGGCAGACGTTCTGTGATACTGGTTTTTAACACACCCTGCAGACGTTCTGTGAACTGGTTTTTAACACACCCTGAGCGTTCTGTGATACTGGGTTTTAACACACCCTGCAGACGTTCTGTGATACTGGGTTTTTAACACACCCTGCAGACGTTCTGTGATATGGGTTTTAACACACCTGCAGACGTTCGTGTGACTGGGTTTTAACACACCCTGCAGACGTTCTGTGATACTGGGTTTTTAACACACCCTGCAGACGTTCTGTGAACTGGGTTTTAACACACCCTGCAGACGTTCTGTGATACTGGGTTTTTAACACACCCTGCAGACGTTCTGTGATACTGGGTTTTAACACACCCTGCAGACGTTCTGTGATGGGTTTTAACACACCCTGCAGACATTGTGTGATGTGTTTTAACACACCCTGCGGACGTTTTGTGATACTGGGTTTTAACACACCCTGCAGACCTTCTGTGATACTGGGTTTTTAACACACCCTGTAGACGTTCTGTGATACTGGGTTTTTAACACACCCTGTAGACGTTCTGTGATACTGGGTTTTTAACACACACCCTGCAGACGTTCTGTGATACTGGTTTTTAACACACCCTGCAGACGTTCTGTGATACTGGGTTTTTAACACACCCTGCAGACGTTCTGTGATACTGGGTTTTTAACACACCTTGGAGACGTTGTGTGATGTGTTTTAACACACCCTGCAGATGTTCTGTGATACTGTGTTTTTAACATACCTTGCAGACGTTCTGTGATACTGGGTTTTTAACACACCTTGGAGACGTTCTGTGATACTGGGTTTTTAACACTCCCTGCAGATGTTCTGTGATACTGGGTTTTTTTTAGCATACCCTGCAGATGTTCTGTGATACTGGGTTTTTAACACACCCTGCAGACGTTCTGTGATACTGGGTTTTTAACACACCTCGGAGACGTTGTGTGATGTGTTTTAACACATCCTGCAGACGTTGTGTGATGTGTTTTAACACACCCTGCGGACGTTTTGTGATACTGGGTTTTTAACACACCCTGCAGACGTTCTGTGATACTGGGTTTTTAACACACCCTACAGACGTTCTGTGATACTGGGTTTTTAACATACCCTGCAGACGTTCTGTGATACCGGATTTTTAACACACCTTGGAGACGTTCTGTGATACTGGGTTTTAACACACCCTTCAGACGTTCTGTGATGGGTTTTAACACGTCCTGCAGACGTTCTTTGATACTGGTTTTTAACATACTCTGCAGTGATTCTGTAATACTGGGTTTATTTTTCTGAGTGTGTGTGTGTGTGTGTGTGTGTGTGTGTGTGTGTGTGTGTGTGTGTGTGTGTGTGAGAGAGAGAGAGAGAGAGAGAGAGAGAGAGAGAGAGAGAGAGAGAGAGGAACAACAACAACTGATCATGAGCTTGTATTATTGTCTTTTGTTGTTGTGTTTGTTTCTTTTCTTTTTTTCGTGGATTTTTAAAACCAGTTAGCGCTTCATCGTGACCAGAGTGGCCTTCAACCCCTGGTCCGGAAATAAGTTTCCTTCAATCTACGCCAAATGGCGGAGCTCCTCTCTCTCCTCTCTCTCCTCTCTCTCCTTCTCTCTCTCTCTCTCTCTCTCTCCTCTCTCTCTCTCTCTCTCTCTCTTCTCCCCCCCTCTCTGTCTGTCTCTCTGTCTGTGTGTCTGTCTGTCTGTCTGTCTGTCTTCTCTCTCTCTCTCTCTCTCTGTCTCTCTCTCCCCCCCCCCCACCCTCACACCCCCCCCCCAACTGTGCCACTGGGGACCCAGCTTCTGATGACGCCTTTCGCTCGCTCTCCTGTCGCTGTATCTAGTTGCAATGGCCCGCAGAGTGTGCTGACCAGTCAGACACTAGCAAAAACACAATTACTGCCTCGCCAAACGAAGAAACAAACAAACTACAACACAAGCACAACGCGTTTCGACCTGTTAGGCCTTCTAGGTCTCAGATCAAAATGAGTTCTGTGTGTTTTGTGATTTTTTTTTCTTGGTTTGGCTGTCCAGTTATTGTTTTTTGCTCTTGTTCGATTTCTGCTTGAAAACCAACCCGAAAACGTTTCACAATGAATTGAACCACAGCAAAGGTGATTCTCTTCCTTCCCGATTCCTACCCCCCCCCCCCCCCCCCCCCCCCCGAGTGGGGTCGGATATTGTCACTCGTCTCTTCAAAGTTGATTAACTTTAATGTGTTTGAACAGGATGACCGAAAGGAGGAATTCGATTGGGAATGAAGAGAGAGAGAGAGAGAGAGAGAGAGAGTGTGTGTGTGTGTGGAGGGGGGGGAGATGGGGAGTGCTTCGCACAACCGACCTAATGCAACCGGCTACGAAGTATTTGCTTATCTATGGAAGTAGAAATTGCAGCAGAATATTGCTAGGGACTTGCCAGGAAGTTCTACAGATTTGTTCCGCGTGACGTTTACTTACTTGAATACATATGTGTAGAAGAACCGGCGATGTAATAGTTCCATAACTTTCCAGAAAGTTCCAGAAACGGTCTTTAGGATGTACTTTGCGTAGTGTCAAGATTCTCGAACTTTCAAATTTAGAATTGTAAGCATGAGAGAAAGTTTAGTAATTTCATAGAGAGCTTGACTGTACATTTTCTTAGAGCTGAAATATTACTGAAAACGCCAAGCAAGTGTTTATTTATAGTCTTTACCATTTGGCAACATTTCATGCTGGGGGAGGGGGGGGGGCCTAGCTAGCTAGGTCTAACCAACATTTATCGTTCTGACAAGTCTGGTAATACTAGTGTCTAAAATTGGCGAACTGCATGAACTGAAAACAGAGCAGTGCAGAAGCGGTCCGGTCTTATCACCTGTATTGTTGATGGTAGGCCAGGGGCTCGACTCTCATTATTTCAGCTTAAATACTGTTATATGGCGGGTTTTCACGCTTGGAAAGTGGCAGTCTGACCGAAGTTGGACAGCAAAGAT
>CM065727.1:54294855-54299855 GCA_033310375.1 Conus canariensis
TGCCTCTCTCTTTCTTTCCCTTCTAACGTTTTCTTTGTTTCTTTCATTTATTCCCCTTTCTTTCCCGCCAACCTTTTCTTTTTTCTTTTATTCGTTCATTTTCTTTCTTTCTTTCCATCTTCAAGGATTCCCCTTTTCTTTGATTCATTTCGTGTTTTGATTTCCGTCGTTTCTTCCGATCTTACCTTTCTTTCTTTCTTTTTTTTTTTTTTCTTCTTGCTCTCTTCCTTTTCTTTTATTGTTACTCTCTTTTTCTTCCTGTCCCTTCTTCGTTCAATCCTACCTCTTTCCTTTTTATATTTTGGTCAGTCTTTGCTTTCCTTTCGTCCCTTCCTTTCTTTCAAGCCATCCCCCCCCCCCTCCTCCCTTTATTATAGCTTGTTTTTGACTTTTTCTTTGTTTCTTTTATTCCTTCTTTCCTTTCCTTTCTTTCTTATGTTTTCTACTTTCGTTCCTTACGCGTGCCTCTCTTTCTCTGTTGTTCAAACTTTATTTTTCCACCCATCCTTTCTTCTTTGGTTCTGTCTATTGTTTTTCTCTCTCCCGCTTTTTCCTGCGAAATAATCGATGCACGCAAACCCTTTGGTTCCACTGGGTAAGAAAGAGATCGCGTGCGTAGCAGTTGTGTCCGCCATAGATCTTCAGCAAAGGTCTTTGATGTACGGTTCAGAACTAATTACATAGGAAAAATATCAAAATTTGCCTGCCCCCTATCCTCTCACTCCCTGCCTCAACATTGTGAGAAGTGATAGTGGTATGGATTATCACAGAGTCACACACATGCACTGTACTGTCTGTCTGTCTGTCTGTCTGTCTGTCTGTCTCTCTCTCTTTCTCTCTCTCTGTCACACACACACACACACACACACACACACACACACACACACACACACACACACACACACACACACACACACACACACACACGGAGATAAATAACTTCAACATTAACTGTACTGTCACACAATCGCTCTCTTTAGGTCTATTTCTTCGAGTGTTTGAAATGAAAGAGTTAATGGAAGGAAAACAGTTATACCCACCGATTATTGATTGCAGTCTAAACAAACCTGTTATCTACACACACACCCACACACACGCACGCACGCACGAATGCACGCATGCACGTACTCTCTCTCTCTCTCTCTCTCTCTCTCTCTCTCCACACACACACACACACACACACACACACACACACACACACACACACACACACACACGTTTTCACTCATTCCAAAATGGGTACAATCAAAAGCTTCCTTTGACATTGACTACAATAATTTAACTAAAAAGGATTCTCCCAACATTTTGAGAAATTTTGTCTATACTCACTTAGAAAATAAGTACAACCATCACTTAAAAATATTCACAGATGGCTCAGTATTAGATGATAATAGCACGGGAGCAGCTTTCATAATTCCTAGCTTAAAAATAGAAAAGTTATTTCATCTTGGTAAAAGTCTGTCTATATATAGCGCAGAATTACTTGCTATACTCAAATCATGGGATTTCATTTTGAATTTCCCCATAAATAACAGTCAAATCGTAATATGCGCTGATTCAAAAGCAGCATTGAATGGTATTAAGTCTTCAAATTCATGTGTACGATTAGACATGATAACTGAAATTAATCATATAGTACACCTTCTTTCCAAAAAGGCATTAATATTACTTTTTGTTGGGTGCCTTCTCATTGTGGTATATCGGCAAATGAACAAGTAGACAAAGTTGCAAAAAAGGCAGCTCAAAACCTTAGCGGTACAGTAACAATAAATGTTCGCTTAGATCTGGCAGAATGTTTCTCTATCATAAATAAAACATCTCATGATAATGCAACAAAAACACTGAGGAACTCGGACATATATTATTATAACAATTGCATCAAATGTAATGACAAAAACAATGGGATAACATCATACAAAAGATTTATCTTCTCATCCAGGGAGATTGAAAGTCTAATCCATAGGCTTCGTTTAAATTCGTTTAAAACAAAATATTGCAAAGATATTAAATGTATGTGTGGGGATTCTATAAGTGTCAATCATTTACTGATTCATTGTCCCAAACAAAAGAGCTTTTTAATAAATCAGGTAATGAGGGTTTTGTTGATGGATCGACTCCTTTATCACTATCTAGTATATTAAACAATTTTGCTACTCTTGAATCTATTTCTAAATGTTTATTAGGCTGTTCACTTAATATTTATCTTTAGCATTTGTGATTGTTACAGTTACAATTTTAGTTTAAGTTAAACGTTCTGATGAATAGGGTGGGGTGGAGAGTAATGATTACATTCCTTACGTACTACTTTAAACTTATACTCCCTTACACTCCCTAAAAAAATGCATCTCTCTCATTCCTTACATCAAGCTCACTCTACACTATAATATTGTCTGAATCACTTTTAGTGGAAGGACGTTAAACTGAAGAACAAACACACACACACACACACACACACACACACACACACACACACACACACACACACACACACACAGAGTTCATGAAATTTTCTAATGCATTTTTATCAACGCAATGATTTACTGAACGAATCCACAATTTATGTACAGCAATTTGGCAATAAAGCTTCTCCTTTTAGTGAAATTAGAGTGTTCTATGCTGACTTTTAAAGTTTTCTTCGACATTTTGAAAATTCATTTTCTGAAAAATCAAGTAATGAAACATTGATTTTTCTACTTTCTAAATCAGGGTGTCCATCTTTTGATAAAATTAAAGTTTGCCAGTCTTTAAT
This sequence comes from Conus canariensis, assembly GCA_033310375.1. NCBI lineage: Eukaryota > Metazoa > Mollusca > Gastropoda > Neogastropoda > Conidae > Conus > Conus canariensis. The sequence continues at coordinate 54,297,605 of CM065727.1, forward strand.
GAAAGCAAAAGTGGGTTTGAGAAGCGGGTTTGTGGAGAGTTGGTATACACACATTATATGACAGGCCATTACACACATACACACACACACACACACACGCACACACACAGAGAACATTAGACTTGACATACTTGCCCAAACCGAAACGGAAACACTCTCTGACCTTGTCTAGAGCACGGAAGACACGGGCGGCCTGGTTTGGATACTAACAGTTTAAAGTCTTTGACCAATTTCTGACTCGGAATATCATTTTTTTTTCTTTTAGGTAGTATTTCAAACAATGACACCAACAATAACATGGGTTACACCGTTGCGTGGTGACGCGCTCAGCCCGGGAAAGAGCAGCCCGAAGTTTGGGAGGAGGATTCATCAAGCAACATCATTACAAATTTTCCACTGAACATAAATGCTGTACAGTTACTGTTTACAAATGGATAACTATCTATGAATTCACAAATGGTTGGTTGACTGCAGGACCTGGATCAATGAAACAACTTGCCTGGGTTGTGGTAGCAGGTCCTTGAGGAAGAGGTGGATGAGGGCGCTTCGGTTTGAAACCTTCTTGGCTCGGAGGGACAAGTGGGAATGGGTGACAGTGGGCAGGGAGAAATGGGGAAGTGAGGAAGTGAGCACTGCCAAAAAGCTGAAAAGTGAATACTGCTAGAAGATGAAAAGTGTTCAGCAAGGATTGAGGGGGAAGGAAGGAGAGAGTTGGAAGGGATGAGGGGGGGGGGGGGTATAGAAGGAGAGGGCAGGGTGGGGAAGAGGAGAGAAATGGGTCAAGAGCAGAAGGACTGGGGGGGGGGGGGGATAAAGTAAATAAAAATAGTAATAATAATGTTAAGAGACTATGAATTCATTTTTCCATGGAATATTGAAATGTTTTGGTGATATAAACGTGTACATTTCGTATTTTTCACATCCTGTTAAAAAAAAGGACATGGGAAGTGACTAAATCAGTCTTCACTTGCAATTACTTCCCCTGGCAATGATGGCTGCAGGATCCCTTCGACCTTGGCGGAAGTCTTCGCTCTCTTGCATGCCCTTTTAGTGTCATGTGTCTTTGTGGTCTCAGTGTTTCACGCCCTCTGAACGATGTTCCTCCAATGCTCCAGACTCATCACAGGCATGAACGTAGACAGTAAATCAACAGTGAGGTTATCGCGAGAGCAAAGCACGAAGGAATGCAGGACTCGGTATGGTTTTTTTTTTTTAATGAGCAGTAAGGATGATGAAGAAAATGCTGAAGAGTTTCACAGCAGCATCAACAAGAGGGTCGGAACATCTGCAGAGTTGGTCAAATAGTTTCAGCAACAGTCGTAGTGACGCATCCATTATATGGATGAAACGCGACCATCTTCCCATTTTGGGTTCACACACACTCAGTAACTCTGGATAGGAGCCAGCAAGGCCCGAAACATGAAAAAAAATATGGATTTCGAAGCCGCGACTTCCCAGCTTATCGTACTCAATGCTATATAACCACGGCATCAAGGCGGGTGGTCTCTCCACCGATCAGTTCTTCTGTGGTGCTCAATGGTCCAATAATCGAGGACATTGCCTGCTAAGGTTCACGATGACAATAAGTGGACAGAAGGTCAGACAGCGTAAGCGTTCAAGCCTCTGTGCTGCACAATTCACTCTCTCGTTTATTTAACGGGCTGTCTGGGTAGAGCGGACTTGTAGGGTTGCCTATTAGCACTACGTTCAGTCATCTCTTAAATCATTCAGTCAGTGTCAGTCACTCAGTTTTTTAGCCTTCATTCTTTCGATTATTTTACGCAGGGTGCATGCCATGTGTAACGTGTTATCAATACCAATAGCCAAACTAGCCTTTTAGCTGCAAATGTTGGTGATGGGATTTTACCTGTGTGCAAGATGTCATGCATGTGTTCACAACCAGAACTTCGGTTCATAGTCTCATTAGAAGGACCTTCTGGAGAACGAAGTCAGAACCAATGTGAACTTTAACAAGAAAATCCCGCTAAACTGAAACAGTTGTCAGAGATTCGAACCTACCAGCCCAGGATCACCAGGACTACGAGACCGGTGCTCTACAACTTAAGATACTGGAAGGCTCCATCAAACTAATTTTTGATAAAGTTTATCAATGGTTAAAGGTTAAGGTTAAACCTGTCTGAATGGTCATAGGAGCGACGAGGTGTTAGAGGTTTATAGTATCCAGACCAAGGCATTGGGAAAGGTGGAACCTAACTCTCTACCTCTTCCTCAGTCGCCATAATCAGGAAGC
>CM065727.1:54304855-54309855 GCA_033310375.1 Conus canariensis
ATTCTCCCCGCCATCTGTCATTTGGCATCCTATATCCATCAGCATGGCCATTCAGTTGTCTGGGACCGAGCAGCAGGCGGTGTGTGTTCAGCGAAGCGAGCCACGCGAAATGGAATCGGGAATGTGTCCGCGAGACGGGTTCCAGTTTGGGCGGAAAATCTGTGGCTCTGAAGAAGATGGTTCATCCTTCAGTCTTTGTTATCCTAGCACAGCTGACCTACAAACAGGGCCTCTCTAGGGCTGCCACCCCTCAGGGAAAAGAAGTTCTGACCTACAAGAAATATGACAACCGTGAAAACAACTACATGCTTATGTATGTATGAGATTCAGAGCATTATTAGCTTATTAAATTCTCTCTATAAAATTTCAGAGCATTACTGCTTATCTGTTCATATCATCCTTAAGGGTTACACAACGGGGGTGTTCGAAGGGCACTAGACACCTCTCACTTTATCGCCCCACCTCCTCCTTCAAGTTTACAACAACAACAAAAAAATGATAAAGGTAGTTGTCGTGATCTGACGGGGACTTAGGTAATGACCACTTTGTCTGTCTGTCACGATGTCTCTGTTGTCGTGATCTGACGGGGACTTAGGTAATGACCACTTTGTCTGTCTGTCACGATGTCTCTGTTGTCGTGATCTGACGGGGACTTAGGTAATGACCACTTTGTCTGTCTGTCACGATGTGTCTGTTGTCGTGATCTGACGGGGACTTAGGTAATGACCACTTTGTCTGTCTGTCACGATGTCTCTGTTGTCGTGATCTGACGGGGACTTAGGTAATGACCACTTTGTCTGTCTGTCACGATGTGTCTGTTGTCGTGATCTGACGGGGACTTAGGTAACGACCACTTTGTCTGTCTGTCACGATGTCTCTGTTGTCGTGATCTGACGGACTTGGTAATGACCACTTTGTCTGTCTGTCAAGATGTCTCTCTCTTTTACTGTCTCTGTCTTTTATCCACGAGCCCTACATTTAAGTGCTTTTTTATATTAGTTATTAATTTCGTGTTTTACACTTGGGTAGCATGACCTAAGGGCTGAGCAGTAGAGCCTGTTGTGCGGTGCATATGGATTCGTCCCCTCACAGAAAAACCCACTTGATGGAATTGAAAGTTTCCATCTCTGTCCTCGTGTATTTTTTATTGTCAATTAAACCCGTGCTTCTGCATTCCTATGACCATGCTAGTGTCTTTGTGCGCTATGATTTTGTAGAACTTCCTGTGTAGCTAACAGCTTCATAGTAGACAAGCAAACAGAGTAGCTTAGGTAACCGTAAACGTTGATAACAATGTTTTCACGTTAAAATGGCACAATACTAGTAAAATGATCTTCAACACGCATGAATTAAAAATGCAAGAAGGCACAGGCAAAGGTCCACAAATTAGATCTGAAAAAAAAATGCCCTGGTATCATACAGAACAAGTGAGAGGTTCAACTTGTCTGAAGGCTGCGTCATCTCTTTCCACGTATCCCTAATCTCTCACTGCTTCCCCCTCCTCCCTCGCCCACATCCCCACCGCTCCCCCTCCCCTTCATTATGTCCTCAGCACAGGGGATCAGCTGCAGACCTGAGGTGATGACTCGACGCGCATCGCTGGACACAGACAGCCATCCAGGTCTGGAAGCAGCTTTTTTCACACAGTTTGTAGCCCAGCCGACCACAGAAACCCCACCTGGACCATCGAGCACAAAACAAAAAAACTTACATGTGAGCAATAATAAAAACCTCGTCAATATCTAAAGCCTTAACAAAACAAACAAACAAAAACACGAATCAAGAAATGTATCTGTGTGCATATAGAAAATAGACACAACCAACGATTAAGCTAAAACTATCTGTCCCTGTCGTAGAAAAAAAAACTGTTACATCAGAAGTGTGTACACATATAATAGTGTTTATCAAACTGAATTATCTAGTCTGTGGCCCACAGAAAAAATCTGTAGTACAAAAAAATGTATATACATATACTGTATGTGTATCAGATTGAAACATCTATTGCATCCTTCGCTTCTGCGAAGAAGGACAAACAACAAGAACACAACAACAATGGCTGAGCAGATGTCACACACACACACACACACACACACACACACACACACACACCTCTCTCTCTCTCTCTCTCTCTCTCTCTCTCTCTCTCTCTCTCTCTCTCTCACGTAAGACGCGCGCCTACGCATCTTTTGTGTGCAAGTTGTTGGCAAACTTGTGAGAAAAGTTATCTACCTTGTTCTTTCTTTCCTGTACGTGGTAGCGGTGTCAAGGTTGGTTAGGTCCCTTCACATTGCAGGTTATCTGCAAATGAATGGGCAGGCAATACACCAGAAAGAGGTGCAATAAACAGAAACAGTTCTATGAAGATACAAATCCCATTACCCTTATAGGAAGGTTGCTGTCGTTTGGAATTAAGTTGCTGTGATCCTACAGACATGCAGCTAAAAGAAAGCAGTCATTCTAATAAAATATATTAGGCTTCTAACAATATGATTTTTTTTTTGGTTGCAAGAAAAATGATTCAACACGGGTTGTTTACAGCCTCGGTGTTCAGATTCTGAATTGATGTGTTTACACTCAAGTTCAGTTGTAATTGAACATGTGCCTGTGGCAACAAGATTTTTTTCATGTTTTCATTTTTTTCTTTTGTTAACAGACGAAAGAGTAATTTTAGCTTTTCTTCGTCACACTTTTTTTTTGAAAACATGTTACTAAATTATCCGAAATGTTTAAGATTTTGTTTCCTTCTGTGCTTCTGTTTCTGTTTGTGTCATTCTGAGCCATTCATAAGTGAGGTTGACTTTCTTTCTTAATTTCTTCTCGTTTATATCTGTGGTTTCGTTTTTCATTGTTTTATTCTCAGCCAGATATCAAGGAGGTGGACTTTATTTTTTCCTTTGTGTGTGTGTGTGTGTGTGTGTGTGTGTGTGTGTGTTGTGTGTGTGTGTGTGTCTTTTCTATTTTTATACTGAATTATATGTCACTCTGGTGATTTTCTTTTTAACGTTCTGCTTGTTTCTTTTGTATTTTGATTTCTGTTCGATTCCTGCCCAGCTTCACTGCATTGAGGCAGACTTTCTTTCTTACATTTTATCTTCTTTCTGATTTTCATTTCTATTTGTTTCATTATTTTCCTCTCCTTCCCTGATTCTGAATGGAAACTAATGCAAGAGGATTAATGATTTAATATCAGCAATGCATTTTCACAACATAAAAAGGCATTCAATTCACGATGACGAGCTGACAATTGGTCACGTGTACTGTAATGCAGGTATTTTCAGTCAAACGGTTAAAACATACTTTGGTTTCACATTATGGTACGAGAAATTTGTATATTCTTGGGGCATGTCTGAGAATGGTTTTTATATCCGCCTCACCATCTGTCATCAGGCATCGGGTATCCATCAGCACGGTCTCTCGGTTGTCGGGGAGAGAGCGGCAGACAATGTGTGGTCAGTGAAGACAGACAGGCGAAAGAGAGTCCGGAATGTGGCCATGAGTGGGTTTTTTTTTCTTCTTTCTTTCTTTCTTTTTTTTGCAGTTTGGAGGAAGATCTGTGGTCCTGGTGAAGGTTGTTCATCTGTTAGTCTTTATTTGTATAGCCCAGCCGACCACGCTGTACCTTTTCAGGGCTGTTATCGCTCAGGGGATAGAAATCCTACCCTACAAAGTGACAGGAGTAAGCAGCCGTGTACATATTTACAGATTATATTCAGAACATGATAACTATCTTATTGATATCCTGAAGGATAATAAAACTAAGCCGTGTAAAGGTAACTAATCATTTCTTTTGATTTTTTTACCCTCAGTTTACTAAAACGAATTTTAAGAGATTTTCATCTTGTTCTGACAGTGACTGGGTGAAGATAATATCGTCTGCTGTAAGTCTGTCTGTCTGTCTGTCTCTCTCATCAATACGTCTTCCATTTAAATCGTTTATCATTTAAATGGCTATCAGTTTCATTTTTTAACACTTGTGTAACGTGGCCTGATGGTTCAGTAGGTATGGTGCAGCATGTATGGACCACACAGTCACCCTCCTTGAAGAAACAGAAAGTGAAAGTCTCTTTGTCTGTCTGTGCCTCTGTTCCTGTCTCTTCCGTTTAACTGTTTTGCACGTGCAGGCGTGCATTTATGCGTGCGTAGTGCGTGCGTGCGTGCGTGCGTGCGTGCGTGTGTGTGTGTGTGTGTGAGTTATTTAATTTTGTGGAATTTTTCGTGCACCTAACCCGTAAAATAGATATTTGACTGGCAGACTAAGTAAAAAGGTGACTTAATCAAGTTACAGTAAACACTGATACGACTTTTGTTTTCACGTTGAACTAGCAGAAAGTGATGAATTTATTATATATATCTTCAACGCCCGTAAACAGAAAGCAAGAAGACGAAAAAAGGCTTTCCAAAATAGAACTGAAAAATGCTCTGCTGTCCTACGGGAATGGCGAGAGATTCAACTTGTCTGAAAACAGCTCCGTGTCTTTCCTGGCGTGTGTCATCTCACACCTGTCAGACACGAGGCGATGGCTCCACATGTATCACCGATACCAGACAGCCTTCCAGTTCGTTCTGGATGCAGCTCATTTTACGTAGTGTTTAGAGCCCAGCCGACCGCAGAGACCATACTCTGTCTTCCACGCACAAGACCAAGAACTTCGCATGTAAGAAAGAATAGGATTCTCTTCACCGTCTAACCTTAACAAAAACACACAAAAAGTAAACAAGAAATGTGCCTGTGTACATACTTAGGACATACCTAGTCAACAATTTACTGAGCTAACAAATGATAATACTCCCAGAAATGTCTACATGTCTACATTAAAATCATTTCTAGGCAAAATGGAAAAAAAACAGGCTGAAAGTATTTTACTTGCATCCACTAATTTAGGAAAAGTTTCTTGCATTCGCCGTTTCCCACAAAAGAGAAAAAAAATATCATCTGGTATTTCGTAAACCACGTAAGGTTTCAACTTGTTTGAAAGCCTCAAATCTTTCCAAGCATCCGT
>CM065727.1:54314855-54322355 GCA_033310375.1 Conus canariensis
TCTCCCACAAGAAATAATATCTACGTACTTATTAAACGACATACGTAACTGTTCATTCAGAATAGCGTGTCTGTCCCTGAAATAGAAACACACACACACACACACACACACACACACACACACACACACACACACACACACACACACACCACACACACAGAGAGAGAGAGAGAGATTCTTTCGCTCGAGCCCATCATTTCACAAAATGTCACAGGCACCTGAGACTTCCTGCAAGGGATTAATCAAAAAACAACTACGAAGACGACTGCAACAACAACAATGACAACAACAACAACAACATTTTATAGATGTAAAATAAACAAACACACGCAGCGGAAATATTCTTGTAATGGAGCCCACCACGACTTCGTGGAAAGGAATAAACATTAACTAGAACTAATTAGATATCAAATAAAGATGAATAATCTTCCTCTGTCTCTCTGTCACACACACACACACACACACACACACACACACACACACACACACACACACACACACACACACACAAGTGAATTGTCGACAAAATCGCCGCTAAACACATTCCAAACCTCGGACATAAAACATGCACATCATAATACCACACCTATAGCAGTCAGCATGAGAATGATGCTGGTTTTGATCCGGGAAGTTTTGTTTTGTGCGAGTTTTTTTGTTTTTTGTGGCTGAAGGACACATTTGTCTAACATTTAGTTGCCTGTTTCGTATTGTGTAATAAATAAGTGTTCTACGACTTCAGTTTTGGACGATCAGAGATGAAAAGAAAATGGATTCGGCAAGGCAGAGAGAGAAAGCTGACGGTGGTGGGGAAGGGGAGGAGGCACTGGAGAGGGGTTAAGAGGGTGGGGCAGGTGGAGGGGGCTTGGTGTGGAGAAAACAGGCAAAAGGGAACAGCAGTCTGTGAGATGCGTGCAGAGACTGACCCAATATTTTCCTGATGTCCGTCCCCAACGATTCGTCGATCCCTATGGACAGTTGGGCATCTTTGGATAGACAGCTTCTGATGTAACTTCAGATGCAGATGCATCTATCATGCAAAGGCGAAGTGTCCTTCGCAATCCTAATGGAGACCTTGCCTGCATCTAAAAATACAGGTTTCAGCAGTTGTGGATGGGCAGCTATATTAATTTTCACAGCTATGTAATCAACACTGAGACAGAAAATCTGCTCAAAATGGAACCAGCAGCAAGAATGGAAGCTGTCAAAAGAACTGAGTCAGTCGGACCACCAACATCCGGTGAGCTGAATAGACAGCCCCACAGATCATCCAATGTGACCCAGTGAAAATCAAGTTCACGGTGAACAAACAACCCCACTGTTTGTCGACTTCAAGTCTGAAGTTGAAGACGAGTTGTCACGCATGCAAAAAAAAAAATTGTACTATCCAAAATACAGAAGAACCAAAAGTTAGGCGTGCGTCCATGGTTCCAGTGCTGAAAAAGTCGGGTGAAGTAAGAATTCGTACCGATTTCAAGAAGGAATGCCTTTTGCTTACTTTCGAGGACATTACGCATATATTGAAAGGGTCATCTGTTTACAGAGCTGCATGCAACGCCTGGCTTTTGTCAAATCCCTTTGGATAGTGAAGCTGCCAAATTGACCACATTCTTCTCCCCTTGCGGGCGATATTTGATTATCGACTTCCAAAGGGCATCTCATCAGCACCTGAAATATGTCGGAGAACGACGGAGTCCATCCCACGGTGATGAAAACCAAGTTATATGCTACTTATAATATTCTGGTGCTCAGTAGCAACGACGAAGACCACGAAAAACATCATCAGAGCATTCTTCCTGGTCTAAAACAGCTGAAGGAGAACAAACTTGAGTTCAGTACAAAAAAAAAAAAAAGGGGGGGGGGGGGGGGGGGGCGGTAGAATTCCTGGTCTGGACTTATCATCCATCGTGATGGTACAAAATCAGATCCACGGAAGATTGATGCAGTCATCAACACGCCTAATATGATAGTTAAGGTATAAGATGTGGATCTGATGCTTTGTTTATAAGTCACATGTGTGTCCCATGACTTTAGAAAACAAAGAGATAGCTAACAGGTAACAGATGAAATACGCTCCTGTGATGTATATAGTTTTCGAGTAGTTTTGTCGTTCTTTGAATTTTGTTACATCATGTCACCCTCGTGTATTTGTAATAACTTATTTTGCTTTAAAAGCACCGTATGCTGGAGTCTCATGAAAGATCTCCTTTTTAAATCATTTGCTAAGTAAGAAATTGATGCCTGCAGATGTCACAGTACTGGATAGCTATCCTGCACATTTTGACGGCTATAATAAATGTGATCAAAGTAACTACATTATAACAATCGGATATGGTGGACACCATCAATGTGAGCAACGGAACCCATCTAGAGAAAGTCGTTGACACTGATCCTGTGCTTTCTGCAATTTAGTAGAGACAATGGAATATAAAGGCTGACACTCCAGGAATCTTTGCTGCTCATTTCACTACTCTGTTATTCCTCTCATCAAAAGGGCTTCCAGGGGAAAAAAACCAAAACAACTGAAAAAGACTTCCGTGTCGTTCAAAATCAAGAAATGTGCTAAGTGATTAATTTCCGGAATCAGATTTCTATTTGTTTGGAGGTTTGATTAACTTAAAGCGAATAAAACCGTTTTCGAATCGACACAAAGAACACTTGAAGGACGGGCTTAGGAAAGTCAGGATGGCAGCACAAAGCCATTAAGATGACAGTTAATTCAGTTGTAACAATCATGTGCGTGCGTACGTGTGTTCGCGTGCGCGCGCGCGCGCGCGCGTGCGTTGTGGTGTGTTGTGTGTGTGTGTGTGTGTGTGTGTGTGTGTGTGTGTGTGTGTGCGCGCGCGTGCGCACTCGCGTGCATATGTGTCTGTGCTTGTGAGGGTTTAAATCTATTTGAATATGCGTTTTATTATCCTAACGGGTGCACACACACACACATACACACACACTCACACACACACACACACACACACACACACACACACACACACACACACACACACACACACACACAACTGTCTGACCCCCCACCTCCACACACAGAAAATCAGTCGGTCTATCTGTCTGCCTATCTGTCCGTCTGTCTGTTTATCTATCTGCCTATCTGTCCATTTGCTGTGTGTGTGTGTGTGTGTGTGTGTGTGTGTGGTGTGTGTGTGTGTGTGTGTGTGTTTGCGTGTGCGGTGCGTGCGTGCGCGGGGGGGTGCGTGGGCACGCGCGCAGGGTGTATGTGCTTGATCTTCTGTGTGTGAGACTGTAAATAATAACATTAAAATGATTTCATTAGAATCTCTCTCTCTCTCTCTCTCTCTCTCTCTCTCTCTCTCTCTCCTCTCTCTCTCTCTCTCTCTCTCTCTCTCTCTCTGTGCGTGTGTACGCTCGTGTGTGCGAGTAAGCGTTTCTGTAATCATAGGTAAGTGAATCAACCCTTGGAGTGCTTTTCATCTCACGTCTGTGATGTGCTCGTATCATTCAAGCAAACCTCTTCTACCCATTGGTCTCTTGGACTCGACGCCATGATTCATGGCCATTCATGTGATCGGTATGTAACTGAATTTTTCATGTAATCCTCAAGTGGAAGTTCTGAGCTTCTCTCTCTCTCTCTCTCTCTCTCTCTCTCTCTCTCTCTTCTCTCGTTCGTCTGTTGTGTGTGTGTGTGTGTGTGTGTGTGTGTGTGTGTGTGTGTGTGTGTGTGTGTCTGAATCAGGCTGATTATACTTCTACAAAGCATGACAGATCACGGATCGGACAGTGAAGAATAAAGGGTCTGATTTAGATCGTATACAAATTTGATTAGTGAAGTGATGTGTATTGCATGCTGTGATCACGTAACGTGGCAGTAGACAGAGGCTATATAGCATCGTAGGCTTATGTGTGTTCCGCTGTGATCATATCCTCTTCAAACATTCGAACGCTCTGCACATGCACCCAAAACAAATTGTCCTCTTTCACGCTCAAACAGCCGAGTCGAGCAGAGGCTACACCGAGCAAGAAATGATGGTGAAAAGTAGAAAAAAGGTGGTAGAACAAGAATGGAAATGCGCAAGAAATGTAAGGGAAATAAACAGGGAACACTAGGACCAGGTAAAGAAAGTAAACAACAGAAACGGAAAACAGGAAATGTAGAAAAAGTGGATACAGCAGAGAAACAAAGCATGGAAAACACTGGAGAAAACAGAAGAGAAACATAGGAAAGATGTGAAACGTCTGCAGAGGTTGCGAGGATTGTAGAATTAGGTTGGATATAAATACTGTATTGGGGGAAAAAAGAGAAAAAGACAGTGGGAAAATGAAAAAGGCAGATGAATGGGAAACGAAATATGGAAAAGTAGGAAAACGCAGAAAAGTGGGAGAGAAAAAAAAGTGGGAAACGAAAGGACAAGAGGAGTAGAAAAGTTAGGAAATGTTCCAGATAAATACGACACGGAATGGAGGGGGAAAGGGTAAAAGCTAGACAAATTAAGTAAAACATATTAAAAAAAAAGTATGAAGAAAAAAAGGAAAGAAAACGCATCGGACAAACGTAGGAAAAGGTTTGGACAAAAGTGTAAGGAAAATTTCTATTTTAGGACGGTATCAGCAACTGTTTTCTAATGTTATTTTAAAAAAAAACTAAATCTCTCTCTCTCTCTCTCTCTCTCTCTCTCCTCTCTCTCTCTCTCCCCTCTCTCTCTCTCTCTGAAATTCATCAGCTGCCATTCAAACCGCATTCGTTGCACACTCTCTCGTCATGCACAGTTTCATGCATGGATTATCAGACATTTTCAAAATAAAACTTTCCTTTTGATACTGTATGACTTAGATACAAATCGTTCTGGTACAGCTAAGCCTGTACATAATGATCCAATAATTGTTGCTTCTTTATATTTCAAAACATCTTTATTTTTGCGAGTTGGAGACTATGTCGGTCAACCCATAAACCAAAGAACCCAAAACTGTTTAATGTGCTTCCTACAGTTTAAAAGGACATTTTGTACATATTGCAAGCACATATTTCTAACATACATGTGTCTGCAATACATATAATAAGAAAAACTATTACACTTTCTACCATTAAGTAAACAAAAAATATTGAACATACAACTTCCTGCCAAAAACGTCTACAGGGAAGTGGCCCACCTCACAACAACAACAACAACAACAAAAAAAACAACCTGCATGTGGGGCGGATTTGCCAACATTCAGTATTGTTTTAAAGTATCTTTACACAATTCTGCAGCTAAATCACACATTTCAAAGCATCACGCTTCACACCCATAAAATGAAATGGGTGATATTTTTTGTCAAACACTTCAACTTCTATATCGAAATTAGTTTGCGACGGTAACAGACCGCCTAAAGTGTCAAAACGGCGCTTGAGATTCTAGGTCTAAGTGATCAGTCTAAGTAAACCTTACCCCTTGATTCCCGTTCACACTTTTCTTTTTCCTGTACCAAGTTAAATTTCAGCAACATCTTGGCATTCTTCACGTCGACTCACCTGTCACTCTTCCGTCAAAACTCGACTGACGTATTGTGGGTCGGGCCAGGTGCACACGTCTTTTGGAGAAACTAGGTTAGCCAAGTGTACAGGGAGGGGCGAACGGCTTCTGCAGCAGGCCTAAATGACAGATGGGAGACGAGGCAAACTTTCGCACTTGTCAAACTTCAGCTGTCACTTGTTGAGAAATATCTCGTAAAATGGCATTCACGTGCTTGAGTGTGTGTGTGTGTGTGTGTGTGTGTGTGTGTGTGTGTGTGTGTGTGTGTGTGTGTGTGTGTGTGAGTGTGCGTGCGTGCGTGCGTGCGTGCGTGCGTGGTGTGTGTGTGTGTGTGTGTGTGTGTGTGTGTGTGTGAGAGGAGAGAGAGAGAGAGAGAGAGAGAGAGAGAGAGACTGCAGACTCATTCACGTACCATCTGTCAATCATCTATAATTCATGTTTCCTCTTTTTACGGTTCCTGATATTTTTCATTGTTTAACGATTTATCTGTATGCACTAGGTACACACTTAACAGCAATCGCCAGTGATCAATTTCAAGTTTATAAGGTAGAAATATTTTAGTACAATGTTTTGCAATAAGTAAGTGTCAGAGGTAATAAACATCTGTACACATATACGAAGAATTATATCTTCCTGATCCCCCAAACTAATAAAATATCATTATTCAGTTCGAATGAAAATAGAACTGAAAGGCAGGAAGACAGCGTGATGCCTTATTCCCGATTCGAAGCAGGCGATGCTGAGCGTACATCTCTTTTCTCTGACCTTTGGTCACGAAACGCTAGGTAATTCAAGATTAACGATTTATTTCCCCTTTGACCCCTGTTGGGGCATGGAGCACATAAGGCGACGATCATGTTTCAACAGACTCAACACAATACGTAAACGTACCAAACAAAGAAATCTAAGACAAAGAGACTTAGCATCGCCCAGCGTCTGTTTCAAGCCATGCACAAGAAGAGACGAGAGATATGACCTTTGCAGTTCTGTGCGTCGTCCATGCTGGACATTTGGAGTTTTGCCTCAGGGAGTGCTGCCTTATAGGCTACTTTACCTGGTAATAAGGTCTCAGACAGGACGTCGGAGCAAAGTCGTCTATTTGTGTCCGGTCCACACAGCCGTATATAGACGGACTGATACCAGCGGTGATTTGTACGCTTTCGTCAGCACTGGGAAGCTGGTACAGCTTGCTTCCTAGATAAAGCATAGCCCTGTCATGACAGGCATAGAGCAAGCCTTGTTCTGACCACCTTTGAAAGGAAATCTTCAATGAGGCAGGGGACAGTAAACGGTGAATAACAAACAAGTAGGGTAGCTCTTGCTCCCGTGGTGAAATAATTACACGCCCATAACTCCGAACGAATGCTGCTTACGATACTGAATCGCCTGGCAGAAATGACAACTAAGAAGACACAGAATAACCTTTCCCTTAGTTACACTGACAACCCTCCGTAATGGATCCGAGATGAATAAAGTGTTTCGTGTCTGTCTGTTCAGTTCAACTGATGGGTGTTGGCCGAGTGTTTACGTTTTCTTTCTAAGCTGCTTTAATTCCGCATCTTTTAGATAGTTACTCCGGTCTGGCGTCGAGGTTAGGGGGTTCTGATCCTCTGGTTTCGATTAGGTGAATGTCACCTGGCAACGTTAGGCTGCGAAGAGACTGATTTCAATAACGAATATAAGGATTCTGAAGTCCAGAACTGTTTCCTGTATTATCATTCTTCAAGCACATATCAAACAGACTGCAAGAATGAAACAACCTTTGCACACTCCAACAGTTGTTCGGAAGAAGTCTCCAGGGTTTATTATTCAAGAGAATCGTGCTGCTTGTTTCTTGTAAAAGTGATGTATAGACTCGGATGACGTTATTGCAAATGTTATATTTTTTTCACGACATGCCACAAACTTTCGTACAGGACATGATCAAAGGCCTTTTAAAAATCGATGAAATTGGTAAAGATCACGTCGGTAGCGCATGCGCTTGAGAGAGAGAGAGAGAGAGAGAGAGAGAGAGAGAGAG
>CM065727.1:54327355-54329855 GCA_033310375.1 Conus canariensis
TCACACGTTCCATGCACTTGGCCAGTAAAGAGGTGAGAGCTACAGGTATAAAATCATTAAGTCCTTGAGGTTTTGGCAATTTAGGGAGTGGAATAATAGTACAACATTGCCATACATGAGGAACTACAAACACATCAAGCAAGAACTGAAACAAACAGGTCATGACCCCAGTAACTGGAAAGCACAGGATTTCAAAACATTGCCACACAGACCATCAGGCACGCACCAACCTCATCCTCTGTCAGCTGAACGGGCGCATATGGAGGAACAATATCACACACTGACTCACGTTCACTGTGGAAATCAGTGGTATCAAAACGAGCACAGTGTGCATTCAGCTGATTAACAAACTGTTGTTAGTTGCCTATTATTGTATCATGTTTTTTTCTTGTTCCTCCTCATCATTGTGTTTAACCCATCCCATGCCTGTCTTAAATTTTGAGTACAGAATTTCTGCTCAATCTTATCCTTGTAGTTCTGCTTGGCCTGCTGCACCTTTGATCTAAATTCTTTAGTTTTTGCTTGAACAGTCACATTATCACCCTGAATAAATGCTGCCTTTTTCTCGTTTAAGCACACTTTAAGTTTCCTGGTCAACCATGGCTTGTTGTTAGGATAGACTTTTATTGTTTTCGTTTTAACAATGTTTTCTTCACAAAATAACATGTACGATGTAATTGTGTCTGTCGGTTCATTGGGATCCTTACATGTATAAAACACATTCCAGTCCGTTGTATCAAAGCAATCGCTTTACTCCACAGTTTCACAGTTTTCGTCACTGGTTTGCTTTGTTTGACTTTCTGTATATATTTTGGTTATAAGTGAACATCATTATGATCTGACCTTCCCAATGGAGGTCTACACACTCTCACTCTCCCACACTAACTCTGGTAAATATGGTCGCAGAGCATCTCCAGCAGCAGAAGGTCTCTCTCTCACGCACGCGCACACACACATACACACACTGATATATATATATATATATATATATATATAATAGAGAGAGAGAGAGAGAGAGAGAGAGAGAGAGAGTTGTGACATCTAGATCCATACACACTCACACACACGCACGCACACACGTGCGCATGCACCCACGCGCGCGTGCGCGCGCGCACACACAATACGCACGCACACACACTTACACACGAACAATGCACATCCACAACGAAATTGAGTGAGAAGAAGAGAAGAGCGAGAGAGAGAGAGAGAGAGAGAGAGAGAAGAGAGAGAGAGAGAGAGAGAGAGAGAGAGATTATAGAACAATACGCATACACAATACGCACGCACAACACTTACACACGAACATGCACATCCACAACGCTTACGCTCACGCACACGGAGAAACGCACAGACAGACGGACAGACAGACACGCACACACATACACTCAAGCGCGTGTGCGCGCTCTTCAACAAAATTGAGTGGAGGAAGAAGGAGAGAGAGCGAGAGAGAGAGAGAGAGAGAGAGAGAGAGAGAGAGAGAGAGAGAGAGAAGAGAGAGAGAGAGAGATTATAGAACAATACTGCATATCAGAATATGTAATTCAGTTCATCTCAGTTGCAATCAAGCAAATAAGCAAGGCAGTGTATTTTGTGCTCGTCACAGACTAGCTTGACAACTTTTAAGTTGCATTAATTGTTGAGCTGAACCCTACTAATGGCAACGTCTTTCCTATGAAAGGTATTTCAATTATTCTGGCAAGATGTATTCCTTTCATCAAAATGATTCTCGCTATCGTACCTCGACTGTTGTCGTGTATGTGATAATCAGATCCTACCCTTGGTGAGTGCATTTCAATGCAATAAAATACAAAACAGTATAACAGTCTGAAAGACCGTCATACCTGTTAACAGCTTTTTAGGCCTACCTGTCAGTGAAAGCTTGCTTTCATTTCTTTCCTTCTTCCCGTTCCTGTCCATACTGTCGTTTCCTGAAACGTTTTCGGCTCTAAATTGAGGCCTGTACCTATACAGTGGGTGGGAGCTTGAACGAAGCATTGTGAATTGAAAGCGTTTGTCGTCTGGGACAGCGTGGACGTTGAAACAGGAGTAGCCTCCCCTCCCACGCAGGCTGAGTCGAGCCGAGGGCATCCCCTGGCAGAAACCAGCCGCACCACAGTCAGTCAGTCAGTCAGCCGGCTAGAGGAAGAAGAGAAGAGACCAGTGTGTGCCTTGCTAGACGGAGGAGGAGGAACAGACCAGTCGAGGCCCTCACCTCCCGTGTGTTTACATCGCCACGACAGCGTGCACGCGGTCAGACCGAAACGCTACTTTCAGAATCAAGCAAGAGTGTTTGCGTACAACATATCCGTTCCTGCTTTCGTTCTCTCTCTGTTGTTCTCTCTGTGTCTCTCTGTGAGGACCACGGTGGCATCAGAAGCGTGGATCAAAAGGTCGTGGAGTTTGAGACTCGGTACTGTCGAGGAAATAACAGCAGGTCCAATCTCTCGGAAAGAGGATCTCCCTCCGGTGAAACATCGGTTGGCATCCGCTTGTCAATCAA
>CM065727.1:54347355-54352355 GCA_033310375.1 Conus canariensis
TTTCTTTCTATTTTTTTTATTTTTTTTTTTTTTCCTCTCTTTCTCTTTCTTTCTGTCTTTTCTTTCCTTTTTCTTTCTTTCTTTCCTTCTTTTTTTTTCTGTCTGTCTGTCTGCCGTCTTTCTTTCTTTCTTCCTTTCTGTCTATCTTTTCTTCTCTTCGCTCTTTTTCCCCCCTCCTTCCTTCCTTCCTTCCTTAGCTACTTCTTCGTTTTCCTTCTTGCCATCTTCCTTTCAAATCCCTTCAGTACAACAACTACCTGATAGAGGAAAGCAAGTGTAGGTCAATGAATCTTTCGGTCTCGGAGGACAAAACAAAATGTCTAAGCAAAAAAAAAACAACAACAAAAAAAAAAACGAAGGAAAAAGCGGTTGAATTATTCAACAGACGAAGGAAGACGGATCTGTCTGTGTGTGTGTGTGTGTGTGTGTGTGTGTGTGTGTGTGTGTGTGTGTGTGTGTGTGTGTGAAAACGACGTTATGTTTCCTTCGGTGCCGGATGTTTCGTGTAACGCAGTTGTCTTCTTCTTTCTTTCTTCTTTTCTTTCTTTCTTCTTCTTTTCTGGGCATCCTTCAATCTTTCTTTTTCTCTCTTGCTGTTGCTTTCTGTCTCCTTTTTGTATGTCTTTCCTTCCTTCCCTCCTGCTTTCTTTTCTCTTTCTTTCCCTTCGTCTTGATTTTTTTTCTCTATTGCTGTTCTTCTTTCCTTCCTTCCTTCCATTCTTTCCTTCATTCCTTCCTGTTTTCTTTTTTCTTCCTTTCCCTCCTTCTGGATTTCTTTCTTATAATTGGTTTTCTTCTTTCTTTTCTTTTTTTCTGTTCCTTTTTTTTTCCTATCTCCTTGCTGTTGTTGTTGTTGTTGTTTTTTAATCGTTTTTTCAGTCTCCCTCTCTTCCTTTCTTTCTTACTTTGTGCATTTCCCCCATACTTTCCTTCTTGTTGATTCTCCTTTCATCCCTTCTTTCTTTTTGTTTTTTTCGTCTGTTCTTTCTTTCTATCTTTCAATTTTTCTCTGATTATTTCTTCTATTTTTATTTGTTACCTGTGTTCTTTATGTGTCTGTATCCATTGTTCTTTCATTCTCATATCCTTTTTCTTTCGTTCGTTCATTCTTTCTTCCTGCATTTCATTAAAAAAATCTGTCCTTTCTTTTACCTTCGTTCTGTCTTTCTTTCCTTGCGTCTTTCCATCTTTTTTTTTTTTCCTACACTACCTTCCTCCCTTCCTTCTTACATTCTTCCCCAGTTCATCCTTCTTTGTTGCCTTTTTTTGTTGTTGTTGTTGCCATATCCTGCCTTTTGTTCCAGCATTAGTTTCTTCGTTTCTGTCCTATTTTCTCCCCTTTCTTACTTCGGCTTTCCCTCCTCCCCCCGTCCCCCTCTTCCTCCTCTCGTCCATCCTTGCCTCTCTCTCTTTCCTGTCCTCCTTCCTTTCTTAATTTCGTTCCTTTCATCCTTCTGTCCTGTCTGCCTTTAAAAGGGAACCGGGACGGATTTGGGTCCTTCCCCCTCCCCCTCCCCTTTTTTTTTTTTTTTTTTTTTTTTGCTTTTTGGAGGATTCTTCCGTCTCTAATGAACACAATTACGCTAAAACCGTGCATTAGCTAACCGTAGGCCATTTGTAATGCTTGACAAAATAAAGTGGCGCAGAGAGAGAGAAGAGAGAAGAGGGGAGAGAGAGAGAGAGAGAGAGAGAGAGAGAGAGAGGGGTGGGGCGAGCAGATGGAGAGATCAAATGGAGGAGGGGAGGAGCGTTAGCGGGGAGGGGGAGGGGGGGGGAGAGGAGGAGGGAGAGAAGACCGAAGTCCCAGAAAGCTTTGTCTCTTTTTAGCCTTCCGGGTAAATCCGGAAGGGGTAATGTTTAGCCCGGTCGATTCGGCGCCCGCAGGGAAAAGTGGAGAGAAATCCAAGCTTAGAACTCCGTTTTTCGGTCGTGTTTGTTTTGGTTTTTGTTCATTTTGTTTCTCTCCGACTCCAAGCTTGAAAAAAAAAAAACACCTCTGTTTTAGTCGTGTTTTCGTTTTTCTTTCTTTTTTTTTTTTTTTTTTTTCTTTTTTTTTGTTTTGTTTTGGTTTTTTGTTTTTATCCTCTTCTCCTCCTATTCATCACCACCCTCAGTTCTTCCTTTCGACTTATTATGAGTCGTGTGTGTTTGGACAGTGAATCTCTTTTATGTGTGGTTGATCCACCAAGTTCGAGTTAGCCAGAAAGGAAGATAACCCGTTGATGAGGAAACCCAATGGATACGAACCAATCCACGCTGCCATCAGCCAACAAACAGCTAACTGGATTACATGCCGGAGTGGTGACCGAATAGATCCATGGATCCGCCAGAGAGAGAGAGAGAGAGAGAGAGAGAGAGAGAGAGAGAGGATCCTATCTTGCTTCTTCAAGTCTCGGGCAGGATCTCCGTGTGTGTGTGTGTGTGTGTGTGTGTGTGTGTGTGTGTGTGTGTCTGTGTCTGTGTCTGTGTGTCTGTCTGTCTGTGCGTGCGCGCGCGCGCACGCGTGCGTGCGTGCATATTTGTTTGTGTGCGTGTGCTTTTTTTTCTTTTTTTTTTTTTTAACCCTCCAAGGCATTTTATGTTCACCCATATCCGTCGGTTTGCTGGTAGTCCGGCGAAATTACGCCTGGATTATGGAACCGATTGGAACTGAAGTTGGGTAGAAACAGAATGCGGTGTACAGACGAGGCCATTAAATTCTTGATGCGGATCGGAATGAAAGGGCGGAACCAGAATTTGTTCCCGCTTTAGAACTTTAAAAAATAATCTAAAACAAAACACAAGAAAATAACAGAAAAACAAAACAAGGCAAAAGAAAAAAAAACCCAACCAAACAAAGAAAGAAAAAAGAGAGAGATGAAAAAGCAACACACACACACACACACACACACACACACACACACACACACACACACACACACACACACACAAACAAACACACACCATTGATTTAAATCGGAAAGAAAATCAAGTTTAGTACATGTATTGACATCTACGAACACACAAGATTTGATGCGGATCTGGAGATTAAAAAAAAACAACCCGGATTCAGTGAACGAAGCATTGTTGGACGATAGTGGAGGTCTGCGCTCTCCTCTATACCCTTTCAGTGTTCTTTTCTTTCTTTTTTTTTGTCGGTAAATCCATGTTACAGCTGGCCTGATAGGTTGGGTGACAGTGTTTTGACTGAGGCCATAAACCAACGCCCGTCTGTGTAAAGCGTATATTTAGTGCGTGGAAAAGGAAGTCACGTCAGATGGATGAAGTCAGATAGATTGGTAGGAGGGTGGCTATGCATACACGTATATCTGCATCCATACTCATGCATGCATTCATGCATATTTGTGTCTGTATATTTATATAGATAGATAGATCGATAGATAGATAAGTGATCACTTTCTTTTTTTTTTTTTCCCTCTTGGAGGAGGGAGGGAGGGGAGAGAGAGAGAGAGAGAGAGAGAGAGAGAGAGAGAGAGAGAGCGATGATCTCTCTCTCACTCTCTCTCTCTCTCTCCACACACACACACACACACACACACACACACCACACACACACACAGAGTCTCACTCACACACACGTTCACATACGCACACTCATAAATAGACAGACAGACAAGCAGACAGACAAACAGACAGGCAGATTGAGTGATTGATAGATAGATACACAGTGAGATAATCGATAAAAAAAAGACAATCGGACAGGGAATGTAAGGTTCCTTGATAAGGGCATTTCAAACGGTCACGTATTCAAAAATCTCACCAATACAAGAAAAAGAAGAAGGTGGAAAAACAGAACAGAATTCAGGTCAATGGTAAACGACTAACAACACGATTAAAGTGATAATATTCGTGATAGTGACCGACACATAGTACAAATATGATGTTTCATAATTAGCAGACTTGAATGTGCAATATGTGTGCAGTGCTTAATAATACATTTGTGCGCGCGCGCGCGCGCGATTGTGTGTGTGTGTGTATGTGTGTGTGTGTGTGTGTGTGTGTGTGTGTGTGTGTGTGTGTGTACACGCTGTAATTCATCTTTTGGTTTGATTCATGATGATAGGGCTTTTTTGTTTATTAGCTAGTATTGAGAATATGGTATATTGCGATGTTGATATGAATAAGCAGTAGAATGTGTGTAACCCTTAATTCTTCATATTGTAGAAATAATTATGTTCAATGTTCGCGTGTATCAGGCTTTTTTTTCGTTCTGTCCAGTGGTAATAATTTCATTGTTACACGTGGCATCATTGCTCGTTTTAGACAAGAGATTCGCAATCTCATTCCTGTTATTTACGTTACACCTACTTGCTTGTGGCACTCGCACTTCCTGGTCAGAACAGCGGAGGTGGGACCTTGTTGTGTAGAATTATTGATTTCTCGGACGCCTTCTAACTTGCCATTGATACAAGGTAAAGTGGAGCAGCGCCGCAGTGTCCATGAAAAACAAAAAACAAACAAACAAACAAAATGTGTCGCAATTTCCGGATGGGTTGTCCACCGAAAATGTAGCATTAGTGTATTTTCGTATGTAATCCACAAAAATTGCAACTGCTATGAAATTCCTTTAATTTGAACAATGAAACACACACACACACACACACACACACACACACACACACACACACACACACACACACACACAC
Organism: Conus canariensis; assembly: GCA_033310375.1. Taxonomy (NCBI): domain Eukaryota; kingdom Metazoa; phylum Mollusca; class Gastropoda; order Neogastropoda; family Conidae; genus Conus; species Conus canariensis. The sequence goes on from CM065727.1 coordinate 54,352,002, forward strand.
ACACACACACCATTTTTCGTGAAGAATGCTGCACAATTTCAGTAATCCAACCTTGGGCGGTAAAGGTTAAGGGAATTAATGATTGTAGCACCCAAACGCAGTTTGAGAGGATGTTATTTATTGCAGAGTGTAATACCCAAGATGTGATTCCAGAATGCTGTTTATGGACATTATCCTGAGATATATTTCCCAAGATATAATTCTGAGGTATAATACCTGGGCTGCAATATACTAAAGCGTAATCATAGTATCTCCAGAGTGTAATCTTGAGGTGTAATCCCCAGGGTCGTAATTCCCGGGGCATAAACCTGAGAGGTAACCCTGAAGTGTAGTCCTGTGCGTGTAATTCCACAG
>CM065727.1:54357355-54374855 GCA_033310375.1 Conus canariensis
ACCTCACTACAATGAACACACACACACGTGCGCGCGCGCGCGGACGTGTGTGTGTGTGTGTGTGTGTGTGTGTGTGTGTGTGTGTGTGTGTGTGTGTGTGTGTGTGTGTGTGTTTGTGTGTGTTAGTGTTCATTGTAGTGAAGTATATTTCCTAACGTGTTTGATGTGGATCTAGCCAGTGGTAAAAAATTCCGTGTTTTATCTTATTTTATTTTTTTCTCTCAGTGAAACCCATCTTTTTTTGCCCTGTAAGCCCAATTTTTTTTCCGCATACAACCATGCATATTTTACGGTCGGAAATATTTTTGATCTGCTTCTTTCACATAATTACTCCATCAAATAAAAATCAGCATTATACTTTAAAAAAAAACGTTGAGTTTTAAGGTGTCGACAAAAGTCCGAAAGGCACCGTAGAACATTCTACTTTCGCTTGAATGAAGGATTTAGTTCAAAAATGGAATAGAGGAAATTTGCATTCTTTCCGTAAATTATAACTATGAAAAACGCATTTGAAAGTTCAGTAAAGTAAGTTTGATGGTTTCGTTAAATTATTAGGTTATTCGAAAGTTTTCGGTGGGTTTTCAGTTCATGCTTCCTCGGAAACATATGTTGGCTGGCGCTTTTAGTGAACGCCTTGAAATATTTGGTTGCGAAAAGAACGTGAGAACAAAGGAAGTTAGTAACCTCCTAATTTTGCTAGCTACATCATACATTTACATCTGCAAGATGAACAAAAGTGTGTTCAATTCCATCCTAAAACGCAGATATGAGATTGAAAAGTTTTGAAAAGTATACAGCCAGAATACCAAAGAAAAATGAAAAAGGAAACGTTTGTCTTGAATTGCCAGTCTTCCTCTTTTAACATTGTTGAAAATCTTGTTCAAGTTTTTGTTAATCCAGCACAGTTTACGTGAAAACTATGTGCTGAATGGTGATGTGTATTTCACGTATCCAGCGATATTATTTTTGCTGCTGCTATTTACTCTGCTGACCCCCCCCCCTCCCCCGCCCCCCCCCCCCTCTCTCTCTCTCTCTCTCTTATCACTCTTTTTCAAATGTTGTACAAAAAATATCACGTGTTCAATTTTTTTAAAGATTGATCTAAAACAAAAACATGCTGCTATAATTGAACTTCGAGAAGCTCAAGAAGGATCGTTATATTTTGCACACGCGCACATTTTGTGAATTAAAAATTGTATATAAAAACGTTTGAGGGTTGTGTACAGGCGCGCGCGTGCCTATTCGAGCGTTCGTGCGTTTCTGTATATTCGCGCGCGCTCACATGTGTTGTTGTGTGTTGTGTGTGTGTGTGTGTGTGTTGGTGGTGGTGGTGTGTGTGTGTGGTGTGTGCTGCGTGCGTGCGTGCATGCGTGCGTGCGTGCGTGCGTGCGTGGTGTGTGCGCATGCGTGCTGTGTATAAACCTTTTGCTAATATTAAGATGACAGACGCTAAAGGACCGTGTGGACGACCATCACACACACGCACGACACACACATGAACACACACACACACACACACACACACACACAAAACACACAACACACACACACACACCACCACACAAACACACACCACACCACACACACACACACACACTACACACACACACACACACACGACACAACACACACACACACACACACACACACACACACACACACACACACACACACTACAAACACACACACACTAAAAACACAAACGCACACACACACTACAAACACACACACACACACACACACACACACACACACACACACACACACACACACACACACACACCATACTTGTCTATAATTATAATGACAAGCACGATAGGACCCTGCGTGATAGGCTGGGCTATATAATCCAGCTGAAACTGAACCTGAAGTTGACCGTTACGGGCTCTTAACGTCTGTCAGTCCCTTCTCTCTCTGTCCACTCTTCCCCCACTTACCCGTAGAGACAGGAATGGCTGAGACTCTCTCTGTCAGACCCAGGCCCTATAATCAGGGTACTGCTTCTGTACCTTTTTTTCCCTCTCTTCTCCCCCCCCCCCCCCCCCCCCCCAACCACGCTGTCTGCAAGGAATTCGCCAACGAATAACGTTCATTGTGTGGACGTTGTGAAGACAGTGATGTTCTCTCCCTTGCTTATTTTTTGATCTTCGGTGTTTCTTCGTGATGCGCTGCCTTCATTCAGTCTTTCCTTTCCCCTGTTCTCTGAATGTGTGTACCTCTGTCTGTCTGTCTGTCTGTCAGTCGGTCTGTCTGTCTGTCTGTCTGTCTGTCTGTCTGTCTGTCTGTCTGTCTCTCTCTCTCTCTCTGTCTCTCTCTCTCTCGCTCTCTCTCTCTCTCTCGGTCGCTCTCTCTGTCTCTCTCTATCTCACTCTGTCTCAGTCGCCTCTCTCTCTCTCTCTCTCTCTCTCTCTCTCTCTCTCTCTCTCTCTCTCTCTGCAAAAATAAAAAGGAAGACGACCTTCATTTTTTTTTTTGTGCTGATGTAAATTATCCAGTCTAAGAGCGCAATAGATACCGACAAAGTTTTCCAGGGATCCCTGTCAGTTTCGGTTAAACCTGCTAATGGCATCTCAAAATGAAAGCATAGTAAGAAATTTCTCAGTTTACTTGTTCAAGGCATTTCAGTTTAGATCAGTCATGACTTCGTGACAGAGTAGTCCATCCAGTCTTTCTAGTGTGTTTTTTTTTATAATTCATTCTTAAATTGTTGTTATACTCTCCATACCCCCCTTCATGAAGGGCAATGGCCTTTCAATGAAGTAAGCCATCTGAGTTCTGAGTTCTCTCGCTCTTTCTCTCTCTCTCTCTCTCTCTCTCTTCTCTCTCTCTCCTCTCTCTCTCTCTCTCTCACTCTCTCTCTCTCTCTCCTACCCCGCCTCCATCTCTCTCTCTCTCTCTCTCTCTCTCTCTCTCTCCTCTCTCTCTCTCTCTCTCTCAAAGTCGCGCGCGCGCGCGCGCACTCTTCACTTCTTTTCATCGCATAGGATGTAGGGTTATAGATGAACAGTAACAGCGACGTGGTTTGTGCAAGTGGCCGGAATCTCTTCATTTCATCTGGAAACCAGACTCCCGTGTTCAATCTCGCTCATCTACGAAGCTACAAGGGGACTACGTTTTACAGAATCTAGGTATGTTTACAAATAATACAGCTTTTTTTTTTCTTCTGAGGCTGATTTCTTTCTTGTGTGCTTCATCAGTTTGATATAGTGTTACGTTATCCGCTTATGGTTCAGTTTTTGTTTTTTTTTCAGTTGTGTGATATGACACCTACTTCGATAAGGGTTATTAGATCTATGACAAAATAATGAATACGTGTATTCGTATTCGTTCTCTCTCTCTCCTCTCTCTCTCTCTCTCTCTCTCTCTCTCTCTCTCTCTCCGTGTGTCTGTCTGTTTGTCTATCCAAGTGTGTGCATGAATGCGTGTGTCCGTGTGTGTGTTTGTGTGCACGCGCGCGCGTGGGTATGTGTTTGCGTGCGCGCTCGTGCGATGTGTTTATGTGTGTGTGTGTATGCGTGTGTGTGTGTGTGTGTGTGTGTGTGTGTGTGTGTGTGTGTGTGTGTGTGTGTTGCGCTCGTGGTATAGTGATGTATATTATTATATATATATATATTATATATATATATATAGTATGTGTGTGGGTGCGTGTGCGCGCGCACGCGCGTGTGTGTATGTGTGTGTTTTGCGTGCGTGCATGCTTGTTGACATAGCGCATGAATGCATTGCTATAACGAGATTCATAAGGGTTTGTTCGCTCCCCTGTGACGTGTGGTCAAGGCATTCAGAAAGGCGCTGACAGCTTGATTGGATTAGAGGTCTCCTCCTCTGCATGTAACGATGTACATGTAAATGAAACCGCGGTTTTTTTTTGTTTTGTTTTTTTTCCTTTTCTCTCTTTCGTTTCTTGTTTTCTTTTGAATCCTCGTTCACGCGACAGAACACGTGATTTATATGGGGCATCTTCTTCTTCTTTATGTCTCTTCTTCCCTAACGTCAAAACTGACGCAAAACAAAAGCAACAAAGACTTGGATCTCATTGTGTCTGTCAGTCCGTTTGCTTTGTTTTTTTCTTCGGGTGAAAACTCTCTCTCTCTCTCTCTCCTCTCTCTCTCTCTCTCTCTCTCTCTCTCTCTCTCTCTCTTCTCTCTCTCTCAGTTTGTCTGAATGTCTGTATTTTGGCTTTCTGTGGACTTGTATGTGTACGGTTAAGAGGAGTCTGTGTGTGTGTGTGTGTGTGTGTGTGTGTGTGTGTGTGTGTGTGTGTGGTGAGTGCGCGTGCGTGCGTGCGTGCGTGCATGCATGCGTGCGGAGACAGGAAAAAGGGGAGGAGGGGTGACCTATAACATAATTAGTTTGATGCCGACGTGGCTTTAAGAAAAAGTTTGCAGGATGCTGACGTCCGCTGTGAAAAAAAATGCTGAGTAGAAAAGCAAGTTTGCAAACTTATAACATTTGCTATTCTTTTCTTTTTCCTTTTTCTTAATTCTTGTTTATGCCCCCCCCCCCCCCCCCCCCCCCCCCCCCCTGTAAAGCCAGCCATTTGACAGACGTAAAAACACTCTTTCTTTCGTTCATTCAGTCTGTCTCTCTGAGTTCTTTCTGTCAATATTTCTTCATCATCATCATCATCATCATCATCATCATCATCATCATCGTCGTCGTCGTCGTCGTCGTTGTCGTCGTCTTCCTCCTTTTCCACTTGCTTCTCCTTATCATCATTATCATCATCACTATCATCACCATCTTCATTATTATTATCAACATCGTCGTTTTCATCATCATCGTCATCATCATCATCTTCTTCTTCTTCTTCTCTACTATCGTCGTCTTCGTTGTCATAGTCCTCCACCTCCTCCTCACCATCATCATCAATGTCCTCTTCGTCTACTTTACACATGTTTATTATTCTGGAAGTGAAGCATCCTGTCTCTGTCTCTCTTCTGTCTCTCTCTCTCACTGTGTGTGTGTTGTTGTTGTTGTTGTTTTGTTTTACGTCTTTCCACATTACGTGATATTAGACGAAAAAAAAAAAAAAAAAAAAAAATCGGGCCGGGGAAAAAAAAAAAAAAGAAGGGTAACACAACGTGTAAAAAGGAAAAAAAATAACTTATTTACAACTATAACACAAAAATAGAAAATCCACTTAATCAAAGATTAAGAAAAAAAACCCATGTAACTCTTCTGCCTCATCTCACTACTGACTGCTATCTATTATAAGTATTTGCCAATTGGACTTTTAGCTAAGTGTAAAAAGAAAAGATATGTATCACTTGGTGACAGGAAAACATTTTGAATAGACTGTACAGACGTATTTGGAATGAATTTTTTCATTAAGTCACACAAAAGAATGTGATCAGTTGATATGCTATGACCACATATACAATGTATATTTTTGACATACTTTGTTTTAAAGCAATCCAGTTTCCATCTACAGATCAAGGAACTTATCTGTCGTCTACGATAAATGTTTTGATCGTACTTACTTAACTTTTCATGAATATTTTTCAATTCATCATGTAAACCAAAACACCCAGTTTCTCTTTCTATCAAATGAAAATGAGAAAATTGCACTTTTTCTGCCAAATATAGCACTCTTGCACTGACATGCAGAAGTTCAAAAAATGCGAATCTGAAGATCGTTTTGCTCCTCTCTTTGCTAGAACATCAACCTTTTCATTATAATATAACCCACAGTGGGAGGGCACCCAAAGAAATGTTACTTCAGTGTCTCTGACTGAGAGGAAATGGACTAAGTTATTTATTTCAGTGATCATCTCAGGTCGAACTTTTAATTTAAAATTCTTCATTGCAGTAAGAACTGACTTAGAATCTATGCATAAAACAACTTTAAATAAATTTTGAGGGTAATCAACAACAAACTTTAAGGCCATAATTATGGCAGTTAACTCAGCAGTGAATATAGATTTGTTTTTTCCGAGATAATAGGACTTTTCTTTGTTAAGGCCTGGGATAATGTATGCTGCACCTGCATGTTCATTGATTAATGATCCATCAGTGTATATCTTAAAATGGTTGGAGTAGTGATCATGCAAATGCATTTTCATATTGCATAATAACAAATTAGTATTTTCAGCCTTTGTTAAATCTGTATGCTCAATGTCAAAATGTGCTCGTACTAGTTTCCAGGGAGGAATAGGAGACACAATAGATCTTTTTGCAATAGATGTTAGTTTGATATCTGAGGAATCTAAAATCGAGGAAGTATATGTTCTTAGAGTCATTTGGGATGATATGTTTTTAGCCCTTTTGGGAAAATCAGTGTCTGATTTAATATTTATTTCAGGGCTTATATTGTTGTCTATAGTAGAACTTCTTATAACAAATTTGGTGCATGCAAGATTCCTATATTCTTTATATTCTTCCAGTGGTAATATCCCAGCAGCACTGTATGCTTTTGTACAAGAGGTATGGACTGGTAGTCCCATGGCTATCTTATACGCTTTGGAATCAATACTTTGAAGTTTTTTCAATAAGTATTTGGGTGCACTGAAGAACACCTCTTGTGCATACGTTAATTTTGATCTAACCAGTGCAGTAGAAAGGTGCAAAAGAGTAACTGTGTCCTGAGCCCAAGCATGCTTGCTAATAATCTTTAACAGATTTAAAGTTTTTCGAGCTTTTGTCAGAACATGTTCTATATGGAAATTGCATGACAACTTTGATGTTAAATTTACTCCAAGGAATTTAACTATTTTTGTATATTTGATGGGTATGCCGTTGACTTGAAATAAAGGCATATTAGCTTGGATCAGATCCAGTATTAAATAACATCATGTGTGTTTTTTCAGTTGATATTTGCAAACCATTTTCAGTCATATAATCAGAAAAGGTATTTAGTTCTTTTTGATATAACTTTTTAATATAGTTTTGTGATCTGACAGATGTACTTTTTTTTAATGTCACTTTCATCCATATGCATATGTCATCTGCATATTGGGCTAGTTCTATATTTTTAGCAATTTTTGAGGGTAAATCGTACATTAGAATGCTAAACAGTAAAGGGGCAATAACAGACCCCTGAGGAATACCCATGTGTAATTTTCTTCTCGTAGAATAGGAGTTCCCTACCTTCGTTCTAATATATCTATTTTCTAAGAAGTTTCTAATAAAATCATAAATGTTTCCTGACAACCCAATCTCTTTAAGTTTATAAAGCAAACGTGAGTGCCATACTTGATCGTAAGCTTTAGTGATATCAAAAAAGGTTGCTAGCAAACATTTTCTCCTGGAAAACTGATGTTTAATTTGAGTGTTAAGTTTGACCAAGTGTTCAATAGCACTTCTACCCTTTCGAAAACCTGCTTGGTTTGTTGGGATAACTTTGTTCTTTTCACAAAAGTAGTTTAGTCTATTTAAAACAATTGTTTCATAAAGTTTACAGACATGAGAAGTTAATGAAATAGGTCTGTAACTATCTATACTTTCTTTCAGTTTACCTTCCTTGTGAATCGGTACTATTACTGATTCTTTCCATATTTGTGGCAAATGACCTGAGCTCCAGCATTTTTTAAATATACTAAGTAAAATGCTTATCCATTTGTCTGGAAAATGCTTAATCATTTCATTTGAAATGGCGTCAGTCCCAACAGCTGTCTTTTTGTTTGGGAGAGAATCTATGGCGTCTTTCACCTCTTGTAATGTAACTGGGGCGTTGATGTCGCACGTGTCGTTATCAGATACATCATTAAAGACATGGGTACATTCTTTATCCTCTCTGAATTTTCTTTGGTTTTCAGACAACCCATCTAACCTGCTTACTTTAGCAAACTGGTCGACAAACGCTTCTGCTTTGTCTGCGGATGATGGTAATTTGTTATTATCAAGAATGATAGGATATTCTGGGAGTTTGATTCCATTTTTCATCGTTTTTATCTCTTTCCATACCATTCTACTATCTTTATGATCGAATGTGTTTCTCTTGCAGAAATTATCCCAATGATCCTTTTTGGCTTGTTCCATAACTCTATTACTATGTACATTTGAGTGTTTCATTTCCTTAAATTTTTCATCTACCATTTTCTTATCTTGACTTTTCTTAGTGTGCACGTATCCTTGAATAACCGTTTTTTCTCATTAACTGCCTTATCGCAATCTTCAGTCCACCAAACATTACCGAGATGTTTACCCCCTTTAGAACCCTGATTCTTCAATGTAGGAATACATGAACCAGACACTTTTAGAACAGAAGTACAAAACGTGTCATACATTGTATCAATATCATCATCTGGGGACAAGCTTATGTCTAGATCTTTAAGTCTGTCGTAAAACTGAGACCATCTGGCATTTTTATAATCAAATCTTGGGATTGCATCATCAGGTTTTGTGTCTTCAAAATCAGGGGACTGATTAATTGTAATAATGATTGGTATGTGATCACTCCCAAGAGTTTCACTATAAGTTTCCCATGCACACGACAAAGCCATTTTAGGTGAAACCAAAGTTAAATCAATAGCAGTAGGTCTATGTGTTGATATATCAGGAACTCTGGTATAAGAACCATCATTGAGTAGACATAAAGTTGAGTCTACAACATTTTCCACAAACCTATTGCTACTGACCTGTGTGCTCTCTTTTTCCCAGAAAGGAGAATGAGCATTAAAATCCCCTCCTACTAACCATTTACCATTATCATTCTTGATATTTTTCATCCATTCAGTATTAGCTTCATCTGGACCCTTAGGTAAATATACAGAAGCACAGTTTACTTCTAAGGAGTCCGAAAACTTGACAGTTACAGCACATGAAAAAATCCCATGTAATCCACTAGGCACAGGTGATTGTTTGTCACAATACTGTAGTCCAGTGTGAATATAGATAGCACAATTTACTCTATCACCATTTTCATCTGTATCTACTACTGGTGGATAGTAGTACTGTTCCAATCTTGGTAGTTTGTTCTTACTGATATTAACAGACTGGAATAAGAGAACGTGGCAGACAGATGACACTAAAAATTGACGTAAGCAGTCAATATTAGAATAGAGAGAGCGGCAATTCCACTGCAGTATTTTTATGTTGTTGCTGAATTTCATGTTAAAAAAAACCCACAGATAACTAAACAAATAAAAATATTTTGCTTCAACACAATTGGAGCTTAGCTACACACAGACGTAGGCTGGTATGTTGCATTTGTTCCGAACAAAAGCAACAAAAAATGTCACCAGTTGTATAAAACATTGAACCTATTGGACCAGGCAGAGCCGTAGAAGGAATCCTCAGGGAAGGGAGTGGGGCGCAGGTACCGGGGACGTCGCACAGTCTTCCGGGGCCGTTCCCAGAAGAGGTTCCTCAGATGCCGGCCAATATTCCCCGCCAGGATGCTAGCTCCTCTGGCAGTGGGATGTAGCCCATCACGGAGGTTGAAGCGGGCGGCTTGTAGGTTGGAGTGAGTGATGAAGGTGATGTTTTTGTCATCATTCAGCTCTGACACCAACAGTGCGTTGTACAAGTCCCCTTTGATATTGAATTCGGGGTCTGATGTAGGAGCCATCTTACTGATTATGATGGCCAGATCAGAGTTTTCTTCTTTGATACTCCTCACGCACTTTGCCATTCTTCCGGAACATGTTGCTGCTGATTCTGTTTCTAGGTCCTTCGATCCAACATGTATGAGTAAAGCATCAGGAGGTGTCTTGACATATGCACTTGCTTTGACCACTGCTGGTTTGATGTCCTTTATTGTTCTTGCATAACTCTGATGCAGCTTACATCCGTAGGACTTCCCTAGTCTGTTGGTGTTGACTTTCTTTATGATAGGGTCATTTACATATAAGAATGTTGGGAAGGCCCTTTAAAGTTGGATTTGGTTTCTCTCTGGACTTGGCCTTTATGTCTTTGACGTTTTGTTTGTCTCTGGACTCGGCCTTAAAGTTATTGTTGTCATTTTTCTTGCACTGTTCCTTAGACTTCGGCTTGTGACGCAAAGAAGCTTTGACGTCATATTTGTTTGCGTTATCATTTTCTTCTATTTTTTTGTTTTTATCATTTTGCTGTACATTTCTATTCTGCTTTTTTTCTGTTTTGTTTGTTTCGACAGGCAGATCATCCGGAGGAGTTGTTCTCGACGGTGTTGAGATCCTAGCCACTTCTGCATAGGAGAGGTAGTGGAAGGGCTCTGTCTGTGTTCCTATGCTAGCCGAGTCCTTTCTAGATCTATCGATTTTGGCATGCAGAGATCTTATTTGCCCTTCCAGCTTCGCTACTATATCACACAGCGAGGTAATTGTGCCTTCGATCTTAGCGAAGGTCTGTGTGGTACTCACGAAGTTGATGTTGTCTGTAGGACCATTGTTGTTTCTTGGCCTAGACTCCAGCCCATCCTTGACGACGGACAAACTGTGTGTGTGCGTGTGTGTGTGTGTGTGTGTGTGTGTGTGTGTGTCTCTCCTCTCTCTCTCTCTCTCTCTCTCTCTCCTCTCTCTCTCTCTCTTTCCCTCTCACCAGTCTCTCTGATTGTACTTCTGTGAGGATAGGCTATGAAAACATTCAGTGTTAACAAGGTCGTTCTCCGTCACTCGTGACAGATTAGAACAGATAAATTACGGTCCTTTCCGGACACCAATCGCAAAGAAGCTTACATAACCCGTGTTTCGGTACGTCGAAATCAGAGACAGAGATGACAAAGAAGGACCATGTTTAAACGACCTCGTCTCAGGTTCAGCTTTCTGTCGTGTAAAATCCATTTCATCTTCAATACAAACGAGAGAAATGTTTGTCTTCAATAGCTTAAGATCAGAAAGGAAAGAATTCTTGCACTAGGCATTGGCATAAGTTTTCTTTACGTGCACTATGAATAGAAACCGCCTCTGATTGGTGGATGAAATGCGCGGCATTCTAACGCTGTTTCTGATTCGTGGACATTTTTACTGCACAGCTTGACGTACGGCGTGGGCAGCAGTGGGGTATAAAATGTCATAAACATTCTCATAGACACAGAAGAGCAGGGAAAAGAACGAACGAAAGATACTTCAGTTCAGCAGAGTGACACGCACAAAGAAACGGATGGATGAAAAGACAGCGAGAAAGAAGGAAGAAAAAGAAGCCGAGCAAAAGTGGAAAAGAATAATAATAATAATGAATACTTATATAGCACCTATTCTCGGCTAGCGACCAAGCTCTAAGCGCTTTACAATCAACACTCGTTTACACAACGGGCTGCCTACCTGGGTAGTGCCGACTGAAGAGCTACCAGCTGGCGCTTCATTCAGTCGTTTCCCGTGTCATCCAGTCAGTATCGTTCAATATCGATCACTCATTTTCCTTACTTCCTTCATTCTTTCCATTTCTCACGCAGGGTGCATGCTATGTGTAACGTGTCATCCATACCAACGGCCAAACTGGCCTACTCTTCCGAAAGTTGGTGATGGGATTTTACGTGTGTGCAAGATGTTATGCGTGCGTTCACACACGGAACCTCGGTTTATAGTCTGATTCGAAGGACTGTATGGGAAATGGAGTCAGAACCAATGTTAACTCCGAGGGAAAAATCCACCTGTACCGAAACGCCCCGGCGGAGGTTCGAATCGCAACCCCAGGATCACCAAGATTACGAGTCCGGCGCTCTACCAACTGAGCTATTCCGGCTCCCAATCTGGTGTATCAGCTGTGTGATGGAGCACGCTCATTATTCTCTTGCGATAGCTCGGTAGTAAGCGAAGTGGAGGTGTGGCAGACAGTAACCATTGAAGTCTGGAGCAGCGTGCATTCTCTTTCTCGTCCCCTCTCCTGTCTTTCTCTCCTTCGTCTGCGGTCGATTTATATTTATTTATTTATTTTTTTTGTGTCAGATTTTCAAACCTGTCGCCACGGTGAAACCCACGGTCTTCTCGAGGTCTTGACGGCTGCCCCAAAGCTGTGGTCGGCAGTTCTGCACACTCTGGCCAGGTTTGACGTCGTAGACCATCCTGGGCTGGACAGTGTTGGAGGATGTGCTGTGGGGTCTGAGATCCAGTGCCACACGGACATTGTCTATGTGGGCAATCTTAATTCGGCTGAGGTGGCTCAGCAGTCGGCCGTGGCCAGTTCTCAGTGTGAAGAGGTTTTTTTTTGCTGGTATCTGTGAGCTGATGGATTGGATCCTGTCCTGTCCGAAGTGTGGAATGATCTGCCGCCCCTGCAACGTTGCTCATGATTTGTTTCAGTCTCATGGACAGCGCAGGTCGTAGCGGTGCCCTTACTTATAGAGTAGACGATGATTTATTAACAACAAACAAACGAACAAGAAAAAAAAACCTCCAGGCCATTTAAGAGTATGTAATTATAAGGTCTGCGCATTCATAAGAAAGTGCTTCTTCATACTCTAAGATACCATCAATGTATATGATTTGTAATGGTTTTTTTTGTAGGAATGGCTGGCAGTTATTCATATTATTCTTTTACGTGTGTAAATAATTTTTTTATTTGTTTATGTTGCTCTTGTTTTCTGATTTTGCTTTATTCTGTCCAGAGTTTAGTTATACTTTCCTTTACCTTTTCATTTGTGAAATGTTGAAGTTATATATACAGAAACTTGAAAATGAATTAAAAGTGTAATTTTGAAAAAAGTCGACAATGATCTGTCTCTTTTTCTACTTTCTTCAGTGACGCTTTGTTTTCCTACATCATCAGTGTGTGTTTATTAGAATATCAGCAACACTGCTGGGAAAAACAAACTTGGTGAAAAGATGGGCCGTGGCCCAAGGGCGAATCAGGTGGTTGGGTGTGGATCCGCAGGGTGAATCCGGATCAGGCGGCGATTCCAAGATCCGTTTACCAAAGTTCGTATAAATTTACCCTCTGGACATGAACTAAGAAAAGTTACTGTCACGAGCGCAAAATCATCAGCAAAGTGACATGTTTTCATGGATTATTCAAATTTTTCCTCCCAGTTATTTGAACGTTGATTTTTTCGTTTTTTTCCCCCCATATCCGATCAAAAGAAAAATCCAAGGGAAATTACTCTTTAAGTCTGTATGTACTGTTACTTCCTCTGGTGGAAAATATGATTTTGTATTTGCTCGTGAACTGAATTTTCGATCCACGCTCAGTTTGAACTTGGCACAGGTCTGCGCTCTTCAGAGTGCCGTATCAGTTGTCATTGCTATTTGCTTGTTGACCTCTCTCTCTCTCTCACGCAATCCTTAGAGCACTTTCTTAAGAAGGAAAAAAAAAGAAGTACGACGTATTCCTTTCTTTATAAACCCAGGTAAAGAAAAATTGCATTTTTTGTTCTTCTCCTTTCATTTCCATTCTTCATTCTGCTTCTTTCCTTTCTTCTTTTCCTTTCCCTGCTCTTCCACACCCCCCCCCCCCCCCCCCGGCCTCCCTTCTTTTCTTCTGTTCTGAGTTATGTGCAACAGGAAAGAGCTGTAGCGACCAGCCCAGTCATTGTCGTTGTCCCTTTACGACTTGTTCGATCCGCCCCTGGAATGTCTACTCTCATCTATTTTTTTTTCTATCGGACATGGAGTTATGGCTTGGGAGATGCGTTTCCGCCCATATGAGGTAGATTACAGATGGCTTACTGCGATGAGAATTTATGATATACGTATGTATATGTATGATATATGTATACATATATAACATATATTTATATTATATTATATATATATATATATATATATACATATATATATATATATCAGGACAACTTGGAAAACACAAAACAAGTAAGCTGTGGTATCCCAATATTATACTGTCTGTCTGTCTGTCTGTCTGTCTGTCTGTCTGTCTGTCTTCTCTCTCTCTCTCTCTCTCTCTCTCTCTCTCTCTCTCTCTCTATATATATATATATATATATATATAGTATATATTGTTGACTTGCTGCCTTAGTCAGTTATTTGTTATCAGTTGTCACCCCCGTCTTTGAACTTTAACTTCTAGAAGGGCTACAATCACAATTTTCTCTGTCTGTCTGCCTGTCTGTCTGTCTGTCTCTCTTTTCTCTGTGACCCGTTTACCAGTTTTAATACACGTTTTTCTCTTATAGAATTCATGCTGTGCCGGCTTTTTTTTCTCTATCTTTTTCTTTTGTTTTCTGTTTTTGATTTTTTTTTGTCTAGTGACAAGGTAGTGAAGAACGGTGTCCATTATGCAGCAATGATTATTGTTTTTTTAATATCTTTTTAAAAGGTATTTTTGTGACAAGTGTGTTGTTTGTATTATTGTCATTATTTATTTAATTTTCTTCGTACTATTTCTTTGAATCTGTGGCCGATGATTGGCGAGAGATGCCTGACAATCCTCTGTATAGCCTAGTTTGACATCAGCCTTGAAGTTACCAATAGACTGGATGTCGTGGATGGGCTTTATCATTCGAGAGTACTTGTTATTTGTTCACTTGCTTAAGTATTCTATTTATTTATTTGATTATGACAGGATTTGTTTTCAATGAACAGGGACAGCCACGAAAAGGCCTTGTGTAGTAGGTTGGACTGTAAGTATACAGCCAAATAAAACACTCTCTGTCTGTCTGTCTGCCTGTCTGTTTGTTTTCTGTCTGTCTGTCTCTCTCCCCTCCCCCCCCCCCCCCCCTTCGCTCTCACCCTCTCTCCTTCTTATTCTTCTCCTCCTTCTCTTCCTCCTCCTTCTCCTCCGCTCTTTTCTCCTTCTGTCTCCATCTGTCTGCATACTTGTTTGTTTGAGTGTGCGTGTGCTTGTTTGTCCATTTCAGTAAATTAGATATAATCTGAGCTCATTATTTGATGATTGATGATCTGGGTCAGTGAGGAAACATCGCTGTCTCAGTAATATAAGTAGGTCTAGTAGATCGTGGGAGGTGGAGGGGGGAGTGGGCGGTGGGAGGGGGGAGAAGGTGCGGGGTGGAAAAAGGAGGGATAAGAGGGGTTGGAAGAGGGGGACACGTATGAAAAGATTGGCAGTGACGTCATATGTCTGGCCTTGGAGTCACCTTTTCAAATATGATCAAAGGGAAAATTGAATTTAAATCAGATGTGTTCAAGATATTTCTTTTCCTTTAAATCAGATTGAATCTCTCTCTCTCTCTCTCTCTCTCTCTCTCTCTCTCTCTCTCTCTCTCTCTCTGTGTCTCCCCCCCCCCCCCCCCTCACTCCCACCGTACTTGAGTACGAGCGTGTGTGCGCGTACGCGTGTATGTGTGTATGCGAAGGAGGGGAGGCGAGGAGAGAAGAAAGAGAAGGGCTGAATGCGGATAGCTGCTAATGTTCTACTTCAGGTGGCCGTACTTTCCGTCTCTTCACAGACTGTGGTGATGTTAGACGTGATATGAGAGATAATGTGAAGAGAGAGAGAGAGAGAGAGAGAGAGAGAGAGAGAGAGAGAGAGAGAGAGAGAGAGAGAGAATACGAATACGAATACGAATACGAATGTTTATTCAGATTTAAGGCCATGGCCCCATACTGAAAGGGGGCATTTACGCAATTATACAATGCAACTTACGCCTAAGACATTATAGATAATGATCCTTTTCACTGTAACAATGAAAATATACATAGTAGAATGAAGTTAATGCACAACAGCACGCAGTCTTTTTTGTGCTTCATATACATAGCCAGATTGCAGATAATGTTTTCTTTTCTTGACGACAACAGTAATATTACCTTGAAATGACAAGGTTCAGTAAAATACTTAGGTTGAATAAGTTTGGTTCTAAGATCATGTAATACAGGACAGTACAACAAAAATGAACTTCATCCTCTTTGGCTAAACCACATAAACGGCATATAAATTCACCTTCGGCATAGTTGTAGTATCTGAAACGATGACAAGCGATATCAGAAACACCAAATCTAAACTTTGCTAATGTGATCCACAGAACAAAGATGGGATGTGTGAAGACTCATCTGAATGAGCAGCAGCGCACTGCATCAGCAGATAAGACGTCGGAAGACCAAGGCCAGGATTTAAACCACAGTGCCAAGGACATCCACGCTGTTGGTTCGGATGAGGAATTTGCACAGGCCCTCGATGCCAGGCGCCTGAAACTCAACCTGCCACGAGCAAACGAAACTGAAGATTGGGAGAAACTGGATGCAAAAATCGTCCAAAGACTCGATGCACTGATAGGGAAAAGCACCCTGGAACACAAACTAGCCACATATGGGGACATTGTGTATGCCACATGTAGAGACGCCTATGGAGCAAAACTACCCAAAGAGAAAACACCTCCAAAGAAATCCAGACGCCAAGAAAAGATGGACAAGATCAGGGTCCAAAAGAAAAACCTCAAGATGCAAATGAAGACCGCACTGCCAGCTGAAAAACAAGGCTTGGAAAAACTGTGGAAAGACCTGAAAGAAAAACACAGTGCCCTCAGCAAAGCGGAATCTGCGAGGAAGAGGAAGAGCAAAAAGAAGAAGACACAAGAGCGCTTCTTCAGAGACCCCTTCCAGTTTGCCAGAACACTGTTTGAGCAGCCAAAATCTGGGACCCTAAGTGTGGACAAAGGAGTTCTTGAGCAGCATCTGAGGAAAACATACTCTGACCCACAGAGCAAAGCACCACTCGACATTCAAGGTCTGGTGTGGCCAACCAACCCTGAGGAACAGTTCAATGGCAAGCCTCCAACGTTGGCGGAAATCAAGAAGGTGGTCGACAAAGCCAGAGCCAAATCATCACCAGGGCCAAACGGAATACCTTACCAGCTTTACAAGAAATGTCCCAAGGTGCTGGAGTGGCTCCACAGGCTGCTGCGATCGGCTTGGAGAAACCAGAAGATCAGCGGCCAGTGGATGACGGCAGATGGTGTGTACATCCCCAAAGAGCAAAACTCAAGTGACATTAGCCAGTTCAGGCCAATATCACTACTGAACGTCGAAGGGAAAATCTTCTTCTCTGTCATGGCAGCAAGGCTGACCAAGTACCTGATGGAAAACAAGTACTTGGATGTGTCAGTCCAGAAAGGTGGCATCCCAGGCGTGGCGGGCTGTGTAGAACACGCCACAATGATCTGGGACGCAATCCAAAAAGCAAAACAGAAAAGAGAGACCTGGACGTAGTGTGGCTTGATCTGGCAAACGCATATGGATCTGTGCCCCATGAGATGATACAGTTGGCTCTTGAGATGTACCATGTGCCAAAGAACATCCGCGACATGCTCAAGAAGTACTTCAATGGCTTCTCAATGCGGTTCTCTACCAAGGAGTACACAACAGACTGGATCAACTTGGAAGTGGGTATTGCAATGGGCTGTGCAATTTCCCCAATACTGTTCGTGCTGGCAATGGAACTCATCTTGAAAGCAGCAACAAACAACGCGAGACAAACAGACCTTGGCGATGGATACAAGATGCCTCCTCTCAAGGCCTTCATGGATGACACTACAGTGATTTCATCCAGAGAAGACGAGACACGTCATGTGCTGGAGAGGCTGGACGACATAGTTGCCTCATCAGAATGAAGTTCAAGCCAAAGAAATCACGGAGTCTCTCACTGAGGAAAGGAAAAGTGGCCGGATCTGTGGTCTTCAGTGTTGCCAACCAGGCCATTCCAACAGTCACAGAAGAACCAGTCAAGAGCCTTG
>CM065727.1:54382355-54384855 GCA_033310375.1 Conus canariensis
TTGCCATCCTTCCCTCCTCCTCCTTGTAACCCTTAACTTCCTTCCATATCTGCTCCATCTCTCCGTCCTTTCCTTCTTCCACCTTCTCTGTCTCTCTCTGTCTCTGTCTCTGTCTCTCCGTCCGTCTGTCTGTCTCTCTCATTTTGCCCCCTCCCTTCCTCTCCTTAGGTTGGTGTTGATTGGTCGGTCAGCCCATACAAATTTGCTTCCTTTGATAGAGAAGCATTGTTCACACCTTTCACTGGCCTGTGTGCCTGGAGGCAAGTCATGTGTGGAGCTGATTGAAGAGAAACACTGCCCCGCCCCCCCCCCCCACCTCACCCTACCCCCACCTCTCACCAGCTTCGTTCTTTCGCGCCACCTTCCCCTCACTATCCCCCGCCTCCCCCCTCACTCCCGCGATAAAAAAAAAGAAAGAAAAAAACCAACCACACTACCTGGACGTGTTTCTGGAGGTCTGTCATGTTCGGAACCGACTTGAAGAGACTCACTGTTCTTCCTTGTGTGACTGACTGGCTTACAACCCTGATTGATCTTTGGAACTGACTGGACACAACCACTGTTGCACATCTTTGGAGCTGACTTGGACACCACCACATTTTTGGGCTCACATCCGTTTGTGACTGACTTGAAAAACTCACTTCTACATTTCTCTGGCCTGTGCCCTGGGACCCATCTCTTTGTGGTGACTTGATAAGACTCCTTCCACCTTCACTTGTCTGTGTCCCTGGGACGCCATCGTCTTCGGAGCTGACTTGGGCAAACTCGCTTGCCCATCTTGCCCGGTCGTTCCTGGGGGACCCCGTTCTCTTCGGATCTGACTGATGAGACAACTCACGTCATCTCCCTGGCCAGTGTCCTTGAAGTCCCCATTCTCTTTGGAGCTGACTTGATGAGACTCACTGCCGCACATACCCCTGGCCTGTGTGCCTAAATCCCCATCATCTTTGGAGCTGACTTGATGAGACTCACTGCCGACACATACCCCTGGCCTGTGTGCCTGAAGCCCCATCATTTTTAAAGCTGACTTGATGAGACTTACTGCCCACACATACCCCTGGCCTGTGTGCCTGAAGCCCCATCATCTTTGGAGCTGACTTGTTGAGACTCACTGCCCACACATATCCCTGGCCTGTGTGCCTGAAGCCCCATCATCTTTGGAGCTGACTTGATGAGACTCACTGACTGCACAATTGTCCTGGCGTTTTGTCTTGGAAGTCCTGTCATCTTTTGAGCTGACTGAAGAGAATCACTGTCCTAAAGTGTCCTTGGCCTGTGTCCCTGCTGGCCCGTCTCCAGAAGGTAACAAATACTGTCCAAATAGTTCCCTGGCTTGTGTTCTTGGAGGTCCATCGTAACTGGAGCTGACTGGACGCAAACACTGTTCACATGTTCCCCTCACCTCTGTCTATGGAGAACCGATGTCTCTGGAGGTCACGGAAGAAACAATACTGTCTACGCCTTCCCCTGGCTGAGGTCCATGGAGGCCTCTGTCTCTGTCTCTGTCTGTCTGTCTCTCTGTCAATCTCCCTCTCACTGTGTCTCTGTCAGTCTCTCTATGTCTGTTCCTCTCTGTCTTTCTCTCTTTCTACCCCTGTCTGTTTCTCTGTCTGGCTGTCTGTATGTTATTACTCTCCCTCTCTTTCTATCTTTTTACCTCTACATCTCTCTCTACCCTCTCTCTCTCTCTCCCCCCTCTACCCCTCTCTCTCTCTCCCACTCACGCTGTCTCTGTCTCTGTCTCTGTTTCTCTGTCTGTCTATATGTCATTCTGTGTGTGTGTGTGTGTGTGTGTGTGTGAGCGCGCGCGCGCGCGCGCGCGCGCGCGTGTGTGTGTGTGTGAGTGTGTGTGTGTGTGTGTGTGTGTGTGTGTGTTTACCACCGTTTATTTTGGATTACTCAGTCCGCACAGTCTTGCACTATTTATAGACAAACACTGTTGGTACCTTTCTCTGGCTTGTGTCCATGTAAATCCCATCATCTCTGGAGCTGACCTGAAACAAACATTGTTCGCAACTCCCGCACCCCTTCCCCCAAGCCTGTGTCCCCTGCTGCTCTGTCTTCGGACTGGAAAGAAACCCTGTCCATACCTTCCCTTGTGGTCTATGTTCCTGGAGATCCGCTGTCTGTGGATGTGACTGGAAACGCTGTACCCACATTTTTTCCCCTGGCCTGTGCCCCCAGATGCCTGCCGTCTTTGGATCTGACTGGAAACCAACACTGTCCATATCTCCCCCTTGGCCTGTGTCTTTGGAGATCCGACATCTTTGAATCTGACTGGAAACTGTCCTTACACCGTTCTCCTGGCTATGTCCCCCAGCTGTCGTTCATCTTTGGATCTGACTAGAAACAATCACTGTCACTACCTTTCTTCTGGGTCATGTCCCCAGATGTCCGCCATCTTTGGATGTGACTAGAAACCAACAATGTCCCTACATTTTTTCCTTGTCTATGTTCCAAGATGTCCGCCATCTTTGGATGTAACTAGAAACAAACAATG
>CM065727.1:54399855-54404855 GCA_033310375.1 Conus canariensis
GAGAGAGAGAGAGAGAGAGAGAGAGAATATCGATCATCAGCTCAGACGAATCTCACTCTGGGATTTGCATGAGTTCAGATCAATAAGTTTACAATTTAGTGCGTGTGTTCGCTCTCCGAGTCACAATTTGGTAGATTTGGTTGAAAAACCCATCGAATGCAGACCTTTAAAGATGATTTGAAATCCTTCTGGAGGATCAATAACGATAATGATGATAATAATGATAATAATAATGTTAATAATAACGATAATCACAATAATAATTATAAAATAATAATGATAATGATAATAATACTAGTTATGATAATCATCATCATCATCATCATCATCATCATAATATAAAATAATAATGATAGAAATAATAGTGATGATGATGATGATGATGATGATGATGTTGATGTTGATAATAAAAGATAACAGTAATAATGATACTAACATGATGATGATGATGATGGTGATGATCATGATGATGATCATGATGGAAGAAAGGTGGCAGAGTGGTTAAGACGTTCGCCTGCCAATCCAACGTGTGAGAAGTGCGTGGGTTCGAGCTCTGCCTTTCTCGCCCTTTCTTTCCCAGTTGAATGACAAATCGAACTGAACGTCAAGTCAATCAGATGGGGACTATAAGCGAGTCAGACCCGTGTGCCTTCCTGGCCCCCTGCACACGTTAAAGAACCCACGGCAGTTGAAAATCGAAAAAGAGCAGGGGGGTTCCCCACTGCCCTGGCAAAATTGATGTAGATTGAAGATAGCCGCCTGGTATTTCTTACCAAGCCACAAAAATTGTCACTTACTGTTATCGTGTGCCATCGTGTACCGGTGGAAATGGAGGACACGTATAAACATCGCATGCATCCTATGTGAGAAACTGGAGGAATAAATGAGATACATGAAAATGAGTGACTGATATTTGAATGGTACGGGAAACGACTGAATGAGCGCCAGTAGGCTGCTCTTCGGCCGGCTCTACCTGGGTAGGCAGCCCGTTGAGTGAGTGAGGTAGTGTGTTTATTGTAAAGCGCTTAGAGCTTAGTCTGTGACCGAGGATAGGCGCTATATAAATACCCAATATAATAATAATAATAATGTAATGATGATAAGGATGAAGGGTATTGACTGTTCAGATTTTGTAGTTTTTTTGTTTTTTGTTTTGAGTGTGTGCGTGTTGCGAAAAGACCAGGTCTCACCGTCGACAGTTTCACACAGCAACATCTCAGCTCACTAAAAGAGAAGGAGTTAGAGAGAGAGAGAGAGAGAGAGAGAGAGAGAGAGAGAGAGAGAGAGAGGGGAGAGGGAGTGGAGAGAAAGAGAAAGAGAGAGAGAGAGAGAGAGAGAGAGAGAGAACCACGAACAGCGATAGATTTAGAAAAAAAGAAGTGTTCACGTTTTTGTGCTGAAATTCTGGAACAACAGTGCGAGATATTGGCAGCCGGAGAAAGGAAGACACAAAAGAGGAAAAAAACAAAACCGAAAACATAACCAAAAAAACGGGGGGAAAGAAAGATAAGAAGATTGCAAGAAATTTAGATGTCACAGGAGAAAACAAGCAACATTAAGGCACGACGAGAGAGAGAGAGAGAGAGAGAGAGAGAGAGAGAGAGAGAGAGAGAGAGAGAGTTTGGAAACATACCCTGCAGTTTCACTTCGATTAGCAAGTGTCGTGTACTCTGGAAACATCCCAGCAGTTTGAGCTGGATCAGTAAGCATCGTGTGATCAACACACACACACACACACACACACACACACACACACACACACACGCACCGCGCTCGTACACACACACACACACACACACACACACACACACACACACACACGGTGCATGCGTACACCGAAAATTAGGCAAGAAACGAACTTACTCATCTCTATTAAGCATGCGCGCGCGCACGCACACGTACACACACACACACACACACACACACACACACACACGCACGCACGCACGCACGCAAAGACGCACACATAGACGCACACACACACACACACACACACACACACAAACACACGCACACACACAGAGTCAGTCAGTTCGTATGAACGCTTGTCTTGGTCACATAAACATGATTTTTTCCTGGTGGAGAATAAGATTTCGGCGGCCTGCGCTGACCAATCATAAACTGTTGCTATATTGGATGCATGGGGAGAAAACTATTTGTTGAACATAATTCAGAAAGATTTTCTTTCTGACTCCAGCTTGTAGAGACAACATATAGCTTGTTCAAATGGAAGATAAAGCTGATTTTTAGAATAAAAACAAGCTTGTTTAGACTATATCGCTTAAACCTCGTCTTTGTTTTTCACTTCGTCTTTGTTTTTCGTCTGTCTCTTTCAATTAAACATGATTTGTAGATGTCGGGCCGCGTCATTCTTCCATGTCTGTTCTCTTCTCTCCGATTGGGAGATGGAGACTGCGCATTGCATCTGTTGTTGTCAGGGCCTCTGGCCAAAATGACGTTAATCTCACCATCTACGTTGGGGTGTGTTGTGATATTATGCGCAGGTATTTTACTGTAGAATACACGAAGACATTTTTTTTTCTTACTAAAGTGCCTGCCGTGGGTTTTGGATATGTGTGTGTGTGTGTGTGTGTGTGTGTGTGTGTGTGTGTGTGTGTGTGTGTGCGTGTGTGTGTGTGTGTGTGTGTGTGTGTGTGTGTGTGTGCTTGCGTGCGTGCGTGCATGCATGCGTGCGTACGTGCGCGCGCGCGCGCGCGTGCGTGTGCTCTGACTTTTGAAAAGACATCAGTTATCTTCAGTTTGACCTGACTGAGACCTGGGTCGTAACACCATTTGTGCCAGGCCCCTGTAAAAGACTTTTGGTTTCAGGAATTT
This sequence comes from Conus canariensis, assembly GCA_033310375.1. Lineage (NCBI taxonomy): Eukaryota > Metazoa > Mollusca > Gastropoda > Neogastropoda > Conidae > Conus > Conus canariensis. The sequence continues at coordinate 54,402,691 of CM065727.1, forward strand.
TCCCCGGGCTAAGATGATAGTCTGTGGGTGATTATTTCTCTGCGGTTCTGATTTTCATCGGCTTTCAATGCAGATGGCCTCTGTAGTCAGAAACAAGAGCTCGCCATGGCTGAAGATGCGTGCCACTGTCATACACAACAAACAATTGAAGTTAAAGTAGGCCTAGCGATTCATCTTTAAAGCCCCAAAACAAGTAAAAAAATAAGCAAAGTAGAAGGGTACTCGGGGGGAGCGGACCCCAGTCAACTTCGAAGAATCTTTGCTCTGCCCTTGGAGTCGGTTCATGTGCGATACCAAATTTTTTTTATTATTCCACCAGAAGTAAGCACTGATTCAAGGATTAATTTTTCCTGAAAAAAAAGAAAAGAAACCAGAGTGCGTACACGTTACCAAAAGTCAGCGTGGTTTCTCACTAGAAAATGTCAACACTGCTTGAAAAATAAATGACTTCATAGATAGTTATCAGTTTGTACCTGCCGCTGATTTCACATTGTTCGTGATCTTGGCCTGGGATGTCTGGCAATGTTGGAATTATCATTTCTGCACAGTTCTGATTTAAATCTGGCTGTCAGTGTTCATAGTCAGCGGGAGAATTGCAATCTACTTGGTGAAGGGATGCTGGATCCGTTGTTTGATCAGTAGTGCGGATCCGGATCCGGCGACTTGGTGAAGGGACTCTGGATTTGTTGTTTGATCGGTAGTGCGGATCCGGATTCGGCACCAACATTCAACGGATCCGTCCTTGGGCTACATTCTATCTTTCCATCAAGTTTTGCTGAGATAAGTGCCGTAATTTTTGACAAACCAACTAACCAGCTGGAACGGGTGAAAAGGATCCCTGCCGGGAAGAGAGAGAGAGAGAAAAAAAAAAAAGACTTGACAGAGCTTAGGCCAAGTTCGGCTCTAATGTCATCCATGAGTTTATCGCCCTTGCTGAGAAGTAAATAAGAAATAAGGGAGGTAATTTTTGCTCCCTTGGTGAAACTTGTTATCTGCCCATAACTCCAGAGAATTGCTGCTTCCGGCTGTAATTCGCTTCGGCGTGGATGCAGACACAGCATAATAGAACAAACAAGGAAACATGCTCCGTGCCCATAACTCTGAACTAAAGCTGCTTCCGGCTCTAATTTGCCCAGCAACAGTGCAGACAGAAGGTATACAGAACAAACAAAGTTATTTCGTTGCTGAGAAGATTCGCCTCCGTCAAAGACAGAGCAATCTGTACACAGCATACAACAACGGGATACACAAACAACAACAACAAAATACCCAGAGAAAGTTTTCATGTACAACTCATTTTTGCAACGAGAAAGAATACAATACAAAGATAGAACGGTTTCGTAAATATCAGCCCCAAATGCTTCCCCACCCCCTACGCCTTATCTTGTTGTCCCATCCCGTGTAAAATTTTATCCCCCCCCCCCCTCTCCATCAAAATAACAATTTGGAAAAAAAAGGAAAGTTAAGAATTACAGTTTATGTCTGAAGGGTACATGCTAGCATGGCGTTGAGGTCACAAGGGCCGTAACCCATTAGTATTTATTCGTTCTTTGTTCTGTTTAGCTGCCTCATCGTCTGCGCTCTGTTAAAATGCTGTATTCCCACCCTGCTCATTCCGACCTCCCCAGAACTCAAATCACACGTTCCCCCCCCCCCCCTCGCCCCCCCCCCCCCCCCCCCCCCCCTTGCTGTCGCAACGTCAGCACCGGCCATACACAGCGAAACAAACAAATCGAAATGAGGTCGTCGTCAGAAGGCAACCAACCCACCAGAAAAGACGCCGCACCGCCGCACCAGTGACTCGATAGTTTAACACTCCATTCTTGCTCGACACTTCTTCCCCGAAGATGGAGTATGGCTGTCTTAATGGCGGGATGATAAATGGTTATACACACAAAACTCCACTCCCTTTGTTGGGTAGATGGGATTAATACTTGCCTATCCATATAGGGAGTGTCCGCAGGAGTATCAGCCTGCGTACGCAGAAGAAGAAGAAGATACTCCATTCTTGCTCGCTTCTTTACTGAAAGACTCTCCGCCGTTCGGTCTCCTTGCTTCTTCCCCCCAGAGGCCTGTGACATATGGGAATCTCTGAAGGGACGGTGTGAACATTATCGGTGAGCGTTTGGCTGGTGATGAGGTCTGAGTGATCTGAAGGAGGCTTC
>CM065727.1:54407355-54414855 GCA_033310375.1 Conus canariensis
TAATGGGTGGATAAATAATGATGGAGACAAGAATTACACAATTAGACAGACAGATAGATAGATTGATAGACAGACAGACAGACAGAAATATAGATAGAAGGACAGACAGATCGATAAACAGATAGATAGAGACAGACATGCAGATAGATCAACCGACAGACAGGAAGATAGATAGACACACAGACATATGGACAAATCGATACGGACAGAGGGACAGGTAGAGAGGAAGATAGGGAAGGCAACTGAGAGAGAGAGAGAGAGAGAGAGAGAGAGAGAGAGAGAGAGAGAGAGAGAGAGAGAGAGAGAGAGAGAGGAGGGAGAGGAGGTGAAGGGAAGGAGGGGATGGAAAGAGAGCGAAGGGAATTAGTGTTTTGCTTTCTTCTTTCCTCAAGAAAAACTTCATCCAGGTTCTTTTTTTATTCATTTTTCCTGGTCTTTTGAACAAATGTCGATATTCCCTATTGATATGTCTTGGCCTTAGGTTTTCAGAAGGGAACCAAGATTGACAACCAAGATGGATTATTGAACATCAGCTCGGAGTAACCTTCCCCTGAATTCAGCCCTGACTCTAATCAGCTTGGTCAGATATTGTGGTTGCATAAATCTTCGTGAGGTGTAAGATTAACCGTTTGGAAACATTTACTGACGTAGAAGACAAACATTAAAGGTTTTTGAAATTTATTTCAATATTTTGAGTATTGATATGAATATTGTTGTTATTGTGATCGGCGTTGTAGTCATTACTTTCACAACAATGTCATTTTATTGCAATGCAGTCTATGATCTGGATCAGGTTCTAAGTGATCCGTTCCTGTAACACACACATGGCTGCCCCTGTCGCCCCCACCCCACACAGGGTATTACCTATACTTCTGTTTTCTTTCGCAAACAAACGAAGAAACACAAAGGCATCAGGGATTCATTTGAGCGTCGGTCATTGGAGGATGGACCATCTGCTGTTGAAAATGATCGAAACATTGTCAATCGAATGGGCGAGCTTGTCCAACATATTTTTCGCTAATTTGGACATGCGTGTCCATTTTTTATCATAAAGCTGTGTCCATTTTTTTTGTTCATCATGGACTTACAAACGCTTCGAAATGAGAGCTCAAAGTAGTGTGTATGCAGCTTGTCGCGCTCAGTCACACTGTGAAAGGTCTTGGTGAAGGGGAACTAACTCGGACAGTTTAGTCAAAACCTCATGCTGGATGGAAGTGGGACACGGGGAGGACTTTTTGTTTCTGAGTCAGACAGACGAAGACTTCTCTGTGGTCACACATAAAGACAAAGGGAATAGTCAAGTCACCTGTACACAGCAGCCCCTCCAGATACATACTCCAGTCTGTATCATCAGATCAGTCTAGTAAAACAAGGCCACAATCGTGTTTCAAATCTAACATGAAAGCTGGATAATATCACCGCTTCGAAACGTGTTTTGATTCATTTATCGTGTGTCTTGACATGTGTCTCTAGCTTTTACGTTGTCAAATGAAAGCATGGGCATTCGAAATACTAATATATTGCCATGAACACAGTTACTCCACTCGCTGCCTAGGGGTGTAATGTTTTTTTCCCTTCCTCCTCCCCTTCTCTTCCCCAGAAAACAAAAATAATGAAACAGCGTCGCTAGCGGCCCGGTCAAGCAGAAGCAAAGCAAAGGTTAATTCTTCGACCTTCGAGGAATAAGTTAACCCTTTCCTTTCAACTGGTGATGCTTTAAAGGAGTGCACGCAACGTCAATCAATACAGCGCCCCTCCCCTCCCCTCCCATGTCTCTCTTCTCTCTGTCTGTCTGTCTCTCTCTTTCTCCCTGGTTGTCTGTCTCTGTCAAGATCTCTGTAATTTTTTTCTTTCTCTGCAAGTCTTACGTGTCGTAGGCTTCCATCACATTTGATCTTTTCTCAATACAAGTTTCATATGAATTTATCGATGCTTATACATAATTCACCACCTAAAGAGAAAAAAAAAAGAGTCACGTGAATCAGCTATTGTCCTTTGTTGAGGATTGTTCTCTAGAATTGTTATAGACCAGATACTTGACAACTAAAGCATTTTTGGCTCGGAGTCTTTCTCATTATTTCTGTTGCCTTGTCTTTTCTGTAAGTTTTTTTTTTTTGCAGGTGAGGATATTTTCTGCTTGTTTGTCTACCTACGTATCTTTCTGCTTCGTTTCAGTGCTTCTTTCGCTTTCCTTTTCACGAACTTTCCCCGTCTCCCCCTCTCTCTTCCCCTTCCCCGTCTCTCTCCCTCCCCCCTCTCTCTCCCTCCCCCTCTCTCTCTCCCCTCTCTCTCTCTCTCTCTCTCTCTCTCTCTCTCTCTCAAATATCAACAATTTTGGCTTTTTGTGAAATGAGAAGTATTGACTGCTTAGGTGCCATATCGTGCTTCTTGAATGCCTTCTTATATGTCATGTGAGGTATTGTGTATAGCTTCCCATTCAAACAGGCTATTGGTCTGGGAAAAAAAATGGTGTCTCGAATCTGGAATATCTCTGTCCATCTGTCTTATCCGTTTCTGTCTGTCTGTATGTATGTCTCTGTCTTTATCTATGATTCTCTCTGTCTCTGTCTCTGTCTCTCTGTCTCTGTCTCTCTCTCTCTCTCTCTCTCTCTCTCTCTCTCTCTCTCTCTTTCAGTCTCTCTGTCTCTTTCACTCTCTCTCTCTCTCTCTCTCTCTCTATCTATCTCTCTCTCTCTCTCTCTCTCCATTCCTCCTCCACCGCCACTCCTCTCCCTGCCCTTCTTTCTCTGTGTCTCTGTCTGTCTGTCTGTCTGTCTGTAGTCTGTCTGTGGAACACGAAACCATTCAGTTTTTGTCACTTTAAAACATAGATCGTGATCTTTCTCTCCGCCATTGTCTGTCTGTCTGTCTGACTGTCTTTCTGTTGGTCAATCTGTCCTCACATCCCCTCTTTGCAACCCCGCCCCTCCTCATTTCTCTCTCTGTGTGTGTGTGTGTGTGTGTGTGTGTGTGTGTGTGTGTGTGTGTGTGTGTGTGTGTGTGTGTGCTCGAGCCATTGTCGACTAGTCACTCTTCGTGGATTTGCTCCATTGGAGAAACGCTTTCCGTTCATTCTAGTGTCTCCCTGGAGGCCGTTTGTTGTGTGTATTTACTTCTTGTTATTTCTGTTCTTCTAGTGTCTCCCTGGAGGCCGTTTGTTGTGTGTGTTTATTTCTTGTTATTTCTGTTCTTCCAGTTGGAACAAGCAGGGACAGGGCGGGAATTAGATTTGTACAGATTTGTCAGGACAGGAAGGAAGAAGGGAAGGAAGAAAGAAAACAAGAAAGAGAGATAAATAAATGGCGAGGTAAACAGGAAGGGGTGAGACCGACACAGATAGATACACAGACAGACAGACAGAGAGACAAACAGGCTTACAGATAGAAAGATAGATAGATGGATATATAGAGGATAGATTGATAGAAAGATAAACAGACAAAAAGACAGACAGATGAAAATATGCAGACTGGGAGAGTGACAGAGTCAAGCACACGTACACGCACGCACACACAGACACACAGACACACACACACAGGGAAAGAGAGAGAGAGAGAGAGAGAGAGAGAGAGAGAGAGAGAGAGAGAGTCGCTGTTTTTTTAAAGAAAATCTTCGTCCAGAATATGTTCATTCATTTTCCCTGCTCTTTTTATCAAATGTCAATATTCCCTATTGATATTTTGTCTGGGCGCTGGGTTTTCAGGAGGGAGCCAAGATTGACAACCAAGATGGATTATTGATCATCAGTTCGGAGTAACCTTCCCCTGGAGTCTGCTGTGAGACTAATCAGCTTGGGTACATATTAGGACGCGTGGTGATAGACTGACCGTTTGGAAACATTCATTGAAATCGAGGACACGTTGAAAAGGTTTTGAAATTTGTTTTTAGATTGCTAATGTTGTTATGAGAGAAGACGCTGGCTTCACAACAACGTAAACATACGTTGCAATGCTGTCACGGGTCTGGGTCACGTTCGGCGTCGTCCGTCCCTGTAACACACACGTTGGTAGTGTGCATGAACACATGTTAAACAAACAAACAAACAAACATCCACATCACCCCCCCCCCCCCCCGCCCCCTCCAGAAAAAAACAACCTTATGTTACCTTTTCTTCTATTTTTTTTTATTATCGCAAGCAAACGAAGAAACACAGAGGTATCAGGGATTCATCCGAGCGTCGGACATTGGACGCGGGAACGATTTTGAAATTGAACGAACCGTTTTCATTCGAAACGGCAGCTTGTCCAAGCTGGACACGACTGTCAAGTTTTATGACTAGGCTGTGTCCTATCATCTGCTTTCATGGACCTTACAAACGCTCCGGAATGAGAGTTCAACCCAGCATGAATATGAAGCTTACCACCACTCATTCACACTGAAAGCTCCCTGCGCAAGGGAACTAACTCTGGCAGTTTATTTTAAACTTCACGCTTTAAGTGGGGAACAGGTAGAACGTTTCGCTTCTGAGAGCTCTGGACAAGTGGAAGTCACGACTTCCTTGAGGTCACACACGAAGACAAACGGAATCGTCACCTGTGGACAGCAGCTACGAATGTATAGTCCAGTCCGTATCATCAGATGAAGCCAGTAGAATAAAGCCGCCATCTTAAGTTTGAAATGTAACTTCAAAGTTAGAAAACATCGCTTTGAAAAGGTAATTTGCCAGTAAAAAAAAAATCCACCCTCTTTTCGCGAACGTAAGTGTACCCTGAGTACTGGAAAAGATGTTTTTCCTCACCTTGTCTTATAGATTTCCAAGATGTCTCTTTGGCTTGCCTAGAGTCAGGGTATCTAACTTTCGCTTTTAAATTTTAGACAACACCCTGGGCATTCAAAACGCCAGCACATTGCAAGGAACACAGTTACTCGACCGTCAGCTTAGGAGTGTATTTTTTCCCTTCTCCTCATCTCCCCAGAAAAAAAAAAATTAATGAAACAGCGTCGCTAGCGGCTCAGTCAAGTAGAAGTAAAGCAAAGGTTAATTCTTTAACGTTTGAAGAACATTAACCCTTTCCTCTCAACTGTTGTTGCTTTGAAGAAGTGCATGCAACGCCAGTCAATATAGTGCCCTACCTCTTCCGCCTCTCAACTCTCTCTCCTCTCTCTCTCTCTCTCTCTCTCTCTCTCTCTCACTCTGTCTGCCATTCTGTCGCTGTTTCTGTCTCTGTCTCCCCCTCCGTCTGTTTCTCCCTCTCTGTCTCTCTGTTTCTGTCTCTGTCTCTGTATCTCTATCTCTGTCTATTTCTGTCTGTCTCTGTCTGTCTCTGTATGTGTGTGTGTGTGTGTGTGTGTGTGTGTGTGCGCGCGCGCGCGCGCGCGCGCGCGCGTGTATGTATGTGTGTGTATGTGTGTGTGTGCGTGCGTGCGTGCGTGCGTGCATGCGTGCGTGCGTGTGTGCATGTGTGCATGTGTGTGTGCGTGCGTGCGTGCGTGCATTCGTGCGTGCGTGCGTGCGTGCGTGCATGTGTGTGTGTGTGTGTGTGTGTGTGTGTGTGTGTGTGTGTGTGTGTGTGTGTGTGTGCCCGGTTGTCTGTCTTAGTGTCAGGATCTCAGTGTTAGAGCTGCCCTCTATACAAGCCTGAAAACATTGGCATTTGATTACTGAATTTGTCGGTGTTCATACATAATTCATTATCATAAAGAAAGTCATGTAAACCAGTCGTTGTATTTTGTTGAGAATCGTTTGCCACGATTGTTTTGGATCAGACTGTCTGATTGTCAGTGCATACGAACCAATTTTCTGCTTCTTTGTCAGTCTTTCTTTCTGTTTCTTTGTTTCAGTACCTTTGTCTCACGAACTTCCCCCGTCTCTATCTCTGTCTTGCAAATGTCAAGAATTTGAGTCTGTTGTGAAAAGAGAAGTATTTACGTCCTAGATGTCATTCTGTGCTTCTTGAAAGTCTACATAAGGTATATGAAGTATGGTGTACTGCTTAATGATAATTATAATGCCCTGCGCGTGGTACTTACAAAAATAAGGAAAATAATAATAATAAAAAAAGATTCGATTAGGTTAATACTCTTTCTGTAAAACTATATGGAATCTTGAGTCTCTCTGTCTCTGTTTCAGTCTCTGTCTCTATCTCTGTTTGTCTGTCCATCGTCTGTCTGTCTGTCTGTCTGTATTCATTCCCTTCCCCTCCCTCTTTCTCTCTTTTTCTCTCCCCCTCTGTCTCTGTCTTTATCTGAGAGTCTTTGTCTCTGTCTCTCTCTCTTTCGCTGTGTGTGCTCTTTCTTTTTTTTTTTCCCCCCTGATCACCGCGAACCCGTAATTTAACGGTCCATGTGGATTTGCTTCATCACGGAAACACTCTCCGCCTCTTCCGCTAGTCTGCTCCCCCCCCCCTCCCCCATCCTCCCGTCCCTCGGCCCACACATCCAGGCTTGTGTGACCTTTCAGGGAGAACTGGGGCTGAATAGAAGCACTCAAGTCAATGGTGGGGACCTGGCTTTCCTGTACAGGATTCTGTGACCTCATTCTTCTCTGGAACACTCTTCATTTTTCTGCCTCGCACCTGCTCCTCCTGTGTCTTGCATCAGATGGCGCATGGTGTATGTTGAGGCAGGGGCACAAATCGAAAAGAAGCGGTCTGAGACTGGTTGGTAGCTAGCTCCTTGTGGTCTACTCGTGTTGGAACAACACGAAGAGTGAACTGGATGTGGGTGTGGATGACGAGAGCCATGAATGAATGAATGAGAAGAGAGAAAGGATACTGAAAGGGCATGGACAATGGGACAGCAAAATGAAAAAAAAAATGAATAAAATGATTAGATAAAACAAAGACAGTTTGTTGCTATTGTTTTGACATGAAACATAAACTGAAAACCTACACCATAAAACGAAGATAGTTTTCTTCTTTTGTGTGTGTGTGTGTGTGTGTGCGCGTGTGTGTGTGTGTGTGTGTGTGTGTGTGTGTGTGTGTGTGTGTGTGTGTGTGTGTTGTGTGTGTTTTAGCATAAAACGGAAGAAATACTCCATCTGACTCGCACAGGCGAGTGTACGCGCGCATGCACACACATATCATGGATAATTTACTTCTGCATGTTTTGGGCTAGAGCCACATTGTCCCTCTGCCCCCCCCTCCCCCCCCCCCCTCCTCACCCCTCCCACCTTCCTACCCTTTCCTCTCTTCTCCGCCTTCTTTCTATGTATGTCGCATTTATCAGCAACAACTTTTTGTTAGTCTACAACCTTCGCGTTGAGCTGAAAACAAAGGAAAAGGAAGAGAGATCTCTCCGTTTTTATTTCCAATATTGTTATTTGTCCAAAAGTTTAACCCCCCCCCCCCCCACCCTCTCCCCCTCCAAGTCTGTTTTTCCTTTATGTGGTTTGTGCAGCAGAGTAGATGCATGGCTGTGTCAGACTGATTCATTATGATGGATGACATGGGGGGGGGGGGGGGGGGGGGGGGGGGGGGGGGGGGGAGGGATGCAGATAGGTTTCGTGGAACTGTTCTTTTTGGACGACAACGGGTTGTGTTGATAAATTTTGTTTCCTTGGAA
>CM065727.1:54419855-54422355 GCA_033310375.1 Conus canariensis
ATGAAATTGAGTGAACGATATTGAACGATATTGACTGGATGACACAGGAAACGACTGAATGAAGCGCCAGCTGGCAGCTCTTCAGTCGGCACTACCCAGTAGGCAGCCCGTTGTGTAAACGAGTGTTGATTGTAAAGCGCTGAAAGCTTGGTCTCTAACCGAGTGTTCCCTGTGGACTGCGGTGCCTGGACCGCAAAGGGGACACCACCTGGGTGTAGCTGTGCGCGAGAATCGGGAAGGAGAGGCGTGGGGGGGGGGGGGGGTAATGCTACTAGGATGGTATAGAAGATGATACAGCACACACATGAAAAAGGTATCCCGAGTGAAATCCCGAGTGAAATCCCGAGTGAAAATCCCGAGTGAAATCCCGAGTGAAAGGGAGTTTTGGATCACAGAGACGAGAGGTGTTATGCAAGTCTTCAAAGGTCCAGTGAGTCACTCAGTATCCTACATATCAAAAAAGAAACCCACACACGCTAGTCACCAAGCGCCTTCTCCGGTGCAGAAAGTGCAGTTGACAGCACGCTTTTACATGCCATTTGCATACATGCATAGCGTATACTAAAAAGAAGTGTCGCTGATGCACTCATAACCAAGGGGAAATAAGTAATATGTACGTGCGTGCGTGCGTGTGTGCGTGCGTGCATACGTGTGCGTGTGCGTGTGTGTGTGTGTGTGTGTGTGTGCGTGTGCGTGCGTGTGTGTGTGTGTGTGTGTGTGTGTGTGTGTGTGTGTGTGTGTGTGTGTGTGTGTGTGTGTGGCTGGGTGGTATGGCGGACGAGGTATGAAGGGGAAGGATCAGATAGGTAAAAGGCAACTTTTCAGTTAAGCTTAAAAAAAATGTCTAGTGTTTTTTTTTTCTTTCCCACGAAGAGGGAGTTTGTTCCAGGTATGTAGGGTAGAGACGGAGAGAGAGAGAGAGAACGGCAGACAGCCAAGTGATGTTTAAATCTGGGAACTCGATAGAAGAATGGATCTGACGCGGAACATAGAGAACGGGATGAGATGTAGCAGGGAAAGAAATCGCAGAGACAGAAAGGGGCCGAGCTGTGAATGCGTTTGTTGCACACAGCAACTAGGCGAAGAATGTCTTTGATATAATAAGTAGACTGAGAAATCAAAGTGGAAGTGCAGTCTTTTTATGTTTTACAAAGTGAAATGAGACCGAGACTCAGAAGCCTCAATGTATATCACAGAAAACAAATTGCAGTCCAATTTTCGTTGTTCTTCAAAGGGAACATCTTGAATTCGACATCGCCGTCAACAATCAGTGGGCAGGTATAATTGGTCGGCGGACAAGGGAGAATAGCCTTGATGATTTAATTAATTCCCCTGTTGTGTTCAACCGCGCACGGGGACACAAGAAGATCGAAGTGGAAGAAAAAAGAAGTGCAAATCTTCTTGTGTTTTGGAATGGCCCCTTTGCGTCTGGTGAGAGAGACTGGTGGTCGTTTTAACTGAACGAAGAATTCTTTGTCTCTGTCTCCCAGTCTCTGTCTCTGTGCATCTTCCCTCTCCCTTTCTATGCCTTGCTTGCGCGGCGCGCGCCCTCTCTCTCTCTCTCTCTCTCTCTCTCTCTCTCTCTCTCTCTCTCTCTCAGTGTCTGTGTCTGTCTGTCTGTCTGTCTGTCTGTCTGACTCTCTGTCTGTCTGTCTGTCTGTCTGTCTGTCTCTCTCTCTCTCTCTCTCTCTCTCTCTCTCTCTCTCTCTCCCTCTCTCTCTCTTGTTGCTGTTTCATGGCCTGTGCCATTTCAGTGGCATTACCCCCCACGACGCTTATCGCAGCTCCCCGACCACAGTGTCTTTCCCGCTTGTCGCGCCGCAACCCCAGCTCCGGCAATCCACAGAGAGCAGTCAGTGTCAAGTCGTCATGAGGCGCACACCCCCAGAGAAGACTCTGCGCAACTGCCGATTCACTTCGGTAATGTTCAGTGATGCTGTTCTGATCACCCGTACGCAGGACATCACCTAGTAAGCCTTCTATTGACAACAATGATTGCTTACTCTCGGTGTCAGCGTGAGAGAGCCGTACCTCCGCGGAGGGCGCCAGCACGTCTGTCGAACGGCAGCCCCATGAACTTGCCGATACTGGCGAACTCATCAAGGCCATAGATGTGAAGAGGAAATAGAAACTGAGGTCACCACGACAGCAGGGCATGAAGGGCCAAAGAATCTGAGACGATTTTTTTATGCTGATCAATGAGGATGAAGATGATGAAGATGAAGCTTTGGAGTTCCATCCTGGTCTGAGACTGCGTGACTGCGCTGTGTAATTTACTCTTATCAACATATTCCGGCGTCAAGTAAGCCCGAGAAATTCAGACATTTGCAGCGTTGGTCAGGAAATTTGAGCAACACTCAAAGAGAATCATCCACTGAGTGGGTGGAACTCGACTGTGTGGTTCCAGTCTTCCTATTTGAACCCACAGCAAACTCAACTCTGGTAGGAGACAGTTGGTGCAGGAAAAATCCGTTTACTTCAATTGTTGCTGACCAGACGC
>CM065727.1:54434855-54459855 GCA_033310375.1 Conus canariensis
GTTTCCTGTTTCTGTTTTTTTCCTTTGTTTCTTTGTTTCTTTCTACAGTTCGTTGGTTCGTTCATCTCCTGATTCTTTCTTGGTCCGGTCTTTGTTTCTTTGGTTCTTTGTTGTTGGTTTCTTTTGGCTGTTTCTGTGTTTCTTTGGTCCTGTCTTTGGCTGTTTGGTCCTGTCTTTGTTTCTTTGTTCTTTGTCTTTATTGCTGATGCTTTCGTTCTTTCAGATTTTGTCCCTTTTTTCATGGGTTCTTCGGTTGTTGTTGTTGTTTGTTGTTGTTTTTTTTTGGGGGGGGTTGTTTTGTTTTTTGTACGTCTTTTCGCGTGTTCTCTGAACCTTTCGCTGTTTGGTTGGTTCTTTCTTTTTTTCTTTTTATGGTTTTTCGTTCCTTTTTTGGTTATCATTATTTTTGTTGTTGTTGTTGTTGTTTGATTTTTTTTTCTCCTCTTGGTCCTTTGGTTCTTTGGTCTTCTGTTTGTTTCTTTGGCTCAGCCATTTTTAGGGCTTGGTCGGAATCAACATACATTTCTTTGACTCTCTGTTGGTGTCTTTCGTGCGTGTGTGTGTGTGTGTGTGTGTGTGTGTGTGTGTGTGTGTGTGTGTGTGTGTGTGTGTATGTGTGTGTGTGAGTGAGTGAGTGCGCGCGCGCGTGTTTGTGTGTGTGTGTTTGCGTGTCTGTGTGTGTCTCTGTGTGTGTGCGTACTTGGGTGCCTGCATGTATATGTATGTGCATTTTTACTTCCACTGATCCTTGGTAGAAATCAATGTCAGGGCATGAGAAGGACGGATGAGGGTGTTGGGTGTGGTGGAAAGGTTGTGTGTGTGTGTGTGTGTGTGTGTGTGTGTGTGTGTGTGTGTGTGTGTGGTGAGAGAGAGAGAGAGAGAGAGAGAGAGAGAGAGAAGGGCGGGGATGGGGTGGGGGAGGGATGGATACGGGAAAGGGAAAGCAATGGGTGGGTAGGTGGGGGGGGGGGGGGGGGAGGATTCGGGTAGATTACTGCAGACATTCTCTAACTTGGCGGAATACGGAGAGCATTTTAAGCACCGGATGTCTAGAGCGCGCTGTTGTTCTGCTGATATCCTTCTGACGGTCTTAGACTGGATTTTGTCGGGGTAGTTATGAAGTCTGTGTTCCTGGCTGTCTGTTCCTGGCTGTCTGTTCCTGGCTGTCTGTTCCTGGCTGTCTGTCCTGTCTGTTCCTCCTTCCAGAGTCCTTGCCTTCCTTTCTGCCGTTCTTTCTCCATTTCTGTCTCTCTCAAGAGGAAAAATCGGCTCATAGCTCGGTCTTAAGTAAAGATAGTCGTTTTGCATTTCTGTATTAAGAAAAATGATTACCATATGCTTCTGTCTTGAATATGCTCTATACGGTGGGGAAAAATAATCATATCTCTTACTGAAGAAAACAAATAGTCACATTATTCTTCTTTCTTGATAAAAATAAGCATCGTATACTTCTGTGTTTCCCCCGTTCTTTCCTGTTGTTGTTGTTGTTGTTGTTGTTGTGGTTGTTGAGGGTTTCTTTGTGATTTCTTTCTCTCTTTCCTTAGTTCCACTTTCCTTTACTTGAAAAAGGAACATCATTTTCCTCTGTAACTTGTGTCTTTTTCTTATCTTTCCGTTTTCTCCTAAGCATTGTTCATGTAATAGCGACTTTAAGGCTGATACAGAACATATACGTTTTTTGTGCTTTTTTGATTGTTTGTTTGTTTTTTTGGGGTGGTGGTGGTGGTGGCGGTGGTAAAGTCTTTAGTTTCGTGAGTACATTTGTTAATTTGCCATTCACACCTTAGACCCTGAAGTCCAATTTATGCCTCTGCTTCCAGGTGGCCGTCACTGGAGGGCTGGCGATACTGATCTGAGGGGCTTTCAGCACCGATCACCTGGATCTGGATCTCAGCCTGCAGATCACCTCAGCGCAGAGACCATCTGGATCTGGATCTCAGCGCCAACGCCATCAAGGTTTCATTACGTCATCTGGACGTCAGTGCCCACGTCATTTAGGACTCACCACGTCATCTGGAGCAACGACAGCAGAACTTCAATCAGAGCCTAGGAGACAGTTTAGCGACAACGAAGGACAGCGGTTTCAAGGATATCGCAAAAACGCAGGCAGTTCCTTAAGGACGTTTGGAAGGACATTGCAATACGCGCAAAAGGTTCAGTAACAACACTGAACATTGGAAACGGCCCCGGGTCCATTCAAGTGCGACTTGTTTTTTCCAGGGTACTGGAACGAGCAGAGCGAGTCAGTTGAGACCACACATAGGTCTATATAAACAAAAAAACTATCAAGAATATTGCAACTCAAGAACATTGAAATACAAACATTTTGTGAACATTGCATCGATTCAACAAAACCCTTATGCTGAAATTCGGCGCTAGTTAATCGTAAAACTGTTCGAAATACGCAGCATTCAGAAACGCCTTTTCCAGCATTCGGAAGCAAGGTCATCAACATCGAGTCCCATCAGACCCATGCAACACATGACCTCTTAAACCCGTCACTTCCGGTCTGTCACGTGGTCACCATTTTCAGCGTTCACTGTCCATGCAACGAGTGGCAGCTTTTAGAGAGTAGTCATCTAGGAACCTTGTATCAGTCTGTGACTTTTACCTACTGCCAGCATATTTCTTTGTCGATGATAGATTGATAGTCCTAACAGAGTAGCATCTGGGTGTTGTCTGCTCGTACCTGTCTGAAATCATAGCAAGTCCAAGTCTTTTCAGAGTGACAAGTTCTGAGGGCTTTGAATTCTGTAAATCTTTGGGTGAAAGGAACTGTATTAAAGAATAGTTGGAAACGCTTCTCTCCCGTGTGCCAATACTCCAATATTTGTGAAAAGTACTGTGTGTTTATTTTAACAGCGTCAGAGTGAAACTTAACCCGTGTGTAACCGAGAAAAGCAAGTCTGGTGACCTTAGCAAAAGGGTGAGGTAGCTGAAGGTGAGCTGAGGTAAGCTGATAAGGCAGCGAGGTGGCTGATAGTTATCAACCCGAGGAAACCGACGTTGGCAAGACTGATCTTTTGAGAACTAACTGAAATCGCAGCGTGTCTCGGCGACCTTACTGAGGCACCGCAAAGTTGTGAACTTTGATGAGCTTACTGGGGTAGCAGTGAATTTTGGTTAGCTTATGAGGTTATTCCAAATTGAACTTTAAGTAAGATTTCTGAGGCGATCACGAGTGATCTTTGGTGTGCTTCACAGAGGAAATTCTTAGTTGTGAACTTTGATGAGCTTACTGGGGTAGCAGTGAATTTTGGTTAGCTTATGAGGTTATTCCAAATTGAACTTTAAGTAAGATTTCTGAGGCGATCACGAGTGATCTTTGGTGTGCTTCACAGAGGAAATTCTTACCGAATTTCGCCAGCTTGCTGAAGCATCCAAGAGTGACATTTTAGTGAGTTCGTTGAGGTCGCATAGATCGATCTTAAGTAAGCTTTCTGGCTAGCAGCTTAGAGTGCTCTTAGTTGAGCTCAGAGAGGCTAGGCGCGGAAGCTTCGCGGAAGTTTAACAGCGTCGTTCTCGTCACCGCAAGAGCTGGGTGTGAGGATTTCTGTGGTCCAGAGGAGTGTCCAGGGCAGTGGATGTTGTATGTGTGTGCCTGTGGTAGCAGGGGATGCAGCAGACGCGCTATGAGGCGAGGACAGCGTAAACAGCAGGGGAAAGGCGGCCTCCAGTTCCTGACCCCCATCCTCTCCATCAACAGCCTTCTCAAGGACCTGCTCAAGCTACAGAAGTGAGTTCTGGAGAAGCATAGTTGTCTGTTTCTGTTCCCGTCTGTCTTTCTGACTTTGTGTTTTGGTTATGTCCGAGAAAAAGCGTAGTTGTCTCTCTGTCCCGTCTGTCTTTCTGACTTTGTGTTTTGGTAATGTCCGATCAAAAGCGTAGTTGTCTTTCTGTCCGTCTGTTTTCGTGTTTTGGTTATGTCCGAGAAAGAGCGTAGTTGTCTCTCTGTCCCGTTTGTCTTTCTGTCTTTGTGTGTTGATTATGTCCGAGAAAAAGCGTAGTTGTCTCTCTGTCTATCTGTCTTTCTGTCTTTGTGTTCTGGTTATGTCCGATCAAAAGCGTAGTTATCTTTCTGTCCGTCTGTCTTTGTGTTTTTGGTTAGGCCCGAGTCCTTTCTCGTATATTTGTGTGTGCAATGAAAACGGTGTGGTGTTCGTGAATTCTTGAACTTTTCTGACACATTGAAGCAATTTTGTGAAAGCACTAGCTGACACTGTCAAAACTATACACCAATGCTTTAAGGGGCTTTGTAGTGTCATTAACATGTCTTTTTTTCTGTAACAAATAATGTGTGTGTTCTTAGCGTCTATGCAAATTCTTTTTTCATGGTCTCTTAGGTTGGGGAAAGGTGTCTGTAGCTCTCTGTCTCTCTGTCTCTGTCTCTGTCTCTGTCTCTCTCTCTTCTGTGTGTGTGTGTGTGTGTGTGTGTGTGTGTGTGTGTGTGTGTGTGTGTGTGTGTGTGTGTGAATGTATGTAGTGTGTGTGTGTGTGTGTGTGTGTGTGTGTGTGTGTGTGTGTGTGTGTGTGTGTATTTCCGTGTTGTTGTTGTTTTTTGTCCCCGCTGTTGTTCTTTGGGGGACTTCATCATTGTACTTTTGTCTCTCTCTTGTTGTTCGTTGATGTGAATTGTCTCTTGTTGATATTGTGTGTATCTCTAATCAACTGTCATATGGATTTTCTTTTGTATACCTCTATAGACCCGTCTCTGTCTCTCTGACTCATGTTTTAGCTCAGGTTAGGTTTTCTATAAGTTCCATTCAACGTTAAAGGCCACGCCAGGTTATAGAGTAAATTGAGATAACCATTCCAGAAGAATAGGAGAATAGGGAACCGATCTAACATAACCCCGACATCACTAGAACGACGATGTCTTAGGATGGGCAGCAAAGAGAACTCATTTCTGTTTACATTGGCTACCCAGGATTCGAACCTGCAACCTTCTGAAGATAAACTGGGGGCTGTAAGTGACAGAGGTCCTCGTACACTCCCTTTTCAGTGTCCGATCTTCTTTAACTTTCAATCTAATATTAAGATCATGTTTGTTTGTTTGTTTACCAGTGCGCGTCAGCAGAATGACGCGAAATCCAAGAAACTCACCGAAAATGAAATCAAATTTCGTCAAAAGATGAAACGTGGTCTAAAGGAGGAACTAACTGATAGGGAAAAGACTATTTCAGAAATAAAGTAAGAAGAACACACTACTTGCTGCTCTACGATAAAGACAACATTGCCGTTGCACTGCTGGTGGTGTTCTAAATTTTTGTTGTGCTGCTGAGTCTGATTCAAAGTCAGCATTTCTTCTGGCTTTTCGCCTTCCAGATTTAATGAGTTGTATCATGTTGGAATTGTACTGCCGGCAAGGTTAGTTATTTTGTTCGACGTTTCTTTGTTTAGGGAGGACAAGCAAACGATACGAGGGGACAAGTAGATTGTTATGTCTGCTTGTCCCCAGAACGATTAAAGAATGTTCTGGGGATTTCTAGTCTTGTTGTAAAACATTTTGAACTGAAACTCTGTCCTTTTGTACATCGATTCACAACATCGTTTCCCCCCTTCTTGTGTTTGTCTGTCGCCTCCGGTTCTCCTTTCAGTGTGTCTTTGTCGGTGTGGAGTTCCAATATTTCCCTGTCTTAAGTGTTGAACAGTTGTCTGGCTCCTTGATTGTCCTCGTGTAGCCTTTCCCTGTATTATCTTTATCAGCCTCTGTATGTCTGTCACTCTGACTGTCTGCCTACTTCATTTTCTTGATTCGATGTTCGGTCCTTTTTGTGTCTGAGTAGCAGTCTGCTGCCTATCCCTCGATTTAGCACTTCCTGGTTCTTCTTTTTGTTCGCTCTCTCTCTCTCTCTCCTTCTCTCTCTCTCTCTCTCTCTCTCTCTCTTCTCTCTTCTCTCTCTCTCTCTCTCTCTCTCTCTCTCTCTCTCTCTCTCTCTCTCTCTCTCTCTCTCTCTCTCTCTCTCTCCTTCTTCACTTGCTGAGGGTCCAGTTCTGTCTCACTAGCCGTCTTCCTTACAATTCCATGGTCGACTCGAGTTCTGTTCGTGTACGTCTTCATTTAAGAGAATCAGATTCTCTCTCTCTCTCTCTCTCTCTCTCTCTCTCTCTCTCTCTCTCTCACACACACACACACACACAACACACACATAGAGAGAGAGAGATTGCGCGCGGCGCGCGGCGGTGTGTGTGTGTGTGTGTGTGTAGTCAGCGCACGTTCTCGCACCTTAAATGGTTCGAAATTGTATAAGTGTTGAGAGAGGAGTAGTGGTGAAGGAAGGGAGGAAGGGGATGGGGTAGGGGTTCACGGTGAGGTGGTGATAGGGAGGGGGATGAGGGGAAGCTGGGGACAGTGTAACAAGCATGAAATTTGCGCGAATTATAAAGACAGATGGCTGACAGTCAGCACCATCGTTATTGTCCTTGTTCACTGCAGCTGTCACAATCATCATTATCACTGTTGTCTTCACTGCACATCGTGTGGTGTGTGTGTGTGTGTGTGTGTGTGTGTGTGTGTGTGTGTGTGTGTGTGTGTGTGTGAGTGTTGTGTGTGTGTGAGTGTGTGTGTGTGTGTGTGTGTGTGTGTGTGTGTATGTGTGTGTGTGTGTGTGTGTGTGTGTTGTGTGTGTGTTGTGTGTGTGTATGTGTGTGTGTGTGTGTATGTGTGTTGTGTGTGTGTGTGTGTGTGTGTGTGTGTGTGTGTGTGTGTGTGTGTGTTGTGTGTATGTTGTGTCTTGTTTGCGTGTAGCGCATGTGTGTATGCCTTCAAACAGGACAGTGTCCTCAGATTCTGACCCCAGACTGTCTTTATGTTTTCTACGTACCTTCTTTCACTCTGTTTTTTCCCCCCTCGCGTTTACCATCGTATTTTCTTCGCTTCGGGAATATGAAAAGTCTACTCTGGAGGTTAGCAATGATTTGCTAGAAACAGGTGTGCATGTCCGTGTCACTACAGTGTGATGTTCGTGTCACGAAATAAACAAGAGTTTGTCGTATGAATTTACATAAAAAAACAAAAACAAAAACAAAAACAAAAAACGCTTTCGCTTCTCTATTTAAACCCAATACCGTAGACACAAAACTATGACGTCATATGCAGGGGAGCCTGCATTTTCATAATGTTAATAAAATCAATCAACTTTAAACTACAAACAGGCGTAAGATTGGTTCCACTTTTATGGCCAAAGCTATTCCTGTCACAGCAGGTTGCTAGAGACGAAAGTGACAGCAGGTGGCTAGAGACGAAAGTCACAGCAGGTTGCTAGAGAGAGACGAAAGTCACAGCAGGTTGCTAGAGAGAGACGAAAGTCAGAGCAGGTTGCTAGAGGCGAAAGTTACAGCAGGTTGCTAGAGAGAGAGAGACGAAAGTTACAGCAGGTTGCTAGAGAGAGACGAAAGTCACAGCAGGTTGCTAGAGAGAGACGAAAGTCACAGCAGGTTGCTAGCGACGAAAGTCACAGCAGGTTGCTAGAACGAAGCCACATTCTAGAGACAAAGTCACAGCAGGTTGCTAGAGACGAAAGTTACAGCAGGTTGCTAGAGACGAAAGTTACAGCAGGTTGCTAGAGAGAGACGAAAGTTACGGCAGGTTGCTAGAGACGAAAGTTACAGCAGGTTGCTAGAGACGAAAGTTACAGCAGGTTGCTAGAGAGAGACGAAAGTCACAGCAGTTGCTAGAGCGAAAGTTACAGCAGGTTGCTAGAGAGAGACGAAAGTCACAGCAGGTTGCTAGAGAGAGACGAAAGTCACAGCAGGTTGCTAGAGACGAAAGTCACAGCAGGTTGCTAGAGACGAAAGTTAAGCAGGTTGCTAGAGACGAAAGTTACAGCAGGTTGCTAGAGGAGACGAAAGTTACACAGGTTGCTAGAGACGAAAGTACAGCAGGTTGCTAGAGACGAAAGTTACAGCAGGTTGCTAGAGAGAGACGAAAGTTACACAGGTTGCTAGAGACGAAAGTTACAGCAGGTTGCTAGAGAGAGACGAAAGTTACACAGGTTGCTAGAGACGAAAGTTCACAGCAGGTTGCTAGAGACCAAAATTACGGCAGGTTGCTAGAGAGAGACGAAAGTTACAGCAGGTTGCTAGAGACGAAAGTTACAGCAGGTTGCTAGAGAGAGACGAAAGTCACAGCAGGTTGCTAGAGACGAAAGTTACAGCAGGTTGCTAGAGAGAGACGAAAGTCACAGCAGGTTGCTAGAGAGAGACGAAAGTCACAGCAGGTTGCTAGAGACGAAGGTCACAGCAGGTTGCTAGAGACGAAAGTTACAGGCAGCGAGTATGCTAAAGAGAGACGAAAGTTACACAGGTTGCTAGAGACGAAAGTTACAGCAGGTTGCTAGAGACGAAAGTTACAGCAGGTTGCTAGAGACGAAAGTTACAGCAGGTTGCTAGAGACGAATGTTACAGCAGGTTGCTAGAGAGAGACGAAAGTTACACAGGTTGCTAGAGACGAAAGTCACAGCAGGTTGCTAGAGACGAAAGTTACAGCAGGTTGCTAGAGAGAGACGAAAGTTACACAGGTTGCTAGAGACGAAAGTTACAGCAGGTTGCTAGAGAGAGACGAAAGTTACACAGGTTGCTAGAGACGAAAGTTACAGCAGGTTGCTAGAGACAAAAGTCACAGCAGGTTGCTAGAGACGAAAGTTACAGCAGGTTGCTAGAGACGAAAGTTACAGCAGGTTGCTAGAGAGAGACGAAAGTCACAGCAGGTTGCTAGAGACGAAAGTTACAGCAGGTTGCTAGAGAGAGACGAAAGTCACAGCAGGTTGCTAGAGACGAAAGTCACAGCAGGTTGCTAGAGACGAAAGTTACAGAGGGTTGCTAGAGACGAAAGTTACAGCAGGTTGCTAGAGACGAAAGTTACAGCAGGTTGCTAGAGACGAAAGTTACAGCAGGCTGCTAGAGAGAGACGAAAGTTACGGCACGTTGCTAGAGACGAAAGTCACAGCAGGTTGATAGAGAGAGACGAAAGTTACACAGGTTGCTAGAGAGAGACGAAAGTTACACAGGTTGCTAGAGACGAAAGTTACAGCAGGTTGCTAGAGAGAGACGAAAGTTACAGCAGGTTGCTAGAGGCGAAAGTTAGACCTATATAGTGCTTGCCTTTCGTCTGGCAGTAGACGACTGGGTGATTATTCGTCCAGCTATTCATTTGACCGTAAAATCCAGAGATTTCTCTCCCCCCCCCCCCCCCCCCTTTTGTTTCTGAATGATTGACAGGTTCCATATGCTAGTTACTCACGTTATTGATGCTATGCGTGCGGGCTGTTTTCCCTGAATATTGTTTATGAAAGCAACTCTCAGTGTGAACACTTAGCTTAAACGGTGGAAGCCGATTGCCGCCTCTCATGTTTATTTACAAGAGTTCTTCTTACCACGAGGGTGACCGCACTCACACAAAGTCTGTCTGGAACTTTTCAGCCTTGACTTGTTCTGAATTGGAAATGGGGCATCTGGCTTGCCCTCCAGTAAGTCTGTTACAGCCGTTGTATTTTCATTGTCTTTTTTTCGTAACCTGAAGCTGTGTAATACATCTGTTGTTATCTTTATTGTTCTAAATATTTTGTTTGCATCGGTCGTGTATTCTAGGAATCACAAAAATATTCATTGGGTCTTGGTTTTTTTTTTTTTTTTTTTTTTTTTCTTTGAAAAATATATTTCTCTGCTGTCTACGATTCTCTTTTTCTGGCTAGTGTCTGTCTACACCTTTCTCTTTCAGTCTCTCTCCTCTGCTTTCAATGTTGAAATACAGGTATTTTTTATGGAATGCGGTGATGTGAGCTTTGAATTTCTGAAAGAGATCAACATTTTTTAATCTGATGTAAGATTTTACAGAAGGAAGATTTTTTTTAACAAAATTTCCGATGTGTGTTCAGAAGGTGTAGTTTAACGGGTTGTGTGAATGATTTAAAAAAACATTTTTTCGAATGACTTGTGCGCTTACTTCTGCGCGGTGACAGCTGTGATATGGCTCCTCGCGGTCGGCTGGGCTGTAAGCAACATAACCAATTACCAACTATGGAAAGCGGATCATAGGGCCTACATCCTGTTCATCTTAATTCTTACAGAAGTCAGTTCAGAACTGCATGAACATGTCAAATTATTTCTGCCTTCTCATTCAGTCACTGTGATCATTGATACTCATCTTTTGTCTAAGGCAGAGCTGATAGATCTTTGTCTGTCTGTCTGTCTTTCTCTCTCTCGCCTTCCCTCCTGCTCCCACCCCCCACCCCCATACCCATTTTGCTCCCCCCCCCTCCCCCCCACCCTTCATCTTCCTCCACGCCATCTCCATCTCTGTCCGCCTCCTTTGGCGCTCTCCCCCTCCCCCCTCCCCTCCCAGCCCCCACCCCTTTCTCAGTCTCTATTCCTCCCACCCCCTCCCTCCCAGCCCCCACCCCTTTCTCAGTCTCTATTCCTCCCACCCCCTCCCTCCCAGCCCTCACCCCTTTCTCAGTCTCTATTCCTCCCACCCCCTCCCTCCCAGCCCCCACCCCTTTCTCAGTCTCTATTCCTCCCACCCCCCTCCCTCCCAGCCCCCACCCCTTTCTCAGTCTCTATTCCTCCCACCCCCCTCCCTCCCAGCCCCCACCCCTTTCTCAGTCTCTATTCCTCCCACCCCCCTCCCTCCCAGCCCCCACCCCATTCTCAGTCTCTATTCCTCCCACCCCCCTCCCTCCCAGCCCCCACCCCTTTCTCAGTCTCTATTCCTTTCCTTCCCACACACACACACGACCAAGACAACGCCGCCCAGAATGGACAACGAACAACGAGAGTTCCGACGTGGAGAACATGACCGGCGATTACACACATCACACACCCTCCACGCACCCTTCGACGGCGATTAGTGGCGGCTCACCCCCTTCCACCCCTCCCCCCTCCCCCCAATCCCCCCCCCCCTCCCCACATCCCTTTCTTTCCCTGTACCGATTTTTCCTCGCCCCACCGCCTCAGCTGTCACAAGGGAGAGCACTCCACACAGCCCATCTCATCAAGATGGATCTGGAAGAGTTCAGAATTGACACAACGGAAGAAATATTGATCCCCAACCCATACCCATCCCCCTAAAAAAAATCACCATTAGACACTCCACTTCCTTAGTCTCTTTGAAAAAAAAAACAACACCTTAACAGAATATTTGATTGAAATTTAGTATTGGAGGAAAAGAGAACTTGGCCTGAAGATCCATTTGTTTAGACTACACTCTTTTCTCTCTTCTCTGTCTCTCCTCTCTCTCTCTCTCTCTCTTATTTACGTAAGGATGTGTGTGGTGTGTGTGTGTGTGTGTGTGTGTGTGTGTGTGTGTGTGTGTGTGTGTGTAGGAGGGGGTTGGGAGAGAGAGAGAGAGAGAGAGAGAGAGAAAGATAAGAGAAGAGAGAGAGAGAGAGAAAGAGAGAGAGAGAAAGAGAGAGAGAGAGAGAAGAGAGAGAGAGAGAGAGAGAGAGAGAAGAAGGATTAGACAAATGAGTGGAAGGGAAGGGAAGGGGGAAGAGGTGAACCCTTTCTCTCTCTCTGTGCGTGCGTGGGTTCGCGCGCGCGCGCACATGTGTGTGTGTGTGTGTGTGTGTGTGTGTGTGTGTGTGTGTGTGTGTGTGGTAAGGAAAACGGAAGAGGGGGATATTCATACTCGTGTTGTGTGTAAGGAGTCCTGATGTCTGTAAACAGTGGCTGTCTTTGTCTTACTTGAAGAGGATGGGCTGGCGGATGGAATGCAAGACGGTTCCAGATTTTGATGACAAGAAGTCCTGTGTAGAATTTTCATATACTTTGCAACTTTTGTTCGTGTAAAACACTTTGAATCACTTGAAAAAGAAAGCGCCCAAGAAGTCTTCTTTATGTGTTTATTGAAAAAAAAAACATTGTGGTACACACACACACACACACACACACACACACACACACACACACACACACACACACACACACACACACACAAATTCTGTCCAGCTGTATTCAGCATACTTACCAGTCGTTGTTAAGTTTAAGGGTGAGTAACATTAACATGATACCGCAGTATTTGTATTTAAAACGAGGACGCCTACGAAAATACATGAAGAGGTTAAAGAAATTACAGAAAGAAAAATCAATTTGAAAAAAAAATAGGCTATTGATTTAACTCATAACCCTGCGCCTATAATCAGTCTATTCTTTAAGTTTACCTACACTATTCTAATTCAGTTTAACCGAAGCATTAGAATGTTCGTGAGGATGTTTTGTGATGTTTTAACGATTGTTGTAACAGAAGATAGGCTTCGTACTGTGAATGTGGATGTATCCCATGTACTCGATCGAAATTCACTATGCAAACTAGTCTGTGTAAACACCCAAGGGAACAAAGAGAACGGCAGATGGCGCAGCTCTCTAGCACACGTCACCCCACTTACAGATCGACCTCTTGTCAGAAGACGGCCGAGCGGTCCACAGGTGAAAAACATGGCGGCCACTTCCGTTTACACCGGAAACACCCGTCTGTCTCCACGGAGCGGCTCGCCCAGGTCGCGCGGGGTGGATGTGGATTTAGGGCTGGGATTGCGTGAGTGTAATCAGCGGCGTTCTTTGTGGGCTCAGGGTCCCAGAATTGTGTAATTTACGGTCTGGCCGATTGGGCTGGTGGGTGGGTGGGAGGGTGGGTGAGTGAGGATGGGTGTGATGGTGGTATCAGAACCGATGACATGGTTTGTGCTGAGAGGGGAAAGAAGGACAGGATGAGGGTGGTGGTGGAGGTGGTGGTGGTGGTGGTGGAGATGGTGGCACGATAACGCATTCCGAACAACCCGTTAGATTCTCGGGGTATAAAAGAGAGGACGGGCGATCGATTCGTGTGCCATCTGTTCCGGGATTTTTCCGCTCACAGGGATCGGTTCTGATGATGTGCTTTTTGCGGTCGGCTACTCTGTAAATAGGAAATTGTTTGCATTGTGGACGGCGCTGTCCTAATAGCTCCTGTGTGTCAGGATGGCCGGCTGTGAAGATTTGATGTGTGGAGCAGCATTGATGTTTCAGTATTGTTGCTCTGATGACTGAATGAACGCAGGTCTCCCTTCTCAGATTTCCTGTTGGCCTTGTATCATACTGTTTTATTCTTTAGTGAGTAAACTGGAGAGACGAGAACGGGTATAACAACGTGCACCTGCACCGAATAACGCACGAGGGCCTTCGCATATATATTTTACAATAGCAAAACACCCACACACGCACGCACGCACGCACACACGCACGCACGCGCGCACGCACACACGCACAACACACCACACACACACACACACACACACACACACACACACACACACACACACACACACACACACACACACTTTCCACACAGTACAACATACACACAACCACGCGTTATTTCATATGCACCTACAATCTCGCGCGCGCACGCACGCACGCATGCACGCACGCGCACACACATACACACACGCGCACACACACGCACGCGCGCGTAACACACACATGCACTCGCACGCACGCACACACGCACGCACGCCACCCCCCCCCCCCCCCCCCAGACACACACACACACTCACACAGAGTTCACGAAAAGAAACCAAACTGTGCATATGCTCTAAAACCATTTTGTAAAAGTGAAATTAGATTGCTCTGCGACGCTTTCTTTTTAGACTTTTTGATTCAATTTTAAATTTTCTTACATCAGAATCTGCTTTTCAAATATTGCATGTGTATTTATATAAATCGCCTGTGTACACGGTCTACACTGCATTAAAAACATTTATAAGAATAAATATGTAATCGGATCTGGTCTCTGAAAGAGCGGATCAACATAACCCCCCCCCCCCCCCCCCCCAATTATCGGGTTCGGCACAATCGTGAACGAATGTTTCCTGTAATACACACACACACACACACACACACACACACACACACACACACACACACACACACACACACACACACACATTTTCTTTCTGTCTGTCTGTCTTTTTTTTTACCTCCAGCCTTCAGTTTTTTCCTCCACTTTTTTCTTTTCCTTTTTTTTTCTTCTTTTTTTTCTGTCTGTCTGTCTGTCTGTCTCTCCTCTCTGTCTCACTCTCTCCCTCCCCATCTCTCTCTCCCTCTTTCTCTCTCTCGTTCATACACATACACACACAGACGCACGCACGCACGCACGCACGCACACACACTTAACACACACAAACACACACACACGCACACACACGCGCGCGCGCGCACGCACACACACCACACACGCACGCACGGTTAAGCCAGATTAAAGGAAAAGAAAAAAAAAAACCAGCCAGCCACCCACCCAACCAACCAACAAATCCCTGAAAGACGCTATCAGCACGGTCCTTCTCTGGTGCCGGATATTGCTGATGCCAGACCAGAACCGTAAACAACCCTGCCACGTCTCCAACCGCCGGCAGAAGGCGCAACATCATTCACCTAACACAACGACGACGAAACGCACCTTGTGCGGCTGAAACGATCGCCCACCGCCTTAAACAACATCAACATCAACAAAAAGAACAGGCGTAAACAAAGGATGTTGTAACAATGACAGCTTGGATATGACCCGCAGCAGCAGGGGGCTACAAAGGTAACATAACCGTGCTTTTAAAAAGAAACAAGGGGAGTTTAAACATGCTTTTAAAAGAAATTTAAAAAAAAAAAAAAGAAAAAAAAAAAAAAAAAAAACCTTCACCGTCGAAGTTAGCTAAACAGATTGGAGCGAAGAGAAACGATGCATTTTGTTTCGTTCGGCAGGTCGTTGATTCTTGGGGTTTATTTGCTTACTTTTTCTGCTTATTTCGATTTTGTTTGTGTCTTGATTTGTTTAGTTTATTTTTTCTTTGCTATCTAATCTTCCATGTCTTTTCCTGCACTTCCCCTTCCCACCACCCTGCCCTCCCCCTCCTCCCACCCCACCCATCCCCTCCCCCTTCGTGGCATTTCTGCGGTGCCGCTTATTCCGATTCCTCTAGGGGAGGATTAACACAAAACAGGCCTGTTTACATCTTGCCCTGTAATGCCAGACCCTGCCAACAAGATGCTGGAGAACATTAAAAGGAAAGGAGGAACAGAAGGTGCCTCCTCTCCCTCTCCTCTCCCCTCTTTCCTTCCCCTTTTCCCTCTCACAACCCCCCCCCCCCTCCCTATCCAACCCCCTCCCGATTCCAAGGATATGCAGCTCAAATGCAAGTCACATGAAATGGTTTGTAGCAAGATCCGATTATGACAAAAATTGTTTCAAAGACAAATGTATGTGACAATCGATGTGTTAACAAACCGCTCTGATTCTGAAGGGATAATGAATAAATAAAGGACGGGTAGAGATACATGCATTAGCGCGCACACGCATGTGCCCACACACACACACACACACACACACACACACACACAAACACACACACACACCATCGACACACCACAACAACACACACTACACGCGCGTTCGCGCGCACTACGCATTCATACAACACTCTCTCTCTCTCTCTCTCTCTCTCTCTCTCTCTCTCTGTGTCAGTCAGTCAGTCAGTCTGTCGGTCTGTCTGTTTTTCTGTCTGTCTGTCTGTCTGTCTCACACACACACACACACACACACACACACACACACACACACACACACACACACACACCAAAACACACACACACTTAACCAAGAGTAAAATAAAACCCTATCCAACCAACCAACCAACAATAAAAATCCCTGAAAGACGCGATCAGCCTGATCCTCTTCTGGCACCGGATATTGCTGATGCCAGACCAGAGCCCTAAACACCCTGCCACGTCTCCAACCGCCGGCACAGCGTGCATCATCAGTTACCTAACACAGCGACGACGAAACGCACCTTGTGCGGCTGAAACGATCTCCCACATCTTCAACATCAAAAAGAACAGGTGTAAACAAAGAACAGGTGTAAACAAAGAACAGGTGTAAACAAAGGATGTTGTCAACAATCACGGCATGGGTATAACCCGCTGCAGCAAAGAGCTACAAAGGTAACATAACCGTGCTTTTAAAAAGAAACAAGGGGAGTATACACATGCGTAATAAAAAAAAAAAAAATCACCTTCACCGCCAAAGTAAGCTAAACAGACTGGAGCGAAGAGAAACGATGCATTTTGTTTCGTTTGGCAGGTCGTTGATTCTTGGTTTTTATTTGTTGATTTGTTTGTTTATTTCAGTGTTGTTTATTATTGATTTGTTTAGGGTTTTTTTGTTTTGCTATCTAATGTACCATGCCCATTTCCCTCCTTCTAAACCCCGCCACCCCCACTCCCCTTCGTGGCATTTCTGCGGTGCCGCTCATTCCGATTCCTCTAGGGGAGGATTAGCACAAAACAGGCCTGTTTACATCTTGCCCTGTAATGCCAGACCCTGCCAGCGAGATGCTGGAGAACATTATAAGGGAAAAAAAGGAACAGAAGGTGCCTCCTCTTCCTCTCCTCTCTTTCCCTCCCCCTTTCCCTCTCACAACCCCCCTCCCTATCCAACCCCCTCCCGATCTCAAGCATATGCAGCTCAAAATGCACGTCACATGAAATGGTTTGTAGCAAAGATCCGATTATGACAAAAATCGCACCGGGACGACAGGAAGGCACTCTCTGAAAGACAAACATGTATGTGGCAATTGATGTGTTAACAAACAGTGCCAATTCCGAAGGGATAATGAATTAACAAAGGACGGGTAGAAATACATGCATTAGTGCACGCACACATTCGTGGACACACACCGCACGCGCGTGCACGCAAAATACACACACACACACACGCGCGCGCGCGCGCGTGCGCGCGCGTACACACACATACGTACACACACACGCACACTCTCTCTCCCTCTCTCTATCAGTCAGTCAGTCAATCTGTCTGTCTGTCTGTCTGAGTGTCCGTCTGTTTGTCTCAATCTCTCTC
This sequence comes from Conus canariensis, assembly GCA_033310375.1. NCBI lineage: Eukaryota > Metazoa > Mollusca > Gastropoda > Neogastropoda > Conidae > Conus > Conus canariensis. The sequence continues at coordinate 54,451,732 of CM065727.1, forward strand.
TCTCTCTGTCTGTGTTTTGTTCTATCTGTCTGTCTGTCACTCGCACACACACACACACACACACACACACACACACACACACACACACACACACACACACACACACACACACACACACAGAATTAGCCATGTGTAAAATAAAACCGCAACCAACCAACCAACAACAAAAAAAAAAATTCCTGAAAGACGCGATCAGCCAGGTCCTGTTCTGGCACTGGATATTGCTGATGCCAGACCAGAACCCTAAACACCCTGCCACGTCTGCAACCGCTGGCACAGCGTGCATCATCAGTTACCTAACACAGCGACGACGAAACGCACCTTGTGCGGCCGAAACGATCGCCCACCGCCTTAAACAACATCAACAAAACAAAAAGAACAGGCGTAAACAAAGGGTGTTGTCAGCAATGACAGCTTGGATATAACCCGCTGCAGCAGAGAGCTACAAAGGTAACGTAACCGTGCGTATAAAAAGCAAACAAAAGAATATAAACATGCTTTGGAAAAAAAAGAAAGAAAGAAAGAAAAAAAAATCACCTTCACCGCCGAAATAAGATAAACAGATCAGGAGCGAAGAGAAACGACGCATTTTGTTTCGTTTGGCAGGTTGATGATTCTTGGTTTTTATTTGTTTATTTATTTGTTTATTTTATTTTTGTTTATTTATTTATTTAGTTTTTTTTCTGCTATCTAATCTTCCATGTCCCTTCCTCCCCTCCCGCACCCTTCGTGGCATTTCTGCGGTGCCGCTCATTCCGATTCCTCTAGGGGAGGATTAGCACAAAACAGGCCTGTTTACATCTTGCCCTGTAATGCCAGACCCTGCCAGCGAGATGCTGGAGAACATTAAAAGGAAAGGAGGAACGGAAGATACGTCTTCTCCCTCTCCTCTCCCTCCCCCCCCCCCCCCTTTCCCTCTCACAACCCCCTGCCCACTTCAAGCATATGCAGCTCCACTGCAAGTCACATGAAATGGTTTGCAGCAAATATCCGATTGCAACGTCAAAATCGCATCAGCATGATAAAAAGGCACTCTGTGAAAGACAAATAATGTATGTGGCAATGGATGTGTTAACAAACCGCTCTAATTCCGAAGGGATAATGAATAAATAAAGGATGGGTAGAGATACATACACAAGTGCTCGCACACATGCGTACACACACCCGCACGCGGGTACAGACACAATTATACAACTCGCACACACACACACACACACACACACACACACACACACACACACACACACACACACACACACACACACACACACACCACACACACACACACAAGGTGAGAGAGAGGGAGGGGGAGGGGGCAGACAGACAGACAGACACAGAGGCAGACAGACAGACAGACAGACAGACAGACACACACACACACACACACACACACAGACAATGAGCTCATGAGTTTAAAAAAAAAAAAAAAAACTCGGGGAAAAAAAAGAACTACGCTTGCCTAGCAAAAAAAAAAAAAAAAAAAAAAAAAAAAAAAATCAAATCGTTTTCGTGTGGTGCAGCCACAGCTAAGCACAATTGACCGATTGACTGCGTGGTGGAAATGTTCGCGACGCCTGCGATACATCGATCTCTCCAATCATTGCTCACTACGAGGTAGCTCAGGTAGCGACCGCTTCTAGGTAGGAAACTGGGTACCAGTGGGGATGGGGGGTGTGGGCGTGTGGAAGATGGGGCGGGATTAGTGGAGGGGGAGGGGAGGAGGGGGGGGGATGGAGGAGAGGAGAGGGGAAGTCTTCAAACCGCTTTGACGCACATTACTCACTACTACAAAGGTGACGGAAGGATGGGAGAGATTTCTCCCACCGCCTAGTTTCCCCCCTTCACCCACTGACTCGCTCTTCAAGGTTCAGTCACCTGTCAGTGACCTTTGCCCTGCCGGTGTATCACCCACAAAGTGCTCCCCCCCCCCCCCCCCCACACACACACCCTTTCTCTCTTCATTCTAGCATCTCCTATCTCCCCACAAGTCCGCATCCTACCTTCCTTCTGCCCTTTTCCCCTAGTTACACACTGCTTATTTTTTCCTAACAATGAGGAAAATGTGGAAATGCTGATAAAAATCATGCGAAATTGTTGATGGAGGGGCGGGGATGGGTGGGTGGGGGGGGGGGGGGGGGGGCGTGAGAAGTATCTCCATTTCCACCCGTTGTTTCTGTCGTGTATTTTATAAGTCCTGGCCGACCAGTGTTTCTTGTCACGTTGATGTTAGACCGAGAATGGGGAAAGACAAGGAGGAGGAAGAAATGGAGGACAGAGAAGAAGAGGACACAGAAACAGATGAAAAAGATGATGATGATGATGATGATGATGATGATGATATGATGATAAAGAAGAAGACCACGAAGAGGAGAAGAAGACTAAAGAAGAAGTAGAAATGACGGAAGAGGGAGAGGATAGGGACACCGACGACGACGACGTAGAAGAAGAAGAGGAGAGGAGGAGGACGAGGAGGAGGAGGAGGAGGAGGAGGAGAAGAAGAAGAAGAAGAAGAAGAAGAAGAAGAAGAAGAAGAAGAAGAAGAAGAAGAAGAAGATGATGATGATGATGATGATGATGATGATGGTGATGAGCCAGAAGAACAACGACGTACAATTATCGTAATCCGTGAGGCCAGTGGCAAAACGACAAACAGATCAAATCTCTATATTGATAACTGTCCATTTCCAGCAGAGTCTTTCCCTTCGTTCTTGTTGGTTACGCAGGAACTGTTCGTTAATGTCTGGAAGACCAGATGAGCGCAATCAAGCGGCCATTGCGCTCAGCTTTAAGCTGGCAGCCTCTGTCCACCCCGTCCTACCCCCCCCCCCCTCTCTCCGTCCCATCCATCTCCTCCCTACTTTCCATCCTACCCTCCACCCCGCCCCTGAACCGGGGCAGTCGATGACCGAAGAGGTCCAGGAGAAACAGGCTGCACACCCCAAAATGAATGCGCCAAGGCCTTGCTTACTTAATTAAGGAGTCGAGTATTTTATAGACTGGCGCAATGAGATTGTTTCTGAGAATTTTTGTTGTGTCTGAAAGTTGATTCTCCTCACTTTCTTTCATATGGCCATCAAGGTACAAGCCAGGTGGTTCCAAGCAGACAGATTGAAATCAAAGTAATGGGACTATTCGGGCGCTTCGAGCTGGCGCAAAGGTAGGGTCACGGGTGAGTGCAAATGCCTGAAATGTGTGTCAACTAAGGGGAAGGTCATGGATTTTAAATTTGTTTGCGATTTCATCCGTAAAAATTCCTCCAAAACAAGGGAAATAATTGGTGGGGAGTTGTACTTTTGATCAATTATCAGTTTAACATGAAATACGGGCTCAAATTTATGGTAGGCCTCAAAACGCTTATATAGATTATATAGATCTTAAATAAATGTTAGCGAACCGCCCCAAAAAGTGGACAAACGAATCTTAAGACAAAGCACGACGCGTTTCGACCTCTTAGGTCTTCTTCAGGCAAGATACAAAACAATTATTACAACGAAAATGAACGAGCAATCACTTATCTTCGATCACTTATCTTCGATCGACAGAAAAAACAGACAGAGAGACCGACAGACCGACTGACTGACTGAGAGAGAGAGAGAGAGAGAGAGAGAGAGAGAGAGAGAGAGAGGAGGGTGGGAGAGGTGTGTGTGTGTGTGTGTGTGTGTGTGTGTGTGTGTGTGTGTGTTGTGTTAAGCGTTATTTTACCTTTTTTTTTTTTTTTTTTTTTACAAAAATGATTTCTGTTCGAAAAATTTATCTGTACACGAGAGACGCACTGTGCATTGTTCTGGCATCGGGGCAACGGCGCCAGTCAGAACAATGCTGCTAGCTACGTCATAACAATGGCAATAGGTAGCCTACTGCTAGCAGTATCGGGTGTCCGACATTTGCACCAAACGCCATCGTCGCGCTTTTATTTCACCCCCCCCCCCCCCCCCCAAAAAAAAAAAAAAAAAAAAGGAAGGAGAGAGAGAGAGAGAGAGAGAGAATATGGTAGTAGTATTGCTCTCAATATAGAATGAACTCTTTTACATGGCATTTTTGTGTGTGAGTGACGTTGAAAAGTCTGTAAAGCCAAGACGTCAATGTGATTGAGTTGGCACAGATCACTGCCAACCCCCATCCCACCCACCCCCCACCCCCTCCCCACTGCCCCTTGCACCTTTCCATGTTCCTGGTATTGTTTTGTTAAATGTCACACGAAGGAATAGACGTTGAATACAAGTGAATGGTTGATTAACTTCCAAAGTTCAATGGTTAGACCGTTCTATTGCGGAGCTGAGGATTGTGAGTTCGAATCTTTCGTGGAGTCGGATCTCTCTCTCTCTCTCTTCTCTCCTCTCTCCTCTCCTCCTCTCTCTCTCTCTCCTCTCTCTCTCTCTCATTCACGGCTTAAATAACGTCTCTGTTCCAGCTGTAATCAGTTGCATGATTCGTTTCAGGGAGGGGTAAGGCAGCAAAAGGAGAAAGCAAGGTTCCGCCTCCGAAGATGTACGCGAGACTGGGTTAACCCGGACCAGTATAGTGACTCACACACTACACACACACACAGACACACACTCAGACACAGACACAGACACACACAAACGCGCGCGCGCGCACGCACACACACATTCACTTGCACACACACACACACACACACACACACACACACCACACACAGCACGCACGCACGCACGCACGCACGCACGCACGCACGCACGCACGCACGCACGCACGCACGCACACACACACACACACACACACTGACACATGCACGCACGCACGCACGCACACACACGCACACATACATACCACACGTATATCTATCTACCTGTCCATCTATCTGTCTATCTATCTATCGATCGATCTGTCTGTCTGTCTATTCATCCATCCATCCATATCTCTCTGTTCATGCATTCTCCCCCCCCCCCCTCTCTCTCTCTCTCTCTCTCTCTCTCTCTCTCTCTTTCTCATAATTAAACACACGAAGGCGCCATAGCTTTGGCTACGTATCGTTCCTGTGTGAAAGAGAGCAGCACCAAACACCATGGCTGCGAAAGGTGATGGCCAGTGCCAGCCGTGAACAGCAGACATCGATGGAGAACTTCGCGCGACCCATGCACGGAATGTGCGCCTGTCTGCTGTCGTTCATAAAATGGAAGTGTAAATATGTCTGCCGCCTTTTTTGTTTTGTTTTACTTTTCTGTCTTCGGTTTCTTTTCGTTCTTTTTGTTCCTTACCCTGCTTTCCTTCATTTGTCCAGTTGCCTTTGTTGTTGTTTTTTTTTTTCGTGTTGTTGTTGTTTTTGTTGTTGTTGTTGAGTATTTTGTACGTCAGAACTATATCTAGGGTTCCCTTTTTTTTTCTATCTTGTTTCACGAAGCGAACTGTTGGCTGTTCGTTTTATTAGTATCATAATTATCTTTTAACAAAAAAAAAAAATGTTTTAGTGTCGATTCTTTTAAGGTAAATGACGAATTAGATTCAAAACACAAAGCTGGATTATATGGTGAGAGTTAGGTTTAGGATCATCACATGAGTCGAAGTGAAAGATGTGGCTGGGTTTTAAGATTAGGGTTAGAGCTCGGATCATGAACACGAGTGGGAAAGATAGAGTTGAAGTTAGGGCTAAGATCATTAAATTTTGGCGAGTGAGAATCTTAAACGATAGGACTAGATTTAAAGTTAGGTTTAAGATCATTACACAAACAAGAAGTTAAAAAACAAAACAAAACAATCTTTGGATGCAAGGTTAGGATTAGATTGAAGATCACGAAGCGAGTTAGGTGCAAAAGATTAGGCTGGATTTAAGAACAATGACGGTTAGTGTTAAGATCATCTCATGAATAGGAAATGAAACAGAGAGAGAGAGCCGTGAGTTCCAAGCTGGAGCTGGGATTCGGGTCACCACAGGGCTACCACAGTATATAGAACGTCGACAAAGCAAGCGTGCGTGCACGAAGCTCACGGACAGACGGTGGTCTCTTCAACTGTAAACCAAACCGCCGCTATAGCATGCAGCCACGGAGAGTCGCCGACCCCCAGACGGCCATAGAAAATGCCATGGAATTTGGAAGAAGAAATCAGATGAAGGAGGACGGGAAGGGGGGAGAGGGAAGGGAGGGATTAGCAGTGGCGGTGGGAAGGGGTGGTGGGGTGGAGGGGGACACCTAACATTCCCTTTTCTTACCTCATCATTGGGTCAATATCCATTTTTGATGCGATCGCCTACACTCCCGCCATCACGAGTGCATTGCCAGCAGGGGAAATAATTTGCCGTGCGACCTTTGGGGAGGATCCAGACAGGGGGGATTACTTGGCCGTGTCGCAACTCCTGTCAGGAGGATTTGACTCCCCGTTTGGACGGGCACGTCATCCACAGCACTAGGATATTTTTTCTTTGTAAGGGTGGATAATAACAAAGACATAACTGAAACAATTAGTTCTGTTGCTTGTTGTGTTCGTGTGGGGGGGGGGGGTGAGGGTTGGTTTCTTTGTCTGCTTCTTTCACTCTTTCTTTCGTTCCTACCTTTTTTTCTTTTTAATTTTTTTTTTTTTTCCTTTTCGCTCCCGCCACATCTTGGGTCGCTCTGAAGTCGTGAGAGAATAATACTACCCACAAGAGAAATGAGCATTCAGAGGCTGTTACCATAAACAGTGCCAAGGGAAAATATGGCGATATATAAATAATTTTTTTTTTTAATCCCTAAGACCTCGCCTCCAGACTTTACAGTCGACATGTATATTGTTTTCATCTAAAATGAAGCTCTGAAGCTCTTTTTCTCTCTCTCTCTCTCCTCTCTCTCTCTCTCTCTCCTCCCCTTTTTTTTTTCTTTTTTTGTTTTTTTGTTTTTGAAAGAAAGAAATTGAACGAGAGACCTGCTTTCTAAAACCCGCGTTTTCATTTGTGTCTCTTTCATTAATTTTATATATATATACTGGCTACATGGTTCTGTGAGGTTTGTTGTCACCAGCAGTGATGATCCGCTCATTTCCCCATGTTGGTGATTGTTTGGTGACTCTTTAAGGGACGCTGCTGTGCCCATGCTGGTGAGATTATGCTGATCTGCGTTGTAGTGTAGTGTAGTGTGCTGTGTGGAGCCAGGTTGGCTTGGGTCACCCGACGTTGTGTGTGTGTGTGTGTGTGTGTTGTGTGTGTGTGTGTGTGTGTGTGGTGTGTGTGTGTGTGTAATGTGACTTGGGAACACTCTGTTTTTGTTGCTTCTGTTTTCTGCACGGTCACAGGGAACAGCACAAAGATCCGACGCATAACCTGTTGCTGCGTAAATAGGCGTCAAACGATGTTAGTCGTGTGTTTTTTTGTGAAACATGTCGCATACAAAGTTCACATCAAATATATCATGATCTGTGGAACAAAAGGAAATTCCACAGCATAAATCCCCCCCCCCACCCCCACCCCACGCACGCACGCACACACACACACACACACACACACACACACACACACACACACACACACACACCACGCACGCACGCACGCACACACGCACGCACGCACGCACGCACGCGCACACACACACACACATACGCGCGCGCGCGCGCGCGCGCGTTCACACACGTTCATACACACACATGCATACATACACACACACACACACACACACACACACAGAGAGAAGAGAGAGAGAGAGAGAGAGAGAGAGAGAGAGAGAGAGAGAGAGAGAATAAAAACAGAAACAAACAAACGGAAGTTGCCAGGAAATAGCGTAACAGACGTTTTGTCACTGCGGCGTTAATGAATCGCGGATGCGTGAAGTTGCAACCCACTTTGTTTCTTCGCTTATTTCTCTCTCTTTCTATTTTACTTCTGTTTCTTCTCTTTTTTTTTTCTTCCTCGTTCGACCTGCGCGACACACTGAGTGCGGTACCACTCCAGCTTCAAAAGCCCAGAATTACTGTCCTTCCCTGTTTTCCCGAGGAAAGCAGTTATCACCCTTGTTATCATCATTCAAGAAGACAGTATGACGTATTTCAAGGGAAATCACTCTCGACTACCATGTCGTTAGAAGATAATAATTGCTTTCTATGAGAAAACACTAATGACGACTGATGTTTGCTTATATTCGAGTTTTCTTGTAAAAATATTAACTGCTCTCCTTTGGGAAAACACAGAAAAACATTTAC
>CM065727.1:54469855-54472355 GCA_033310375.1 Conus canariensis
TATTATCCTGGTATAGTCCACATTTCACACCTAGTAAAGATGATGGCTACCTCAATTCGTTCTGACAATTCCAGCTCTGTCAAAGTTTCACCATCATCATTATTTGGCCGCTGGCTGGTGTAGCGTTCAGATGTCCCGGAACCATTTTCCAAAGGTGAATTTGTGCAGTTCTTCTGTGAATGGTCGCAGAGCGTGGGTCAGATGATTTACAGTCCAGCTTCTTCCCTGCCAAAGGTCAAGGTCGATTTATTTAGGTATTGGACATCTGCGGACCCACTTCATTTCCGATGGAAAGAGAGAGAGAGAGAGAGAGAGAGGTGGGGGAGAGAGAGAGAGAGAGAGAGAGAGAGAGAGAGAGAGAGAGACAGAGACAGAGACAGAGAGACAGAGACAGAGTGGACATACAGACGGAACAGAGAGGCAGAGAACGAGAGATTGGGGCAGATGGGAGAACGAGAGATTGGGAGCAGATGGTAGAGAGAGAGAGAGAGAGAGAGAGGGAGAGAGAGAGAGAGAGAGAGAGAGAGAGAGAGGACTACAGACGGAACAGAGAGGCAGAGAACCAGAGATTGGAGCAGATGGGACAGAGAGAGAGAGAGAGAGAGAGAGAGAGAGAGAGAGAGAGAGAGAGAGACAGAGACAGAGACAGAGAGAGAGAGAGAGAGTGGACATACAGACGGAACAGAGAGGCAGAGAACCAGAGATTGGGAGCAGATGGACAGAGAGAGAGAGAGAGAGAGAGAGAGAGAGAGAGAGAGAGAGAGAGAGAGAGAGAGAGAGAGAGAGAGAGGAGGGTGTTCGGAAGGGCTGAGGAGATCAGCTGTATACCAGTGCTATTTCAGCTTCCCAGATAGTCGGTTACCCTCACTGTGCAAGACATCAACATCTCTTCCAGTGGCGCAGAATCTTCTTCCCATTGATCCCTGAAGAGACCACCAGGTCAAGGAGAAAGAGGCGAACACGTTTCATTGCATTTCGTTTTTTCTTTTTCTTTTTTTTTTCTCTTTTTTTTCTTAATGCCTATGTGATAGGTATGACACGAGTTTACATGGCAGGCTGTGGGGAAGACGTGAGGGGTAGGAGGGGCGGAAAGCAGAGAGATGTGATGGGGGGGGGAGGGGGGGAGGGGGGCAGGGAGGGGGTGGTGGTGCGGAAGATGGCGTTTATGGGGAGAAAAGTGGCAGATTGAAACACAGTGACATGTTAGGGGATGAAACAGAGGCATGTTTGGTGGAGGAACTAGAAGACATTATCAGATATGAAAACACGCACGCATGCACGCACGCACGCACGCACGTACTCGCGTGCGCGCGCACACAAAAGGCTGACACAAACAAATAAAAAGAAAATCCACACCGAGGAAAAGAGTGACGTTTCTCAGATAACGTCCGATTCTGTTTTAGCTGGGGGTGGGGGGTGGGGGGAGGAGAGGGGGGGGGGTAAGATTCATGGGAAAGGAGGTAGGGGAGAGGGCTTTGCAAGTCTGCATGCTGTGAACTTGAAATAGGTATTGTTCCCTTTCTCCTTCACCAACCCAACCGACCGACCAACCAACCAATCAATCAACCTACCAACTAACAAAACCGACCAACCAACCAACCAGCCAACCAGCCAAGCAACCGATCAGCCAACCAACCAACCACCCAACCAGCCAAGCAACCAGCCAACCAACCACCCACCCAACCAACCAACCAACGAACCAACCAAGCAACCAGCCAAGCAACCAGCCAAGCAACCAACCAACCAGCCAGCCAACCAACCAACCACCCAACCAAGCAACCACCCAACCAATTAACCAACCAACAAACAAACCAGTCAAGCAACCAGCCTGCCAACCAACCAACTAACAAACGACCATCCGTCAATCCATTCATCTGTCTGTCTGTCTGTCTGTCTACCCATCTGTCTATTAACTACCCTTTTCTGTACTAAAAAAAATAGATAACAGAAACGCTTCAGATGAAGCTGTTATCATTATCCTGTGTGTTCTATTCCACACGTGACAGAACAAGTATCCTCCCGACGCCGTCAACTTTTCGGCTCTGCTTGAATTGTTACTACATTACTAGGCCATCGATTGTTTAGTGTGCTACAGTCCTTGGCCTTTTTTTTAACGAATCATTTTGGTGTGGCGTGTGTGTGTGTGTGTGTGTGTGTGTGTGCGCGCGCGCGCGTGCGTGCGTGCGTGCGTGCGTGCGTGCGTGCGTGCGTGTGTGGTGTGTGTGGTGTGCGCGCGTGCGTGTGTGCGTGTGGTGTGTGTGTGTGTGTGTGTGTGCTGTGGTGTGTGTGTGTGTGTGTGTGTGTGTGTGTGTGTGTCTGTGTGCGCGCGCGCGCGCGCGTGCGGGCGTGTGTGTTGCAATATTTGTGTATAAATGTTAATGTAGAAAAGTAAATGAAACAGTCGCTTCTTTCAATTCAACATCAAGGTTGATTTCTGTCTTTCGTGGACATTTGTAAATGGAGGAGAGAGAGGAGGGGGGGGGGGGGCAGAGAGAGAGAG
>CM065727.1:54489833-54492333 GCA_033310375.1 Conus canariensis
AAAAGAAAAGGGAGAAAGCGAGAATAGGAGAGAGAGGGGAAAGAGAAGAGGAGAGGAGAGGAGAGAGAGAGAGGGGAGGGGAGAACGAGAGAAAGAAAGAAAGAGGGGGAGAGAGAAAGCGAGGAAGAGAGAAAGAGAGGAAAGGAGAGAAGAGAGAGAGATGGGGGAAAGAGAGAGAGAGAGAGAAGGAGAGAGAGAGAGAGAGAGAGAGAGGAGAAAAGAGAAATGGAAAAGAGAGGGGAAAAAAGGGAAAGAGAGAGAGAGAGAGAAAGAGAGAAAGAAGGAAAGGAGAGATGGAGAGAGATGGGGGAAAGAGGGAGGAAAGGAAGAGAGGAGAGGGGGGGAAAGAGAGAGAGAGAGAAAAGAGGGGGACGTACTTCAGAATTTCTAGAATGAAAACGAAAAAAGCCAGTGACAGAAACAAGCATACAAATTAATGTGTCAGATGCCATAGTGCTGCCCCTTCTGCCAGTTTTCTCATGAGAGGAAATGAAACAACAAAACACGAAGACCAATGTGAAACCACCACCCAGGAAAGACACATTCATATGACGCAGTACCTCAAAGGCACAAACGAAAACTCTCAACCGGGGAGGAAATTCAATACATTATAGTCAAGCTCACAAAGAGGCAACGAGAGAGCATTCGCCCCGTGACGTAGTCTCATGATAACAATAATGACGCAAGCAGCTCACCCCCCCCCCCCCCCCGCCCTCCACACACCCCCCCCCCACACACACACACACACACACACACACACACACACCTTTCTTCCCGCCTATTTCGACTGATGTGCTTGCAAGTAGACTAGTGAAAGGGAAGCAGTGGGGAAGGGGGAAAGGCAGATGAGGCTGCACACCAAAAATTAATTTGCTAGGCCTCATTTGGCATCCTCTTCCGTCAGTGCGGCTCCACAGCAGTTTAAAACAGGCTGCACACCAAAAATTCATGCACCAAGGCCTCGCTTAAGGAGTCGAGTATTTATAGACCGGCGCAATTAGATTGTCTTGAGAATTGTGTGTGTGTGTGTGTGTGTGTGTGTGTGTGTGTGTGGTGTGTGTGAAAGCTGATTCTCCTCATTTTCTTTCATATGGCCATCAAGGTACAAGCCAGGTGGTTCCAAGCAGACAGATTAAAACCAAACGAATGGGTCTATTGGGTGCTTCCAGCTGGCGCAAAGATGTGGTCACGGGTGAGTGCAAAGGCCTGAGATGTGACGTCAACTAAGGGGAAAGGTCTGAATTTGAAGTTTGTGATTTCATCGGTGGAAATCCCCCAAAACAAGGGGAAAAAATTGGTGGGTGGGGGAGTTGTTCTTTCGATGAATTATCAGTTTAACATTGAATGCTGGCTCAATTTTATGGAGGCCTCAAAACGGTTACATGGATTATATAGTGTTTCAGTGCAAAATACTAATTGCAGCGTTGTGGCTGTACAAGAGAGCGGGAGGCAGGGAAGGGAAGGCGATGGGGGAACAGGGCGTGGTGGACGGGAAGCTGTCTGTAGCCTACTTTCGGTTCATTCTGGGCATATGCTACGAACGTGATGTAGTTCATTCAAAGGAAGCAGTCTTTCAGCACGTAGGCTTACTCGTTTTTCGACTTCTTCCAACATTTCATCGTCACTTTGCACGCAGTAGATAATGACGTTTACTTCTTTTTTTTTTTCTTGACTCCTTTTCGCTTTTTTCATTTTTATTTATTTATGTATTTGTCTATTCATGTATTTCTTTATTTACTTATTATTCATGTATTTATTCATTATTTATTTGTTTATGTATCTATTTATGCTGTCTTATCTTCTGTGCCACTCAGTGGCATTACACACCACGCCGCTCCTTCCGCCCCCTGTCTACAGCCACAGCCAAACCCGTCCGCCACAGCCACAGCCCCGACACGGCAATCCACAGGGAAAAGTGAACTTCGTCCCAAGGTAACTACCAAAGGAGACACTGCCTGTCGTCAGCACTTCGGTGGTGTTCAGTGGGCCTGTTATGATCCAACGCAAGCAGGACACCACCTGCTAAGGCGCCTATGACTAGAGTAATTGCTTGATTAAGTTGCGGAGCCAGCGTGAGTGAACTCTCCTCTGGGAGGGCGCACCTTGTCCGTCCAACATGAATTTTCGGATACCGATCACTCCGACGAACTAAATCAAGAGCATAGGCGTGGAGAGGCAATCGGAACTGAAGTCGCGATCAAAGCAGGACATGAAGGGTACAGAATTTGAGACTTTTGTATTCCAGTTCTTATAGAACAGGGAGTACTTAGAATGGGAACGAAGAAATGCTGTCTGTCTGTCTGTCTGTCCGTCCGTGGTTCAAAATGTGTCCACTCACTCCAGACAAACTACATGACGATCTTTCTGAAAATTTGTAGGTATGTTTTTATGGGTCACGGTGATGCCGATGTTTTATTTTTACGGTTTTTCTTCTTTATGGAATATCTCAGAAAGTATTGGCCGATATTTGTAAAAATTTGTAGGTATGTTCATTATGGGT
>CM065727.1:54497333-54499833 GCA_033310375.1 Conus canariensis
AGAACTTGTAGCTGTCTTTGTAGTGTAGGACTAGCCACTGTCTTTAATGCTTGAGTACTGACTTACTCTCTCTCTCTGTCTCTGTCTCTGTCTCTCTCTCTCTTCTCTCTCTCTCTCTTCTCCCTCCCTCCCTCCTCTTTCTCTCTTTCTCTCTTTCCCCATCCCCCTCCGTTCTTTCCTCTCTCTGTCTGAGGCCGTCTGTCTCACTCTCCTGTGCTCTCTTGTTATCTTTGTGCCCTCTTCCCAGCCCCACTCTCTGCGACCCTTCTTCACCGCCCCTCTTCCTCTAGCATCCGTGACCCCCTGTCTTTGCAAAAGAAAAAAAACAAAACAAAAAACAAAAACAAAAACAAAACAAAAAAAAAAGCAAACGAACAAACAAACAAAAAAGTGAAAGAAGAAGAACAAGAACAAGAAGAGGAGCTAAACGAGAAGAAGAAGAAGAAGAAGAGGGAGAGGAGGGAGGGAGGGAGGGAAGGAAGGAAAGGAAGGAAGAAAGGAAGGAAGGAAGGTGTCCTTACTTGGAACGTCACTGGATCAAAGATCGGAGCCTGCTAGACAGTGGCGGATATTGCGATCTATCTCGCTCAGATCTTTTAGATCTCTATAACTGTCTGTCCGTTTGTCTTTCTGTCTGCCTGTCTCTCAGTCTCTGTCTCTATTTGTGCGTGTCTGCGTTTGTCCGCTCGACCGTCCGTCCGTCCGTCTGTCTGCCTGTCTGTCTTTCTCTCTCTCTGTCTGTGTCTCTTTCTGTGTGCGTCTCTCTGTCTCTTTCTCATTCTCTCTCTCTGTCTTTCTCACTCACTCTGTCTGCCTGTCTCTGGCTGTCTCTGTCTCTGTCTGTCTGCCTGCCTGCCTTTCTGTCTGTTTGCCTCTCTCTCTCTCTCTCTCTCTGTCTGTCTGTCTGTCTGTCTGTCTGCCTCTCTCTCTCTCTCTCTCTCTCTCTCTCTCTCTTTCTCTCTGTGTGTCTGTCTCTCTCCTCCCCCTTTGTCTGCTTCACTTCCACCCCTCCCCTCTCTCCCCCTCTCCTCCTCCTTCTCCTTCTCTACTGTCCCTCTCTTCTCTGTCAGTCGGCCTGTGTCTGTCTGTCTGCCAGTCTGTCTGCCAGTCCCTCTCCCTGTTGAACACATCCTGTGTAATCTGCCTGTGTCTGTCTGTCTGTCTGTCTGTCTGTCGTCTGTGTCTCTCTCTCCGAAAAGTTGTCGTGGCCCTGAAAACCTGGGGAAGAAGGGAAGAGGGTGGTTGGGTAGACGGGGGTGGGGGTGGGGCGGGGAAGTGGGGGTGGGGGGTAGGGAGCACTGAGGGGGGGGGGGGGGAGCACTGAGGAGATCAGAGAGGTGAGAGAGGAAAGGGAGGAGGCAGAATTTGGGGCGGGATAGACGAGTGGGGGAGGGAGGGGGGGGAGTAGTGGTGGTGGCAGGAGAGGAATGGGGGGGGGGGGGTGCGGGGCGGGAAGGGGGTGGGGGTGGTCAAGGAGATGACACTGAAGGTCTCTTCTGCCTGATCTTTGCTGGCTTCGATCTTTTGGACATCAAAGACGACGGGAAGGGGTCCCTGTCGATTGTCCACGCCCCAAACCCCCGCTTCCCTCCTGCTCCCCTCCTACCCCCCCCCCCCCATCCCTCTCGCCCCCACCTCCCTTCCCTCCCCGTGCATCCTCTCGTCTTTTTACCATTCTTTCCTCTCCCTTTCTCCTTCACCCTTCACAGGGCCACAACCAAAGACAAGGCACAGAAAAAAAAAGATGGAGTTTTGGACTGAGCGAGAGAGAGAGAGAGAGAGAGAGAGAGAGAGAGAGGAGACAGACAGACAGACAGACAGGTAGGTAGGCAGGCAGGCAGACAGACAGAGAGAGAGAGAGAGTAAATGATGGTATTCACACACACAAAACACACACACACACACACACACACACACACACACGCGCGCGCGCGCGCGCGCGCGCGCGCGCCGCGCGCACGCACACTCTCACACACACAGAGGCAGACAGACAGACAAACAGCTACAGACAAAGAGAACAAATGATGGTGTCCAGATAGAGAGAGAGAGAGAGAGAGAGAGAGAGAGAGAGAGAATAGCTAGATTCAAAGTTTTTTCAAACAAATGCACGAAAGTAAGTATTTGGAGGGATAAGGGAGAGAGAAGGATCAGAAGAATGACGCAGGCAAGAAAACGCCATGACTAAATCCGTGAACGACTGCTTATTGTTACAGACTGACAGACGAACAGACAGCCACACACACACACACACACACACACACACACACACACACACACACACACACACACGCACGCACGCACGCACGCACACCACACACACACACACACACACACACACACACACACACACACCACACACACACGCACGCACGCACGCACGCACACACACACACACACACACACACCACCACGCACAGCACACGACCACCACACCACGCACGCACACACAACACAACACAACACACACACACACACACCACACACACACACACACACACAC
>CM065727.1:54504833-54512333 GCA_033310375.1 Conus canariensis
AAGGGGGAAGGAGATGGAGGGAAGGGGGCGGGGAGGAGGGAAGGGAAAAGGAGAGAGGGGGGGGGAAAAAAAGGGGGGAAGTGTGGTGTCACATGTTGGAAGGGAGGATGGGGGGGGGGAGGGAAAGAAAAAAAAAGAGGAGCGGGGGGGAGGGACGGGGGGGGCCCAAGAAAGAGAGAGGCGACCGAACAGACAGACAGAAAAGGAAAAGGGCTCCCCCCTCCTTCCCCCTTTTTTTTTTTCCCCCCCCCCCCAAAACCATTTCCCCTTTTTTTTTGGGGGGGGGTTTTTTTTTTTTTTTTTTGGGGGGGGGGTTTTGGGGGGGGTTTTTTCTCTTTTTCTTTTCCCCCCCCCTCCCCCCCCCCTCCCCCCCCCCCCCCCCCTTTTTTTTCTTTTGTCCCCTCCCCCCCTTCCCCCCAACCCCCCCCTTTCAAACCCTTTTTTGTTTTTCCCCCTTTTTTTTTTTTTCCCCCCCTCCCCAGTCCTTTCCCCCCCCCCCCCGCCCTCCCCGGTCCCCTCCCCTTTTTTTTTTTTTTTTTTTTTTTTTTTTTTTTTTCCCCTCCCCCCTTTTTTCCCCCCCCCCCGGGGCCCTTTTGGGTTTTCCCTGCCCCCCCCTTTTAAAAAAAAAAAACCCCCCCCCCCTTTTTTTTTTCCCGGCAAAAAACCCCCCCCCCCCCCCCCGGGGGGGTTTTTTTTTGGGTTTTTTCAAATTTTTGAAATCCCCCCCCCCCCGGAAAAAAAAAAAGGGGGGCCCCCAAAAAAAGGGGTTTTTGGGGGGGTTTTTTTTTTTGGGAAATTTGGGGGGGGGGGCCCCCCAAAAAAAGGGGGGGGTTTTAAAGGGGGGGGGGGGGCCCCCCCCCCCCGGGGGGGGGGGGTTTTTTTAAAAGGGGGGGGGGGGGGGGGGGCCCCCCCCCCCCCCCCCGGGGGGGGCCCCCGGAAAAAATTTTTTTTTTTTGCTATTTTTTTGTTTTTGTTTTGTTTTTTTCCCCCCTTTTTTTTTTTTGGGGGGGGGGGGGGGCCCCCCCCCTTTCCCCCCTTTGCCCCCCCCCCCCCCCCCCCCCCCCCCCCCCCCCCCCCCCCCCCCCCCCTTTAAAAAATTTTTTTTTTTTTTTTTTTAAATTTTTTTCCCCCCCCCCTTTTTGGTTTTTCCCCCTTTTTTTTTTTACCCCCCCCCTCCCCCCGGGGCCCTTTTTTAAAAACCCCCCCCCCCCCCCCCCCCCTTTTACCCCCCCCCCCCAAACAACCCCAAACCCCCCCCCCCCCCCTCCCCCCCCCCCCCCAAACCCCCCCAAAAACCCCCCCCCCCCCCCCCCCTCCCCCCCCAAAAACCCCCCCCCAAAAAAAAAACCCCCCCCAAAAATTTTTTTCCCCCCTTTTTCTTTCCCCCCCCCCCCCCCCCCAAAAAAAACCCCCCAACACCCCAAAACCCCTCTTCCTTTTTCTTTTTTCTTCATCCCCCCCCCTAAAAAACCCTTTGGGCCCCTAAAAAAAAACCCCCCCAAAAATAAAAAGGACAATATTTATATTTTAACTTTACAATAACTTAGAGAAGAAGAGAGAGAGAGAAGGGGAAAGAGGAGAGAGAGGAAGAGGGGAGAAGGGAAGAAGAGTATTACATGAAATTTTGGATACCAAATTAATTTCATTTCTCTCTTCTTTTTTTTTTTTTTTTTTTGGGTTTGTCTGTCTGTCTGCTGCCCTTAACCCTTGTTCTCTGTCTCTCTCCCGTTCATCTCCCTTTTTCTCCCCTAACGTCTGTCTGTCTGTTTGTCTCTTCTCTGTCTGTCTGTCCGTCCCTTCCTCTCGCGTTGTTTTGTGTGTGTGTGTGTGTGTTGTGGGGGGTGTGTTTTGTGTGTGTTGTGTGTTGTGGGGTGTGTGGTGCGTGTTCTTCTCTGTTGTCTTGTCTGTCTGCTCTCTATCTCACCTCTCTCTCTCTCTTTTCTCTCTCCCTCCTTCCTCCTGTATGTGTTTGTGTTACAAAGGGATGAAAACACACATGTCTATTCGTCTCCCGCCCCTCTCTCTCTCTCTCCCCTCTCTCTCTCTCCTCCTCTCTCTCGCTTGTCTGTGTGAGGAAGAGAGAGAGAGAGAGAGAGAGAGAGAGAGAGAGTGCGGACATGTGTAATGGGTGACATTGAAGTGTGTGTAATGCGGATCGATAGGAATAGATCTCCAGGAGGGCTGGAAGGGAGGGATGAATAATTTAGAAAACGCTTGAGATTGCACGCTCACTGACTGCTAAGCACCAGCGCTCCGCCTTCTGTTCTTCCCTGTAGGTTTTCCCGTCTTTTCTGTCGATCCGTGGTTTATCTCTCTCTCTCTCTCTCTCATCTCCTCCTCTCTTCTCTCATCTCTCCTCACTCTCTCTCTCTCTCTCTCCCTCCCCCCCCCCCCCCCTTACCAACAGCGAGCCAACACCGGTTGTTTCAACCCAGCGCTGTTCATCAACACACGTGAAACAAGCCGTAAGATCGTGTGTTTTGAAGAAAACTTAGTGACATCAGTGCCAGTTAAAAATGTCAGTACACAGATGGGGTTGTGGTCATCCGGAAATGTTCATTTAAAATCCTTGTCCCCTCGAAATGATACATCATGTCAATTTGACACTTGTAAGAAAATAAAACGTTTTATCGTTTCTCCACTGGAATATCAACAGATTACTTTCTAAAATGCATAACAACGATTTTTATTTCTTATGTGTCCATTTTTACTTCATATGTTTTGTCGAGAGATTTATAGAAGTTTTTCAGTCGCCTGTGTTCTCTGCATACAAAGTTTATTGTACACGTGCATTTATCTTTACGGCACGTGGAAGGCGTCGGTGACTGGTGTGCCTTGTAAAAACGAGATTTGTTCCTATTTTATACCTGTGGATGTTGCATCTGATTTGTTCCGTGCTTTTATTGTTGATCTTTGCTTGGCACCATACAGCACATGTCATGTTTGTATGTGCATATATACCTCCTGTAGGGTCGCCATACTATTCTCATTTTGATAAAGAAAATGGAGTTTCCTTGTTGGAAGAATTTCTGTGTGACTGTTTACTTTTTGTTAAAAACGATGTTGATGTGATAGTGTGCGGTGACTTGAATTAGTAGAGACTCAAATTTCTCTTGTGATTTTGAGGAAAGCATGCTTACATACATTGATCAGCACAAAAGTTGACCAGTGCATGTCCGAAATTCAGAAGATGCTGTCTTGAACAATGATGGAAAACTGCTAATTAACATGTGTACTGCTTTGAAACTGTGTATTTTAAATGGTGTGTGTAAGGGCGACCTCCAACGTCACTACACATACATATCCGACAGCGGTAGCAGCGTGAATGACTATTTTTTGATGTCTTGTGATTTGTTTTCTATCTTTTCTTATAACTGTGAAATGTGTGTTTTGATAGAATCAATCTGACCACATGCCTTTAGAGTTGACGTTCACTTCCCAATGTCATGACTTCGAGTCCTCACAGATAAACAACAGGCGCTATACAATGAAAAATTTGTCTGGAGCGAAGCTCACGCTGATTTGTTTAAAAATGTAATTCTTTCCGATGAAATGCGGGTGCGCATGCAAAAGGCAGTGGGGACTGGTTGAAATCAACATTGAAGATGCATTAAATATGTTTACTTCATGTATAAAAGAGGCAGCGGAATTTACGAAGAAACAGGTTTGTATTGGAAAAGGTCAAAAAGAAGACGATTGGTTTGATATAGAATGTCAAGGTAACAAAAGAAGTGTTAGTAATTTATTAAAGAAATTTCGACGTTGTTTGTCAGAACCGTCTCGTATGGCCTACTGCAAAGCTAGATGAGAATACAAACATCTTTTAAAGAGAAAAGAAAAACAATATAATGATGGTGTGTTGACAGAATTACTTCAGTCTGTGAACAATCAGACAGATGTTTGGAACTGTATTAACAGGATTTCAAGAAAAAGAAAATAACCTGTAAATGATATAAGTCTAGAAAGATGGTTTCATCATTTTAGAGATCTGCT
The DNA here is from genome assembly GCA_033310375.1 of Conus canariensis. Taxonomy (NCBI): domain Eukaryota; kingdom Metazoa; phylum Mollusca; class Gastropoda; order Neogastropoda; family Conidae; genus Conus; species Conus canariensis. The sequence continues at coordinate 54,508,827 of CM065727.1, forward strand.
TGAAGTAAACGCTGGTTCTCATAATGATATGGGAAATGAAAATAATATCAATGAAACAGATTACGACGATGATAATCCAAACCGTCCCATTTCCAAAGAAGAAGTATTAGTTGCTCTAAGAAAGGTAAACGCCGCAAAGCTGCTGGAGCAGATGGAATCATAGGTGAACTAATAAAACCTGCTTGCCAGGCAAACTTACTCCTAGATTTTTTAGTTAAATTCTTTAATTCCTTATTTGATCATTGATCCAAATCTGTTATCATCACATTGTAAAAAAAAAAAAAAGGTGATGCAAACAATCCAAATAATTACAGTGGAATTTTGTTGTGTAATGTCTGCAGTAAACTGTTACAGTGCTATTATCAATAGGAGATTACAGAAGTGGGTGGAAGAAAATAACATTACCGGAGAATATCAAGCTGGGTTTAAAAAAACTATTCTACGGTTGATGATATGCTCACATTAATGGGATTTATACAGGAACAGTTTTGCATAAATCGTAAATTATATGTTGCATTTATTGACTTGAGAAGGCGTTTGATTCAGTTAATAGAACTTTGCTGTGGCCTATCCTGCTAAGAAATGGTATTCATGGGAAACTATATAAATGTGTTATAAGTATGTATGATTGTGTAAAGGCAAGAGTGCGACCTGGTGCTGCTTTAACAGACTATATAAATTTACATCCTGTGCGAAACAGGGCGATACGCGATGTCTGTAGCCCTGTTTTGTTTTCTTTATTCATAAATGAACTAACACAGGAAGTTTTACATTGCGGCAGGCATGGTGCAAATTTGATAAATGATGGGTTGGAGACTTTTGGTTGATGATGTGGCCTTGGTATTGGAAACAGTAATCGGATTACAAACTCAGTTAAATACTTTGCAGAGTTGCTACTTCATTAGAGTTTAAAGTTAATATGGCAAAAAGTGATATAATTGTAGTTAGAAAGGATGGCTATCTCGCAGCGAGAGAAAGATGGCCATACAGTGGATCTGTAATGCCTGCTGTCAGTGTGTATAAATACTCACGAATATATTTCTCAACTCTGAGTTTTGTCTTTGCTTGCAAGGATTTAGCCAATAGAGCGAAAAATGCGTTACTGTGCATTCTAAAAAATATCGTTGCTAAATAAAGACTCGCTTACTTTGTTTTTGAAGTTATTTGATGCCGAAGTTCAACGTATGGTACAGTGTGGAGCTGAAGTATGGAGCCTTGATGCTGCTGCTGCGGTACATTTCGAGAAGATAATCTTTTTGCCTTGAAGAAACTTCTTGGAGTATCGTTGCAAACGCCATATGATTTGGTGTATGGTGAAACGGATAGACTTCCTGCATATTTAAATTCCGTTATCAAATATATTCGGTACTGGCTTAAAATTACTCGGATGCAGGATCACAGATTATCACACAAAGCATATCGAATGCTGTTAGAATTAGATGACAGAGGCAAGACAAACTGGGTGACTAATGTGAGAATGAAACTGTGTGAATGTGGTTTTGGAGTTGTACGGATGAACCAAGGTGTTGGTGATATGAATGTTTTTATCCAGGTATTTCGAGAAAGACTCTTTGATTGCAGTTGGCAAGACAGGAATTCTAATGTACAGAACAGTGACAGATTTGAATTATATAGAACGTATAATCATTTACGATGTTTAACTGTCTATATGTCAATGAAAATAGACAGACATCTGAAACATATTACGACTAAGTTTAAATTGGTATCTCTGAACTCTTTACTCATAACTTTCATTACAGACAGTCATCTGATGGAAATTTGACCTGTCGACTATGTCGAAATACAAAAGAGGATGAAATTCATTTTGTATTGGTTTGTCCAGTATTAAAAGATCTTAGAGAGCAATTCATCCCACAGAAGTATTTCAAGAACCCTTTCCTGTTCAAATTAACCTTGTTAATGTCATCATCAAATGAAAACTCTGTAAAATAGTTAGCTATATATTTATACAATGCATTCAAGAGGCGAAGTATGTATATAACATAGCGAAGTATGTATATAACATAAAGAATACAAATATCAATTTGCGACATGTATCACAATGTATATCCCCATTCTAGGGGGCTTTGGCCTTTATTAATTAAACATTTGAGTCTCGAGTCTCTCTCTCCTTCCTCCTCCGCCTCCTCCTCCTCCCCTTCTTCCACTCTCCCTCTCTCTATCTCCCTCCCTCTCCCGCTCTGTCTCCTCCCTGTTTTCCCCTCTCCATCTCCCTCCCTCCACCCCCTCTGTCTCCTCTCCTTCTTCATCCCTCCCTGACTCTAACTCCCTCTCTATCTCCCTTATGATTCAAAGTACACTATGTAGTTACATTCTGATTGTTGTAGAAAATGAAACGATACGACGTTTTTTCTCTTCTTGGACAAAGTATTTTTCATTATTGAAGACTCCATGTGCAAGTAGATCAATTGTTACCTTGTCGTGCAGACTTTTGTTAAATGCTTTAACGACAAATTAGGACATTAAGTGTGTCTGCTCTGCAGAACTGACAATTGAGCATGTACTGAAAAAATGTGCTTCAGTGAAATCTACCTCCTACCTCCGGAAGTCGTAGAATGTATTTTGCCTGTTTCTAATGTTAAGTTATTTTGGGATCAGTTTAATCTTTTCAACCTTTCAATATTAGGATCAGCTAGTTATTTGGTATGTAGTCCTATTGCACGTTTCTTGTAACTCTCTCTCTCTCTTCTCTCTCTCTCTCTCTCCTCTCTCTCTCTCTCTCTCTCTCTCTCTCTCTCTCTCCTCTCTTCTTTCTTTCTTTTCTTTTTTTCCCCTTTTTCAAAATTGTTTTGATGATGTTAAAGATTTAACAAAGTTTTGCTGTTTTTGATGATACAGTCTAAAATCATCCATACGATGAAACGACTTTCAATAAAAATTAATATGTTACTTGATTGTTGTATATTGCTTAATATCTAATTTGTTGGTTTCCTGTTACAGATCTTTGGATATTAGAGTTTATTTTCCTTCTTTACAATGATTTGTTCAAAACACCTTTTTCATTATTGGGAGCCGGAGTAGCTCAGTTGGTAGAGCGCCTGACTCGTAATCTTGGTGATCACGGGGTTGCGGGTTCGAATCTCTGCCGGGGCGTTTCGGTACAGGGGATTTTTCCCTCGGAGTTAACATTAGTTCTGACTCCATTTCCCATACAGTCCCTTTGAATGAGACTATAAACCGAGGTTCCGTGTGTGAACGCACGCATAATATCTTGCACACACGTAAAATCCCATCACCAACTTTCGGAAGAGTAGGCCAGTTTGGCCGTTGGTATGGATGACACGTTACACACAGCATGCACCCTGCGTAAGAATGAAAAAAAAAAAAATAATGAAGGAAGTAAAGTAACTGATGAACGTATTGACTGATAACCACGGAAACGACTGATGTAAGCGCCAGCTGGCATGCTCTTCAGTCGGCACTACCCAGGTGGCAGCCCTTTGTGTAAACGAGTGTTGATGATAAGTGCAAATGGTGGATGTAAGC
>CM065727.1:54514833-54517333 GCA_033310375.1 Conus canariensis
CACACACACACACACACACACACACACACACAACACACAACACACACACACACACACACACACACACACACACACACACACACCACACACACACACACACACACACACACACTCACACACACACACACACACACACACACACACACACACACACACACACACACAGAGCCTCCCACCGACAAGTTCCCCTCTCAATCCCCCGCCATGCAAAAGCGAGGCGACCTATCAGTCAGCGTCAAGGAAAAAAAGTGTTAACTTGTGCACGGGTAATTTGAAGCCCTATTGGCTATTAGACCAATTCACCCCAACACCACCACCACCACCACCACCACTAGACCACCCTCCCCCTATCTCTCCCACCCTCTTCCCATCCTTCCAACGCCCTTCCACCCTCCCCCCCCCCCCCCGGACTCTGTCATCTCCTCTACCCCCTACTACCTCCTCCCTCAACTATGTGGTCCAACCTCTCTGATCCTTCATCCCGTTCCATTTCCTGCCCCCCTCTCCCCGTTTTTATTCCCCTCCTCAAGAAAAAAGAAAAAAAAAGAAAAAAAAGGAAAAAAAAATTGTCCGGCCCATTCATTACGTATGGGGCGAGAGCAAGCGGCTAAACACACCCCCTGCTTCCTAGCCTGTCCTGTGCTGTGTGACATAAATTTCAGGGCTGTCGGTGCTAGCGCTATTGATTCTGTCCACTCCGTCTTCGTTAAGTCTTGGCCGTGGCCGTCAGCTTCTGAATCTTTTATGAGATTTATTGTCCTGTGTTGTTTGGCTTTTTCTCTTTTTTTTTTTTTTTTCTTTTTTTTCTTTCTTTTTTGTGTGTGTGTGTGCTTTATTTGATTTGGCTGTGAAGAAGTGGCATTTAGAGTCCGGTGATTCGTTGCGGTGGTGGTAGATGTGGGTGGTGGATGATGGTGGTGGTGGGGATGGTGTGTGGTAGATGGTGGGTGGTGGATGAGGGTGTGGGTGATGGAGGTGGTGGATGATGGGTGGGGGGTGGGTGTGGATGATGGGTGGTGGATAATGGGTGGTGGTGGTAGATGGTGGGTGGTGGATGATGGGTGGTGGGTGGGATGGTAGGTGGTAGATGGTGGGTGGTGGATGATGGTGGTGGTGGGGATGGTGGGTGGTGGATGATGGGTGGTAGATGGTGGGTGGTGGATGGTGGGTGGTAGATGGTGGATGATGGGTGGTGGTGGGATGGTGGGTGGTAGATGGTGGGTGGTGGATGATGGGTGGTGGGTGGTGGATGATGGGTGGTAGATGGTGGGTGGTGGATGATGGGTGATGGGTGGTAGATGGTGGGTGGTGGATGATGGGTGGTGGGTGGGGATGGTGGGGTGGTAGATGATGGGTGGTGGGTGGTAGATGGTGGGTGGTGGATGATGGGTGGTGGGTGGGGGGTGGGGGACGGTGGGTGGAGATGGTGGATGATGGGTGGTGGGTGGTAGATGGTGGGTGGGGATGATGGGTGGTAGGGTGGTGGGTGGTGTGGTGGTGTAGATGGTGGGTGGTGGATGATGGGTGGTAGATGGTGGGTGATGGATGGTGGTGGTGAATGGTGGGTGGTGGATGATGGGTGGTTGATGGTGGGTGGTGGATGATGGGTGGTGGGTGGTAGATGGTGGGTGGTGGATGATGGGTGGTAGATGGTGGGTGATGGATGGTGGGTGGTGAATGATGGGTGGTGGGTGGTGGATGATGGGTGGTTGATGGTGGGTAGTGGATGATGGGTGGTGGATGATGGGTGGTTGATGGTGGGTGGTGGATGATGGGTGGTAGTATGGTGGGTGGTGGGTGAATGATGGGTTGTGGATGGTGGGTGGTTGATGGTGGGTGGTGGATGATGGGTGGTGAATGATGGGTGGTGGATGATGGATGGTGGGTGGGAATGGTGGGTGGGGATGGTGGGTGGTGGATGATGCGTGGTTGATGATGCGTGGTTGATGGTGGGTGGTGGATGATGGGTGGTGGATGGTGGGTGGTTGATGGTGGGTGGTGGATGATGGGTGGTGGATGGTGGGTGGGGATGGTGGATGATGGGTGGTGGTGGTGGGTGAATGATGGGTGGTGGATGGTGGTGGTTGATGGTGGGTGGTGGATGATGGGTGGTGGGTGGTGAATGATGGGTGGTGGATGATGGGTGGTGGGTGGTGAATGATGGTGGTGGATGATGGGTGGTGGGTGGTGAATGGTGGGTGTGGATGATGGGTGGTGGTGGTGAATGACGGGTGGTGGATGATGGATGGTGGGTGGGAATGGTGGGTGGGGATGGTGGAAGGGGGGTGGTGGATGGTGGGTTGTGGATGATGCGTGGTTGATGATTCGTGGTTGATGGTGGGTGGTGGATGATGGATGGTGGGTGGGAATGGTGGGTGGGGATGGTGGATGGTGGGTGGGGATTGTGGGTGGTGGATGGTGGATGGTGATGGTGGATGGTGGGTGGAAATGGTGCATGGTGGGTGGGGATGATGGGTGGTGGATGATGGGTGGTTGATGG
>CM065727.1:54524833-54527333 GCA_033310375.1 Conus canariensis
ATACGGACTGTGGTGTGTCTCTGTTTGACGCCAAGAGCACAGACACAATCAGCCGTGTCTCCCTGATGAGTCCGATCGAGCGGACGAAAGGCCTAGGAGCAGGCAATACATATAGATCTGCCTTCGAGAGGGATTACGATGGTTCCCACATGCAGCTAGTGAAGGGTTTTCATATTTGTAATATATATTTTCCCATTTTCTTCATCTTCAGTCCCTCCCACACCCACCCACCCCCTTTTTTTTTAAATTTCAAATCTTTGCCAAGTCATTACTATAATGACGGAAAAATTGTTAACCTGCACTTGTTTTCCCCCACTACTTAATTGTTCAGCATTACCTCCTCTTCTTCTCCACTTCTCTCCATCTCTCTCCCCCCCCCCCCCTTCTTCTTCTTCTCTCTCTCTCTCTCTGTCTGTCCTCCTCTCTCTCTCTCTCTCTCTCTCTCTCTCTTCTCTGTCTCTCTCTCTCTCTCTAATGGTATTGTCTTATGGGTCTAGCTTTCCCTATTCTCCATGTTTGGTGTCTCTGCGACAACATCATCCACCCCCTCTCCACCCCACCTCCCTCCCCTTCCTTCCATCTCCTGCCCGCCCCCCCCCCCCCCCCGTCCCTCCCTCTTCCAAAAGCATTGTCTTGTTCTTCTCTCCTCCCTGTGTTTATGGATGGGAAAGCCACCCCCCCCCCCCCCCCCCCCTTTTTCTCTCTCCGACCATCACCTCACATCTCCACACTCCCGTCGCTCCTCCCTCCGTCACCAGAATGAGACTGTTTTTACGTGTCTGCGTCTTCTCCCCTTCTGTTCTTTATTTGCTGTCTTCATGGATAGACACCCCCCCCCCCCCCACCACACACACACACACCTCCTCACTGTCCCCCTCCCGCCCCCCACCCTCCCCTCTCCCTTTCAATCGGATTGTCTTTTGTGTGTGTTCTATACTCCATTTCCTCTTTTGGTGGCTGGTTCTTCTCTCCTACTTTTCCACATTTGGCGTCTTTATGGATAGCCCCCCCCCCCACCCCCCCCCACACACACACCACCTCCTCATTGTTCTCTCTCCCCCCCTCCCTGCCCCCCCCCCCCCCATTCTTAATCGGATTGTCCTTCCGTGTTTTGATTCTTTACTCCTTCATCTCCTTGTGTATGTGTTTGGTTCTCTCCTTCTTGTTCGTCTGTTCTTCTTTCCTTCCTCTCTTTGTTCAGTGTCTGGTTCTTCACTCCTTCCTCTCTTTGTTCAGTGTCTGGTTTCTTCACTCCTTCCTCTCTTTGTTCAGTGTCTGGTTCTTCTTTCCTTTCTCTCTTTGTTCAGTGTCTGGTTCTTCTCTTCTTCCTCACTTTGTTCAGTGTCTGGTTCTTTCTCTCCTTCCTCTCTTTTCTTCAGTGTCTGGTTCTTCTCTCCTTCTTGTTCAGTGTCTGGTTCTTCTCTTCTTGTGCAGTGTCTGGTTCTTCTCTCCTTCTTGTTCAGTGTCTGGTTCTTCTCTTCTTGTGCAGTGTCTGGTCTTCTCTCTTCTTGTGCAGTGTGTAGTTCTTCTCTTCTTCCTCTCTTTGTTCAGTGTCTGGTTCTTCTCTTCTTCCTCTCTTTGTTCAGTGTCTGGTTCTTCTCTCCTTCTTGTGCAGTGTCTGGTTCTTCTCTTCTTCTTGTTCAGTGTCTGGTTCTTCTCTTCTTCTTGTTCAGTGTCTGGTTCTTCTCTCCTTCTTGTTCAGTGTCTGGTTCTTCTCTCCTTCCTCTCTTTGTTCAGTGTCTGGTTCTTCTGTCCTTCTTGTTCAGTGTCTGGTTCTTCTCTCCCTTCTTGTTCAGTGTCTGGTTCTTCTCTTCTTCTTGTTCAGTGTCTGGTTCTTCTCTCCTTCTTGTTCAGTGTCTGGTTCTTCTCTCCTTCCTCTCTTTGTTCAGTGTCTGGTTCTTCTCTTCTTCTGTTCAGTGTCTGGTTCTTCTCTTCTTCTTGTTCAGTGTCTGGTTCTTCTCTCCTTCGTCTCTTTGTTCAGTGTCTGGTTCTTCTCTCCATCCTCTCTTTGTTCAGTGTCTGGTTCTTCTCTCCTTCCTCTCTTTGTTCAGTGTCTGGTTCTTCTCTCCTTCTTCTCTTTCTTCAGTGTCCGGTTCTTCTCTCCTTCCTCTCTTTGTTCAGTGTCTGGTTCTTCTCTCCTTTCTCTCTTGTTCAGTGTCTGGTTCTTCTCTCCTTCTCTCTTTGTTCAGTGTCTGGTTCTTCTCTCCTTCTTCTCTTTGTTCAGTGTCTGGTTCTTCTCTCCATCCTCTCTTTGTTCAGTGTCTGTTCTTTCCTTTCCTCTCTTGTTCATGTCTGGTTCTTCTCTCCTTCTCTTGTTCAGTGTCTGGTTCTTCCCTCCTTCCTCTCTTTGTTCAGTGTCTGGTTCTTCTCTCCATCCTCTCTTTGTTCAGTGTCTGGTTCTTCTCTCCTTCTCTTTGTTCAGTGTCTGGTTCTTCTCTCCTTCCTCTCTTTGTTCAGTGTCTGGTTCTTCTCTCCTTCTCTTTGTTCAGTGTCTGGTTCT
>CM065727.1:54544833-54547333 GCA_033310375.1 Conus canariensis
ATCTAGCTGAGACTGCATGAGTCGCTTAAGAAGAACAAGATCACTATCTATAATCTAGCTGAGATTGTCTGAATCGCTTAAGAAGAAGAACAAGATCACAATCTACGATCTGGCTGAGATTGTCTGAATCGCTTAAGAAGAAGAACAAGATCACAATCTACGATCTGGCTGAGATTGTCTGAATCGCTTAAGAAGAAGAACAAGATCACAATCTACGATCTGACTGAGATTGTCTGAATCGCTTAAGAAGAAGAACAAGATCACAATCTACGATCTGGCTGAGATTGTCTGAATCGCTTAAGAAGAAGAACAAGATCACAATCTACGATCTGACTGAGATTGTCTGAGTCGCTTAAGAAGAAGAACAAGATGACTCTACCATCCAGTCATGTGCATGCTGGGTGGCGTCGAACATTAGATTGACTCTTGAACGATCTTTTCTCCGGTGAGAGGGCCCCTCCGTCGTGATACAGCACGCAGGTGCTTGGCTGAGACAGGTCGTTGAGCCTCCTCTGAGCCTGGACCTAGCTCCAGCAGGCTGTGACATCGATTTTGCAATCTCTTTGTTCACGATTTCTTTCTTTCTTTTTTTTTTTTTTTTTTTTTTTTTACGCAAACCATTGTCGTCTTAAACGTTATGGCGGTAGTACCGGATGAAATGTTTGCCTACGAATCGAGAATGCAAATTTAAGGTCAACAAGGCACAAATTGATTTCCATGACAGTGGGCTTTGTCAACCAACCACAAATTGTTTTCTGTTACAGGAGAGTTTGTCAACCAACTTAATTCATTTCTGCTATAGGAAAGGCTTCACAGGGTTGTTTCCCTTCGCGCGAACCCAAACAGTCCCCAGAGTATCATGAGCGATTTTTGTTGTTGTTGTTGTTGTTTTTTTTTGTCTTCCACCGAAGCTAGGATTGCCGGGACAGCGTAACTCAACGATCTTGGATCGTCATCTAAAGCATTGCGCAGTAGAAAAGGATCGTCGAATTCGCAGTCATTGCGTAACTTTGGGACGATTGAAGTGCGCGATCTAAATGCCCGTTTGATTTCAAACCCCATGCAGGATGACTCTGTTGATTCAACTGATGGACCTCGAGCCAACATCCAAGCGGCAGGTCCTGTTTCCCGTGAATCCACCGCCATCAGGTGGTAGGTGGTTGTCAGGTGGTGGCATGTACAAACGGCGAAAGACGCCTTGTAAGCAGTGCAGAATGACATGTATTTTGCGCCGACTCTTTTCGCCCCTGCTTTTGTCTTACTTCTCCAGTTTTGTCACATATAGAAAACACTTTTGTCACAATTCTCCAGTTTTGTCACCATATAGAAAACACTTTTGTCACACTTCTCCAGTGTTGTCACCATATAGAAAACACTTTTGTCACACTTCTCCAGTGTTGTCACCACATAGAAAACACTTTTGTCACACTTCTCCAGTTTTGTCACCACATAGAAAACACTTTTGTCACACTTCTCCAGTTTTGTCACCATATAGAAAACACTTTTGTCACACTTCTCCTGTGTTGTCACCATATAGAAAACACTTTTGTCACACTTCTCCAGTTTTGTCACCATATAGAAAACACTTTTGTCACACTTCTCCAGTTTTGTCACCATATAGAAAACACTTTTGTCAGACCTCTCGACTTTAGTTGTCAGCTTTTGTCACCGGTGATTTATCGCCGACAACAAGCCTACCCCTTCCCATCACCTTCAAGCAACCATGATCTGTAATCTTAGTGCAGGGTTCAGCCACACGACAATGCCGTTGGGATGGCCAGCCAAGTCATCTGTTTTGAAGGTGAAAGTTATTTTTCCGTACAGCGTATCTGGGAGAGGTTAGGGTCTGGGTTAGGACGACAAAAGTGGTTGATTCCGAGCGATCAAAGTTGTTTCTGAGGACAAAAATGATTGATGAGAAAACTTGGTCATTAGTGTGACGTAAACAATGAAACTAAAAAATGAAATAAAGAAATAAGTGGTGATGTTTGACAAGAGGGATTCTCTTATGGTGAAAAAAACTAGTGAGATATGACAAAAGTGAAGGGATGACAAAAAATCCGGCGCTTTGCACGTACAAATGGTGCAAGGTAAATGCCCCTAAACCATGTGTAAACAGCGCAGGCTTAGCATGTACTGTACAACTCTTCTTCGCCCACAATGTCTTGTTGCTTTTGTTCATCATGGAGAGTATACATCTTAATTATCCAAGAATATTCTTTAACATTCATACATGCCCTGTGCTTCTATACATATACCATACAACTTGCTAAGAACAATTGACTGGGAACCTTTCTGTGTAAAAGACTTCTCAGTTCCAGCCATCGTAAATTTCTTGTTTACCCAGAATTGTTGTCTTGGAGAATGTTTAAAAACATTCTCAGTTCTGACGTACGAGCAAGCAGAAAGACTTGAAATCATTTATTTTGACTGAACGGGTATGTTAGGTGTGGACGTTAAGATGTGAGCCATTCAGAACTGTTCACCACTCACGGTTTTT
>CM065727.1:54552333-54557333 GCA_033310375.1 Conus canariensis
TCTCTCTCTCTCTCTCTCTCTCTCTCTCTCTCTCTCTCTCTCTCTCTCTCTCTTCTGTCTGTCTTTGCGGCTCTCTGTGTCTGGTTTTGTCTCCGCCTGTCTGTCTGTCCGTCGTTTTATCTCTCTCTTTCTCTCTCGCTCTTTGTCTGTCTGTCTGTCTGTCTGTCTGTCTGTCTTGTCTGTCTGTCTGTCTCTCTGTCTGTCTCTCTCTCTCTCTCTCTCTCTCTCTCTCTCTCTCTCTCTCTCTCTCTCTCTCTCTCTCTCTCTCAGGCGACCTTTTTCTGAAGCTTACTCGCTCTTCATCTCTGTATCTTCATGCTTTCGAATCTCACTAGCGTTCTCACTCCGTCTCTGTATAGTCTGTCTGTCTGTCCGTCATTCTGTCTGTCTTTCTGTTTGTTTGTCTGTCTCTCTCATTTTTTCCTCCCCCCCCCCCTCTGTCTCTGCGCCCCCCTCTCTCTCTACCTCTCCCTTTCCCTCCCTCTCTCTCTCTCTCTCTCTGTCTCTCATTACTTAATGGATGCACGCACGTATACATTCATTACAAGACACAACAACACACACAGACACACATGCGCGCGTGCGCGCGCGCACACACACACACACACACACACACACACACACACACACACACACACACACACACACACAGTATCTACACCAGCCCTCTTCCTCTCTACTCTGAAAACAACGGCTTTCAGGAGGGGTAAAATACCCCTTGAACAAAACAGGACTTAAAAAAAAAAAACAACGAACTTACAGCATTCGATGATTCTTCAACCGCTTCGGGATAATTAATAAAGAAACGAAGGAGAATGTTATACAGCTGGTGCGAGCACGTATGCCTTTTTTTTTTTTTTTTTTTTTTACTTCTGCTCCCTTTTCTTTGCGGTTAGAAGCCGGAGCTAGAGCGTGGAACAGCGGTGCCAAAAGAGATGGGCTAATCAAGTTACAAAGTCTGGGTAATCTGCTCTTGCTGTCTGCGACTCTGCCTCCGCAGGGCGCTGCCAATATTCCTTTTCCGCTTGAAGTGCCAGTGATCAGTGTCTTTGATGTAACGATGTTAGGGCTGGGGGGGGGGGGAGGAGGGGAGGAAGTAAGGGGAGGGTGGTATAGGAGGGTAGCGGCGGTGGTGGTAGTGGTGGTAGAGGTTGGATGGGGGGGAGGGAGGGAGGAGGGCGGGCGGCTGACCGCTGAAGGCAAGAGTGTGAGTTGATGGAGGTAATGAAGAACGGGTGTTTGATCTCCGTCTTCTTCTTCTTCTTTTTTTCTGTCTCTCTTTCGATTTTTTTTTTTATCTGTCTATCTTTTTTTTTTCTTTTTACGTTTATTGGGAGGTTTTCGGGGTTTGTGTTGGTTTAGAATTGAGCAGGTTGGAGGGATAGGTGAGAGGGAGGTGGAGAAGAAAGGATGGGAGAGTAGGGAGAGGGAGAGAGAGGGAGCAGAGAGGGAGGAGGAAGGGGGAGAAACATGAAGAGGAGAGAGAGAGGAACAGAGAACGAGAGAGACTTAATGCTCAACTCCTTAGCTTTGATGTAATTAACGAAAATAGGAGTCTCAATAACTTTGGGCTCCACGAAGACCTTCACATTTGATCAGAGGGGCTACATCCTCATAGGAATCATTCCGGGAGACATTATTAGAGAGAGAGAGAGAGAGAGAGAGAGAGAGAGAGAGAGAGAGACAGACAGACAGACAAAGGTGACGAATAGGGCCGGAAGGTGTAGTCCTGTAGCGGAAGAACTGAGTGTGTGCTTTTTATGAGAATGATTTGATATGAATAGCGTGGGGTTTTTTTTTTTTAATCCAACACCACTCTCTCTCTTTTACTAATGTTGGTAGAAGCAATTTTCCGGTTCTAGTCATCGCAATTTAAAAAAAAAAAATTCCTGGGATAGAAGAAATACTCAAGAATGGCTCAAGTGTTATTTACCCAAGGCTTATGCGCTTAAACGTGCTGGTGCTCCGAGTGACAGATAGAATTAGGAATAGGGTCACACATGAAATGATGAGTGAACAACGAAACAGACTGCTGCAAGTTAAGTGCAGTTTCATAGACGTTTCACTTCTGGAGTCAAGATTAAGATATACAAAACATTTTGGATTTTTTCCCCCATAAATTCAGTCTGGCTTACACAGCTGGCCTATTCTGACTTTCTCTCACCACAAGGAGAGGTTGAGCAGTTTCACTGATCTGAGTTAAGAGTCCAGTGGGTGCACCAGGACTTTGCTTGTTCTGGGGTTGCCCCTAGGAGAGGTGCACAGGCCTTTCTTCTGTTTGTTGATGCCACCTCTAGGGTGTAGGCCAGCTGGACTGTCTGTTATCCACTTGGCTTCGTGGTAGTACGCATGGATTCTTGTTCTTGTGCTGGGCCAGTTGTCGTGGAAGATGGGGTACCAGAGTCCGTGGAGGTTACAGAACCTGATTTGTAGTTGAGTGGCTAGAATTCTAACTGGATGGGTCCTTACACTTGTCCTCTGAAACTTTCGGGAAACCATGTTTCAGCTGACATGAGGAAACTGAAAGAATGTATCATCTTTAAGTATCTTTCTCCATTGTAGTTTTGAGTGCATTTCATGTCATGTGAGAAAATAGGAAACTGCTTATTAATTGAAGGGGAAAAACTCTTCAAAGCAAACAAAATTAATACTCCGGTAGTGTAATTAGGTATTGGAATACGCTTAATCCAAACACACATTTTGATGAGAGTCACATACTATAAAGCATTCAAACAATTGATCATATTCATAAATCTTCGAAACAGATTTTACCAAGGACGGATATAAAGTTATCGTATTAAGATATAAGACTTAGAAGCTAGATTCTACCTACTTTTCGTCTGGATCAATCAGCGAGACGTAACACGGGATCTCAGTAATTAGAGTGATAAACATTGCGCCCACTCTGGCATACACCAGTGTTGAGTTTTACACACAGTACAGGACTGTTGCCAGTCTCATTGCCTATGGTGGGTCTGTGTATTTGGGGCTTGCGTTCACCTTTTTAGAGCTTGAAGCCAACCTCCGTGTTTATGGACTCTGTGATTGACAGGTTATCCGAGGAACATGCTATCCTCTGAAATTTATGACGCGAGGACATATCAGTCGTCTGTTTAAAAGCAGACGGAGATTTCACAACTCGTGCAGTGTGACGTAATACAGTGTCGATCAAACAGGACGATCTCTGGGATCTTGGAGGTCTTCAGCCTTTTAAACGCTGATGTGTGAAGTGACGTCGTCTGCCACGTGGGTCACCAGTGCCAGCTGGAGTAGCAATGCACGAGAGAGAGAGAGTCGGGAGTGCTGGCGGCCTTTCATGTTGTGGCGTGGGTGGCAAAGGGAATGATCGTCCCCTTCACGAGCGTCACGCCACTGGCAGACAGCGTGGAAAAGAGAGCGATCCGGCCACGCCATATGTGAGGCAAGACAGGATGGGAAGCGAGGAGAGGCGGTGTCGACTTATTACCATCCTCATAAGCTCTATTTTTTTTTTAACAATGTTACTGTTGGAGTCGGGTCTAATCATCATGTCAGTAATGGAACCACCAAGTCAGCCAGGAAGACCTGAAGGAGCTTTGTGACAGGGAAGCAGGGACTGGCGACAGTAGAACAGCATAAAACTGATAACACTAGCGTGTGTGTGTGTGTGTGTGTGTGTGTGTGTGTGTGTGTGTGTGTGTGTGTGTGTGTGTGTGTGTGTCAGGGAGAGGAGGAGGAGTAGAGAGAGAGAGACGGGGACAGACATAGACAGACAGACAGACAGACAGACAGACAGACAGAGAGAGAGAGAGAGAGAGAGAGAGAGAGAGAGAAGAGAAATACATCACACTCCTCTGCTTGGATGTAATTAACGAAAGTAGGAGAGCCTTAACAGGATCGGGTTCCATAAAGACCTTCACATCTGATCAAATGTGTGCCAAATCCTCAAAGGAATCATTGAGAGAGAGAGAGAGAGAGAGAGAGAGAGAGGAGACAGACAGACAGACAGACAGACAGACAGACAGACAAACAGACAGACAGAGAAAGACCAAAGAGAGAGAGAGAGAGAGAGAGAGAGAGAGAGAGAGAGAGAGAGAATATAAGTTGCGAAACGATAGCCTTGAGTATTGTGTACGGAGAGGGAGATTGCCCGTGTGTGTGTGTGTGTGTGTGTGTGTGTGTGTGTGTGTGTGTGTGTGTGTGTGTGTGTTGTGAGAGAGAGAGAGAGAGAGAGAGAGGGCGAAGAGAGAGAGAGATGGGGGTGGGTATCATACATATCTTATACATTTCACATCAAACGTCCGCAGATGCTCTTTTAGGGTCTGAAGGGCCTTGAGATTAAGATAGACGTGGATGGTAAGTGGATGGGTCGGGGTGCGGAGTGAGTGGCATGTGATAAAACGTAGCGGCTGAATACGGCAGATAGGAAAGTGTTTTATGCCAACTAATATCAAAGATACTTAAGCATCCCAGTTTGTTTTATGCCGCCATTTGATGCTTGTGTTCGTGTTGATCTTATGGAGAGGCAGCATTGGGGGCAGTGTCCTTACGCACGAACCACACGCACGTGCGTTTATCTAGGTGTGTGGTAGAGGGGAGGGAGAGGGGTGCTTTCTCTGTCTGTGTCTCACACATGCACACACCTGCACGCACACACGCATACGTACACACACACACACACACACACACACACACACACACACACACACACACACACACAGACACACACACACACACACACACACACACACACACACACACACACACACACACACACATGCTCTCACACTCCTACGGACACAGAGATGCAGGTAGAGACATAGACACACACATGCACACACACACACACACACACACACACACACACACACACACACACACACACACACACACACACACACTTACTGACACAGACACTCTCAAGCATACACACACACACACACACACACACACACACACACACACACACACACACACACACACACACAAGCCACACCATGTGAGTTAGTTGGGTATTTAAG
>CM065727.1:54562333-54574833 GCA_033310375.1 Conus canariensis
CCATTGCCCTTCATTAAGTGGTGCAAGCAAATACAATCATAGAAGCACCACAAAAACTACACACAGACATAACCAACATATGTTCAGAAACTATCCTAAGCTATCATAAAAGACTGCAGTTTGAACGCTTTGAATAAACACATCGACGAATTTCTGATTGTTTGTTCATGAGTACATGCCAAAAGAAGTGCTAATCTTTAGTGATTTGGGACTTTGTAATACATCAATGGTATATACTGAGCTCTTAATTTTTACGGGACAGGACCGCATAACACAAAGTGCGCTTCATTTTCTTTCTCCTCTCTGCAGAGTTGGTATGATAAATCTGCATCGCTATGGAATCGGTGACGGTAATAGTGCACTGCAATTTCAGAAATACCAAGTCCAGATCCAGTAGTGATATGCTTTAAATGCCTATCCAGATTCAGCAGTAGACAACATTAGGCACAATGCAAAAGGATCTGTAAAAATGGAAGCTTTCACTGTTACTCATATGACAGTTTCATTCGTGCCATCTGCATGCAACCAGTCTGTCTCTAAAGATTCGAAGAAAATCATCGAATGCATCAACCCGAGGTTAACCCATACATATGTATTTTACCACACACGTATGAGCCGAGTTTCTTTTGTCATGTTTGTCCATTAAAAAAAAATACGATGTAACTTTTCTGGTAATCTCAGCTCATCTATTCTTGTTAATTGTAACAAAAGCTTAACACATTTTATTGCAAAATCTATGTAAATAGGGTACTTGTTCGTTTCTCCATACACCAGATCATTAGGTGCCCGTAAGTCGACGCCTTAGAGCCGTTCGACCACAAACATGTGTACTTTTTGGCAATGTAATGCTGCATTATTTAGTCCTTATAATCCACACAAGGTACTGAGCCATAGTCTGCATCTGTGAGTTAAATGATTTTAGAAATGTGTTCACAGAGTTATTTCAACTTATACAGTGTTTGGAAAACGCATAACAAAGCTTATTTTGCTCGACTTGAAAGGTTATTACATGCTGCTACAAAACAGCCTCGGAAAAAAAAAAGAAATTCTCAGATATTTGTACACATTAACAACAGGCATGATTATTCCATTGTTAATCCATTTCTCACTAGCAAATAAGTAATCCCCTTTTCTATGTACAACAGCATTGCTTTTATTCATGTTCACCCTCGAGTGTAGTGCTGACGCTGCAGGCCACTGATTGTTTCAGCAAACACAACTACATCATCAGCCAGTAAGTAGTAGAAAGAAACTCGTGGAGAGCGTGGCAGCAGAGAGTCCTCAGAAGAGAAGCCCCCTTCAAGCAAGTGTTTCGGCCCTTATCTCCTGACACTCTAGGGGGGTTGGGCCACACCCAGTTCATGACTCCGGATGTCCCTCTGCTGCCCCTTTTTTTTCCCATCTTGGGACGAGCCATGGCTGGGATTCGAACCCATGACCCTCTGGACATGCTCATTTTCCACTTAATGACTCACGCTTTAACCACTGAGCCACAGGGACACCTGATATTTGTAGGGAAATTAAGCCTTATGAAGTTCACTTTTGTTCCTCCTTGACCAGATCCAGCTTGAACACCTCTCTGCCGCTTCTGCCATTGCTTTCAGGGCTCTGGTTTTTTCCCTCCCTGCAACTGAGAGCTGTTTCATGAGGCTGTATGCAGACGTTCCTACAAACCCCCTAGCTCCAATTTCTGCAGTGAGGACTTTGACCTGATAGCGTTCTCTCTTCAGGCTGTTTGCCAGATCAGCATACTTTTCAGTCTTGTAGATTTGAGCTGCCTCCATTCTGTTCTCATATGGCACCGTGAGCTCGATCATGATCAGCTGCTTGGTTGACTTAGAGTGGACTACTATGTCTGGTCTCATGCCACTCTTGCTGATGATCTCTGGGTGACTCTTCCATTCTGGGAGGTCTGCAGTGCACTCCCAGTCATCTGCCCCGTCCAGCAGACTCTGCCTGCATGTTTCGAGTGGCACTGTTGTTCTTGGCCATGATTTGCTGCCTCCTGCCGTGAAGAATGTTGCGGGTGCTTTTGGAGTCCTGATTTTCCCTTTTGTGGTGTTGGTACTAGCCCAGACTACTTGTACAATCTCTTTGAGCACTTGGTTGTGCCTCCATGTGTACCTTCCTTGAGCCAGGGCTACTTTACATGAGCTTAGGACATGCTCCACTGTTTGTTTTTCATGGCAGAGGGGGCATGCAGGATCGTCTGCTTTCCCCCACTTCACCAGGTTTGCATTTGAGGGCAGAAGGTCATATGCAGATCTGAGAATAAAGCTGATCCTGAGAGGGGCCATGTGCCAAATGTCATTCCAAGTGAGACTTCTTTGGAGTGCATTCTCCCACGTTGTCCATTGCCCTTGCTGGCTCTGCTGGACTGCTTTTTGGAGTCTTTTTGGTCTTCTTCTTTTCTCATCTCCTGAATCATCATGTCTCTTTTGGCTTTGCCTTTGGCCTTTGACCACCATTCAGTTTTGGTCACCCCCAGTCCTTGTCTGTTGGTCTGTGTGTGTCCTGTTATTTCTCTGATCTTGAGACTTTCTTTTGCAGAATCCATCGCCTCTTGAACTTTCCATTTTCTGCCCGTCTTCAGCTGGGGCTTGATTGCTTCTACCACCTTGTCTCCTGAGTCCTCCAGCATGCTTTGAAGTCTGATCTTCCCTGCTTTGTATTCCTCCAGGATGGATTTCAGTGGTAGTTTCAGCTTTGCTTGGCGACAGTACAGCGCTATGTCAGTCAGACAGGGTGGGACACCTTGTGAACTTGTTGATTTTGGCTTCCATTGCCTCCACTATGCTGGTGCAGATGTCGTATATCATCAGAGGCCATAGGAGCTTTGGTATCAGCATGAACTGCAGACACCAGACCTTGTATTTGCCAGGGAGCCCACACTGGTCAATGGTCTCCAAGCCTTCCTCCGCCATCTGCTTGGTTTCTTTTGCTCTTTGTGTGTCTTTCAGCGTATCATCATACCATCTTCCAAGGCTCTTGACTGGTTCTTCTGTGTCTGTTGGAATGGCCTGGTTGGCAACACTGAAGACCACAGATCCGGCCACTTTTCCTTTCCTCAGTGAGAGACTCCGTGATTTCTTTGGCTTGAACTTCATTCTGGATGAGGCAACTATGTCGTCCAGCCTCTCCAGCACATGACGTGTCTCGTCTTCTCTGGATGAAATCACTGTAGTGTCATCCATGAAGGCCTTGAGAGGAGGCATTTTGTATCCATCGCCAAGGTCTGTTTGTCTCGCGTTGTTTGTTGCTGCTTTCAAGATGAGTTCCATTGCCAGCACGAACAGTATTGGGGAAATTGCACAGCCCATTGCAATACCCACTTCCAAGTTGATCCAGTCTGTTGTGTACTCCTTGGTAGAGAACCGCATTGAGAAGCCATTGAAGTACTTCTTGAGCATGTCGCGGATGTTCTTTGGTACATGGTACATTTCAAGAGCCAACTGTATCATCTCATGGGGCACAGATCCATATGCGTTTGCCAGATCAAGCCACACTACGTCCAGGTCTCTCTTTTCTGTTTTTGCTTTTTGGATTGCGTCCCAGATCATTGTGGCGTGTTCTACACAGCCAGCCACGCCTGGGATGCCACCTTTCTGGACTGACACATCCAAGTACTTGTTTTCCATCAGGTACTTGGTCAGCCTTGCTGCCATGACAAGAAGAAGATTTTCCCTTCGACGTTCAGTAGTGATATTGGCCTGAACTGGCTGATGTCACTTGAGTTTTGCTCTTTGGGGATGTACACACCATCTGCCGTCATCCACTGGCCGCTGATCTTCTGGTTTCTCCAAGCCGATCGCAGCAGCCTGTGGAGCCACTCCAGCACCTTGGGACATTTCTTGTAAAGCTGGTAAGGTATTCCGTTTGGCCCTGGTGATGATTTGGCTCTGGCTTTGTCGACCACCTTCTTGATTTCCGCCAACGTTGGAGGCTTGCCATTGAACTGTTCCTCAGGGTTGGTTGGCCACACCAGACCTTGAATGTCGAGTGGGTCAGAGTATGTTTTCCTCAGATGCTGCTCAAGAACTCCTTTGTCCACACTTAGGGTCCCAGATTTTGGCTGCTCAAACAGTGTTCTGGCAAACTGGAAGGGGTCTCTGAAGAAGCGCTCTTGTGTCTTCTTCTTTTTGCTCTTCCTCTTCCTCGCAGATTCCGCTTTGCTGAGGGCGCTGTGTTTTTCTTTCAGGTCTTTCCACAGTTTTTCCAAGCCTTGTTTTTCAGCTGGCAGTGCGGTCTTCATTTGCATCTTGAGGTTTTTCTTTTGGACCCTGATCTTGTCCATCTTTTCTTGGCGTCTGGATTTCTTTGGAGGTGTTTTCTCTTTGGGTAGTTTTGCTCCATAGGCGTCTCTACATGTGGCATACACAATGTCCCCATATGTGGCTAGTTTGTGTTCCAGGGTGCTTTTCCCTATCAGTGCATCGAGTCTTTGGACGATTTTTGCATCCAGTTTCTCCCAATCTTCAGTTTCGTTTGCTCGTGGCAGGTTGAGTTTCAGGCGCCTGGCATCGAGGGCCTGTGCAAATTCCTCATCCGAACCAACAGCGTGGATGTCCTTGGCACTGTGGTTTAAATCCTGGCCTTGGTCTTCCGACGTCTTATCTGCTGATGCAGTGCGCTGCTGCTCATTCAGATGAGTCTTCACACATCCCATCTTTGTTCTGTGGATCTTCATGCCACGGGTGGTAGCGAAACGCTTTCCACAGACACATGGATATTCCATTTGGTCCATGTTCATAGTCCGTTTGGGATTTGCAGTCATGATTGGTTGAGCACCGATGGATTCATCATTCTCTCCCCCTTTCGGTGAATCCTGGGAGCATCTTTTCCTTTTATTCTTAGTAGCCACATGTTAAAGGCAAAGTGGGGAGCCAGCCCACAGAGCCCTTGGTTCTGGTCTTTCCCAGTGTCCTCCGGTCTTTCCCGGACGTCCTCCGGCCTATTCCCGGAAGTCAATGGTTTACCCATGCATCAGTAGAAAGAAACTCGTGGAGAGCGTGGCAGCAGAGAGTCCTCAGAAGAGAAGCCCCCTTCAAGCAAGTGTTTCGGCCCTTATCTCCTGACACTCTAGGGGGGTTGGGCCACACCCAGTTCATGACTCCGGATGTCCCTCTGCTGCCCCCTTTTTTTCCCATAATATAGGCAACTCAAAGTAATCATGTGCAAATGTTGCACCATATCTGCCTCCTGGTATCTAATGCTGATTCATTGATAAATAAAGACAACAATATAAGGATGCAAACGTTACCTTGTTTCATCCCATGAGTACAATGATATACTCAGTCAATTTAGCTCCGCATTTGACCATAGCTTTTACAATTATGTACTCACTAAGAATACATTCATACAATTTGCCTTTAATCCTATTTATCAAAAGTATCGGCCATAACAAATCCCTTGCTGTAGAAGCAAACGCGCTTTCGAAATCAATGAAGCCAACGTACAGTTTATGGTTGAAACAAGACTGTTTTTGTATTAATACTAAAAAATAAAAATGTGACCAACTGTAGAATAACCTGTTTTAAAGCTCGCTTTGTGTTCGCCTGTCAGATTATTTATTCCATCCATTCTCGAAGTTTTATTTTATTTTGTTATTTTATAGATTTTACTGCTAATGTCACACAAAGACATGGCTCTGTAATTGATAGGATTATCTATATCTCCTTTTTTAAAGAAAGGAAGTTTAATACAATCTGTCCAGTTGTCTGGGAAAATATCCTACATACAATACATTTAAAAATTTTACAAAAAAGGTCAACTTTTAGTCTGTTGTCTCTTTGAGACCATATAACCTGTAACCTTGACGAACATGTTTTCAGTGTAGATGTGTATCTTCTGTTTAACGAATGTGGAACTTTGGCAGTATTTATCTGGAGAGCCGGGTTTCCAGGGTTCAAAAATGGGTATTTAGAAAAAAAAAAAAAAAAAAAAAAAAAGAAGAAAGAAACAAAGTACCAGACTGATGTATAAAGATTTGAAGGAGAGTAAAAAGAATGTTCACGGATAACAGAGAGTGTAGACTTTACATGTCTCATGGCTTCACCGGAGTAAACTTACACTTTTGCGTGCGGGGCTATAGAACTTACACAAAGCGGTACCTGGTTTACCTGATCAGTCTCCGCTGACAGGTGCATTAGTCAAGTAGCAGTCAAAAGATGAAGGAGAGAGAGAGAGAGGGGGGGGGGGAGGGGAGGGAGGAGAGAGGGAGAGGAGAGAGAGAGAGACAGAGACAGAGAGAGACAGAGAGAGAGAGAGTGGGTGTGAAAATACCAAAATCTGTGACGTGACATCAGACATTTCTCCGGGGATGGTCACATCCACTGTGGAAGGGACAGAGAGGATCCTAGGAGAGGATAAAGGTAGCTGGGAAGGAGGGAAGTGGGGGTGGGGGTCGGGGGGAGAGGGGGAGTGGGAGTCTGCTCGTAGATCGACGTTAGACACCATTCATCCCTGCACGCACAACCCGGACGCTTAATAACGGATTTGTCTGTCCACCTGTCCCTGCTGGCCATTGTGTCTGTCCGTCTGTCCCTGCTTTTCATTGGGTCTGTCTGTCTGTCTCTGTCTGTCTGCATGTCTATGTCTGTCGGTCTGTTTCTGTCTTTCTGTCTGTCTGTTTGTTTCTCTCTCTCTCTCTCTCTCACTCTCTCTCTCTCTCTCTCTCTCTCTCTCTCTCTCTCTCTCTCTCCTCTCTCTTCCTCCATCCATCCATCCATCCATTCACGCATATTATAATCTAATCGCTTCATCATCATATCTGTCGCCAGACTCCGAGTTAGAATAGTTACCAATGCTCGCACCCTTGCCCTTCCCGTCAGCCCTCTCACCCCCGCCCCCTCCCCCCCCCCCCCTACAATCCACTCCTTCCCCCCCCCCCCCTTTTTTTTTTTTTTTTTCCTTTTTTTTTTCTCTCGCGTAGCCGTCGCTTTTTCTCACTTCCTTTTTCTTCGTAGGTGTTTCCGCTTGATCAATATTGATGAGGGCGATGGTATGTGGGGTATAATGGGTGTGATGAGTGCAAGGACAGAGAGAGAGAGAGGGGGGGGGGGAAGAGGGGAACGGGAAGGGAAAGAAGGAAGTGGTGGGGGAGGGTGGGTAGACGGTCAATGGGAAAGAGATGGTCCGCTTAGCGTTAATTGTCGCTCGCGACAGGGGAGACAAGCTTGCCCATTACCCCCGCCATTAATCTTGTCAGCGTGCGCGCGTGCGTGCGTGATCCGGGTTCTGTCTCTGTCTCTGTCTCTGTCTCTGTCTCTGTCTCTGTCTCTGCTCTCTCTCTCTCTCTCTCTCTCTCTCTCTCTCTCTCTCTCTCTCTCTCTCTCTCTCGACGTCACTTCCTCCGGTCTCACTGTTGGGTCGGGCTGGCACCTTCGGTTGCTGATTGGTCGGTTCCGTTGACAGCGCCAGAGCAAGACATGTCTACCCGTGTCATTGAATTTGTTGGTATGATTATTCATTTGTTCATTTAGTTCTGTTACTCGGCAGGTTTTGCCAAGAAATAATTTCATTGCTCATAGGGAAAAAAAAAATCTTCCACAATTGAATCACGTTCATGTGCACGGGAAGTACCACATTTTTGACGTGCTATAGATGGGGTTAGGGTTTTTTCCGTTTTTTTCTTTGTTTCTGCGCACACACACAAACGCAAACGCGCGCGCGTGCGCGCGCGCGCGCACACACACACATACACACACACACAAACTCTTGTGTATACAGAGATAGACAGACAGACAGACAGACAAAGACAGAGAGAAACACACAGAGAGACAGAGACAGAAAAACAGACAATCAAATACAGAGAAAGAAGAGACAGACAGACAGACAGACAGATAGACAGGCAGACAGGAGAGAGCGTTCCTTCACGCAACAATCAAACAGACATGTTCATGTTCAGCCCCCCCCCCCCCCCCCCCCCCCCCCCCCCCCCCCTATCGACCCTTTCACAGGGACCACGGGCGCAGGCATCAGATCGATGGTATCAGTCCTCCACATCCTGGGGAACGCCAGAGAAGGAAGGCACTGGACTCACCGCCTTCAAGATCGGCCCATGAAGATCTATCTGTTCCTTTCCTTTCCTTGTCGCCTGCCTCTCTCTCTCTCTCTCTCTCTCTCTCTCTCTCTCTCTCTCTCCTCTCTCTCTCTCTCTCTCTCTCTCTCTCTCTCTCTTCCCTCCTTTCTCCCTCCTGGCCGCCCATCCATCCAGCCTTAGAAAAACAAACGACCAAACAAGACAGAAACGTGTAGCGATAACATCAGCAATATTGGATTGAAAAGAAAAAGGGAGGGAGGAAGTAAGGGAGAGAGAGAGGGGGGGGAGAGAGACAGAGACAGAGGGAGAAAGAGAGAGAGGAGGGGGAGGGCGGGAGAGAGGGGGTGAGGGAGGGAAGGGCGGGAGCGAAAGAGAGAGAGAGAGAGAGAGAGAGAGAGAGAGAGAGAGAGAGAGAGAGAGGCGGTGAGAAAGTGAGAGAGAGACAGACAGAGACAGAGAGAGTGAGAGATGATTTTCATGCAATGATCAAACTGGCATGTTGGTAGGGTTTGTTTGTTTTTTTTTCACCTCAGCTAGAGCACTGAGGTTCACCTTTGGTCAGACGTTTTCGCGTTTGCGACCGTGTTCAGTCTCACCATAAAGGTAGCTACATTCCATCTTCGGGGATGTTTGTGTTCAACCAGCGCCACCAGCACCTAGCGACCCTGCCGCATAGATCACATAGACATGGATCTTGACTGATGCTCATCCACAGCATGGCGGAAAGATATGGAATGATGATCTCTCGTCTTCAAGATGGCCTTGTGAAGTTGTACCCCACCACCTTCCTCTTCTCCAGTCTCCCACGTCCTCAGATTTAGAAAACAAACAAACAAGGAGGAGGAAAAACGCCTGGCTACAGCAACAGCAGTGTTGTAGTGGAAAGAGAGGGAATGAGGGAGAGAGGGAGAGAGAGAGAGAGAGGGGGGTGAGAGAAAGAGAGAGAGGAGAGAGAAAGAGAGAAGAGAGAGAGAGAGAGAGAGAGAGAGAGAGAAGAGAGACGGAGAGAAAAAGACAAAGAAAAGGATGGACAGACAGACAGAAGCATTTCTTTTATTGGCCTTCGCACAAAATAAAAGTAAATGTATTGCAAAGAGAAAGGGGTGAGTGGGCAAGAGAGAAAGAGAGAAGAAGAAGAAGAAGGAGGAGGAGGAGGAGGAGGAGGAGGATTCGAGAAGAAGAAGAAGAAGAAGAAGAAAAGGAAGAGGAGGAGAATGAGAGAGCGAGAGAAAGAGAGAGAGATACAGTGAGAGAGAGAGAGAGAGAGAGAGAGAGAGAGAGAGAGAGAGAGATAGAGAGCAAGAGCGAGAGCGAGACAGGGAGAGAGACAGAGAAAGAGACAGACCAACAGTCAGACTTTCATACAACAATCACACGGACATGTTTGAGTTCAAACCCCCCCCCCCCCCCCCCTCCACTATCGACCCATACGCACGGATCTCAGGTACCAGGATCAGATCGATGCCATCAGTCAGAGAAAGACGGAGAAGAAATGGAATGGACCCGTCGCCTTCCAGATCGCCCTGTGAAGAGAACCCCATTCCCCTCACTCTTCTTTATCATTCTACATCATCAGCATGACAGAAACGACAATAACAAGGAAACACAGAAGCTTGTAGCGACAACAAAGTCAATATTGCACTGGAGAGAGAGAGAGAGAGAGAGAGAGAGAGAGAGAGAGAGAGAGAGAGAGAGAGAGAGAGAGAGAGGATGGATGGGAGTGGGGTCTAGACGTTTTTTGTTTTGTTTTCGTTTTTTGTTTTTCCTCAAGAGAGAGCGAGAGCAAGAGAGAGAGAGAGACAGAGACAGAGACAGGACAGAGAGACAGACAGAAAGACAGACAGTGACAAACAGACAGACGGACGGGCGGACAATGAGAAAAGAGACAGAAGAGAGCATACTTGCATGCAACACTCGAACGGGCGTGTTGGTGTTCAGCCCCCACCTATCGACCCTTTCAGACAGGCCGCGGGGCACAAAAGATCTGATCGATGGTATCAGCCCCGCCCATCCGTAGGGTTGCTGGGCATTAAGAAATGGAATGGACCCGTCGTCTTCAAGATCACCCTGTAACTTACAGATGTACCTGAGACCCCTCCCTCCCTGCTCTTCTTCCTAGCCTGAAGAAGAAAAAGAAAAGAAAAGGAAAGTGGTCATTGAGAAGAACAGTATTTCTGTATAAGAGAGGGTGAGAGTGGGGGGGGGGGGGGGTGGAGACAGAGAGAGACAGAAAGAGATAGAGAGAGACGGAAGCAGAGAGAGTCAGTGAGTTCATCAGACAAAGGCTCGTGCTTTCCTGCGGCAATCAAACGGGCATGCTGATGTCCAACCCCCACCTTTCGACTCCTCCGCACCAACCTCTGGGACAAGGATCTGGTCGATGGGATCAGTCCTCCACATCCAGAGGAGAAATCCTTCCTCTCCCCCCCCCCCCCCCCCCCCCCCATCACTTTCCTCTTTTCCCGCCTGTCCAACCCCCAGCCATACGTAAGCAAACGAACAAACAGAAAGCATATAGAGACAGAAAGAGCTGCAAGATTTTATTGAAGAGAGGAAGAGAGAGGGTCCGGGAGGCGGGGACGGGGGGGGGGGGGGGGGGGGGGGGTTGGAAGGCGGGGTCCAGACAGCTTTCCTGAGAAAGAGGGAGGGATGGAGGCAGAGAAGAGAGAAAGAGAAAAAGAGAGAGTGAGACAGACAGACAGACAGACAGACAGAGAGGCAGACAGACAGACAGAGAGGCAGACAGACAGACGGACGGAGAGAAGAGGGCATATCTTCTTGCAACAATCACATGGACATGTTTGTGTTTTTCAACCCCACCTATCGATCCATTTGCACGGATCTCAGGGACACGGATCAGAGCGATGTCATCAGACAGAGAGAGACGGAGAAGAAATGGAACTTCAAGATCGCCCTGTGGAGATAACCCTGTGAAGATAACCCTGTGGAGATAACCCTGTGAAGATAACCCTGTGGAGATAATCTTTTGAAGATAACCCTGTGGAGATAACCCTGTGAAGATAAGCACCTTCCTTTCCCTCTTCTCCATGCTTCTACATCCCGAAGTTCAGGAGAGATAAAAAAAAAAGCAAAAGCAAGAACAAAGAATCATATAAGAGACAAACCTGTATTGGCAACAACGTCAGTATTGCAATGGAGAGAGGTGGAGAGGATGTGCAAAAGCGGTCGAGATGTTTTTTAGTCTGAGAGCGCGCGCGCGCGCGCGCGAGCGAGCGAGCGAGCGAGAGAGAGAGAGAGAGAGAGAGAGAGAGAGAGAGGTGAGGTAGGAGTAAGATGGCTCCCCTCTCTCTCTCTCTCTCTCTCTCTCTCTCTCTCTCTCTCTCTCTCTTGCTCTCGCTTTCTCACTCAGGGAAAGAGAGACAGACAGACAGACAAACGGGACAGAGAGACAAAGACAAGCAGGCAGAAGAGAGCATACTTGCATACAGCAATTCAACGGACGTGTTGGTGTTCAGCCCCCACCTATCGACCCTTTCAGACAGGCCGCGGGGCACAAAAGATCTGATCGATGGTATCAGCCCCGCCCATCCGTAGGATTGCTGGGCATTAAGAAATGGAATGGACCCGTCGTCTTCAAGATCACCCTGTGACTTACAGATGTACCTGAGACCCCTCCCTCCCTGCTCTTCTTCCTAGCCTGAAGAAGAAGAAGAAAAGAAAAGTGTGCATTGAGAAGAACAGTATTTCTGTATTGATGGTATCAGCCCGCACATCCGTAGGATGCTGGGCAGAAAGAAACGGAATGGACCGGTCGTCTTCAAGATCAGCTCTTGAAGATAGACCCGATACCCGTCCTTCCTATCTTCCTTTCCTTCCCCATCCTGCCGCCCCTTTTCCCAGCCTGAAAAAGACAAGAGAAATGTGCATTGACAAGAATACTTCGTCACACACACACACACACACACACACACACACACACACACACACACACACACACACACCACACACACAGAGAGAGAGAGAGAGAGAGAGAGAGAGAGTGAGGCGGGGAAGGAGGGAGCTAGAGAGAGTATTGTATTGTATTGTATTGTATTGTATTGTATTGTATTGTATTGCATTGTAAGGTATATATAACTTCATGGTAACGACTGATTTTTCTGAGTGAAATTTTGGTTGAGAAAGCGTCACCACAGTACACACACACACACACACACACACACACGCGCGCGCGCGCACGCGCGCACGCACACACACGCACGCACGCACGCACGCACGCACGTACACACACGCACGCGCGCACACACGCACGCATACACGTACTCTCTCTCTCTCTCTCTCTCTCTCACACACACACACACACACACACACACACACATTGATGGATAGATAGATAGACATGGGCATGTGCCTGTTGTTGTTTTTCGTTGTTGTTGTTGTTTTTAAACCTGTCAAAGTACTTTTTCACGCAGAATTTTCACCAAGAAGAACGCCCTTGTCG
>CM065727.1:54589833-54597333 GCA_033310375.1 Conus canariensis
TGTATAGGGTAAACGTTTTCGCGAAATGGACCCCATACTGTAAATTACACGATGTACAGACCTGTTTTCTGTCAACACATTGTTGTGAATCTCCAGAGCTGACCTGTAAACTAACGAGACGTTATTTAAAGCAAAGAATGAACGGTCTCCAAACATAACGCGCATGATACGCAAAACACGCCACGTACTTGAGCACGAGGCCTAACCATGCAAACAAGACAGAATCAGTTTGAAAACGAGGTGGCTCAAGTCGGAAATTGCGTCAAATCTTTTAAAAGAACTGTTAGCAGTTCCACAAGACAAGATGGACAAACAGATTACAAGACAAAAACACGACGCGTTTTGGACCTCTTAGGTCTTCTTCAGGCAAAACAAACAACATTCAGGACAATGAAACTGAAGAACGAGAATCACTTATCTTCTCGTTTTCGGCGCAAGACGACGGTGTTGCTTGAAACAAAACAAAAGCAAAAAAGAAAGAAACAAACAAACAAACAAACAAGACAACAGAAAAGAAACGAACACAAATCGAAGGTCATGCCCGCCAGGAGAAAGCTGTCAAATCCCCGGGCAAAGATGATGTACAGCTTACAGGGGGATCGACTGCAGGCCGTTGTGTGGGCTGTCTACATCTTCCTTGACCAGATCGATCTCTCTGAGGGCTATGGGCGGGCATGACAAGGAGCTACAGTGAAGGAGAGGGAGAGAGAGAGAGAGAGAGAGAGAGAGAGAGAGAGAGAGAGAGAGAGAGAGAGAGAGAGAGAGAATAAGAAGAAGAAAAAGAAGAAGAGGACGAGGAGGAGGATGTGTAGAAGAGAGAGAGAGAGAGAGAGAGAGAGAGAGAGAGAGAAGAGAGAGACAGAGACAGACAGACAGACAGACAGACAGACAGACAGACAGAAGACTCCGACACTGAATTGTTAACGCATGTGAGCCGTCATAGACCCTCCAAGAGAGCCGAAATAGAGATTTAGAGAAAGAAAGACAGATAGGAGTAAAAGATAAAGAAAGAGAATCAGCGAGAGATCCGGGGAATGGGGTGGGGAGAGGAAAAACATAAATAGATACAGACAGGAGAGAGAGAGAGACGAGAGAAGAGAGAGAGAAGAGACAGACAGACAGACAGACAGACAGACAGAAGAGAGAGACAGACAGACAGAAGAGAGAGAGAGAGAGAGAGAGAGAGAGAGAGAGAGAGAGAGCGTGTGTCCTTGAGTGCTTGTGCATGTGTAAGTATGTGTAGTCCCATGTGTGGCTTTTTTGGTCTACTTCTAGCGCGTTTTAGATCGATTTGCGGGCATGTGAAGGCATGGTGAATATGAGAGAGAGAGAGAGAGAGAGAGAGAGAGAGAGAGAGAGAGAGAGAGAGAGAGAGAGAGAAAATCCAATCAATGATGGAAAAGAATAAACACATAAAATCTTGTTTACAATCTTGCGTCAGGGAAAAGCAGCGAGGTATGTGATTATAAACATTGCATTGCAAAACCAAAACAAATAACTAAATGAAGAATTAAATTACAATCCAACATTTACACAAAATCCGACATGAACGCTAATTCAGTTCAACGGTGTTTTTTTTTTTTTTTTTTTTTTTTTTTGTGCTGTTGTTGTTTATTTGTTTGTTTGACTGATTACTGATAACATAGTTAAGTCGCAAGCATTTCATGATCACAGCAGATGATTATCCATCGTTACCTTTGGGTGTTCTAATAATTTTGTTGACTTAAAAAGAT
Source organism: Conus canariensis (assembly GCA_033310375.1). Lineage (NCBI taxonomy): Eukaryota > Metazoa > Mollusca > Gastropoda > Neogastropoda > Conidae > Conus > Conus canariensis. The sequence goes on from CM065727.1 coordinate 54,591,567, forward strand.
TTTAAATAAATGTTAGCGAACCGCCCAGAGAACGTGGACAAACGAGTCACAAGACGAAACACAACGCGTTTTCGACCTCTTAGGTCTTCATCAGGTGAGACATTAACGAATAAAACAATGAAAATTCACTTAGCTTTGATCGCTTCAGATCACTTCGCAGGGTTCAGCGCAAGGAAGAAGGCGTTGAATGAGAACGAGGCTGTTGGAAGGGAAATAGTGAGCGAGTCAAAGTCGTAATGAAGATAATAATATTACTGATAGGAATACTAATAATGGTCAAAATACTGAGAAAAAAAAAAAAAAAAAGGGACAAGATTACTACCAATCTTAGTGTCAATAAGTATGGGTATGGGAGAAAGGAGAGTGGGTTAGAGGATTCTTAAACAGCAGGGTTGCCGTGGCAACAGTCCCAGAGGCGAAGGCGATGGTGATGTCAATGCCAGTGGTAGTATCAATACTAGCAATAGTATTACTGAATGATACTGCTAACAACGATAGTGAAGGTTAAGGTAATGAAAGCATGATACAGAAATATATTTAGAAAATACATTTTTATAATAATCAAATAAATAAATAAATGAAACATTAAAAATAATAATAAATTAAAAAATCAGTAAATAATAATAATAATTCAAAAAAAAATAAAATAAAAAAAATAATAATAATGATAATAAATGCATAAATAAGATAGCTATAAGTTGTGTGTGAGGTGAATAGTGGGAGATAAGGTAGTATGTGTGTGTGTTGTGGGAGGATATTAAAGTGGTGGGTTGGTACATGTTACTTTAAGGTGTTGATGCTATGAGGGTGGAGGGAAGAAGGGGATGGGTTTACGTACTAACTGGGGGAGGGGAAGGGGCAACATATTCACACCTATACACAATCTCTCTCTCTCTCTCTCTCTCTCTCTCTCTCTCTCTCTCTCTCTCTCTCTCTCTCTCCCCCCCCCTCACGACCAACGATAAAGGAGCCAGCATTCTATTTATTAAGTGTGTGTGTATGTGTGAGTGTGAGTGTGTGGTGTGTGTGTGTGTGTGTGTGTGTGTGTGTGTGTGTGTGTGTGTGTGTGTGTGTGCGCGTGTGTGTGTTCCATTTGTAATATCAGCCTTATTCATTGGTTACCCCCACCTCCACCCCCAGCAACCGCCATATCCACCAACACCCCTACACACATCATTACTAGGGCAGGGGGAGGGGGGAGTAAGTCGATTGATGTAGCAAATGGAGAGACTCAGAGAGTGTAGGAAAAGGGAAGATGATGATAGCTGCAACCTATGTCTGAGGTAAACAGAGGGAGGTAGGGTGGTATGGGTGTGTGTAGGTGGGGGATATTTCAGGCTGGAGCTGCAGAGATGGAATGGTACATACTACTTTTGGACGTTGATGCCATGAGGGTGGACGGTGCCCAGTTTGGCAATGAGATGAGATTCCTGCATAAGGCGTTCCAAGCTGTCACTCTTAGATTGCCAAAGTGCCAAGACTTTGACATGGTTGATGTTGTGTTGGGCATGGTTGAAGTGTAGAGCGACTGGTTTGGGCCGATGGTGGCGGATGTCGGCCAGGTGTTCAGAGATGCGCGTCTCAAGTGTGCGAGATGTCTCACCTACATAGATCTTACCGCACAGCTGACAGTGGATGGCATACACAATGTTGTGGCTCTGGCAGGAGAAAGTGCGTTTAATAGTGAAAGAGCCTGTGGGGCCATGTAGGATGGTGTCTGGTTTGGTGAGAGAGCAGATTTTGCAGTTGGGTTTTGAGCAGGGGAAAGTACCTGGTGGCTTAGGTGTTGAGATTTTGTTCAGCTTAGAGCGCACCAGTAGGTCGTTGAGGTTTTTGTCACGTTTGAAAGTGATCATTGGTGTGGTCTCAAAGGCAGGTTTATGATTTTCTACTATGTGCCAGTTAGACTTCAGGATCCTGCAGATACATAGATACAAAAGATACATAGATGATGGATTGGGAGCCACATCCATGCCAGAACATGACCTCCAGAATTTCCTCAACTTTGCACAGACCTTCCATCCATCCATCCAGCTGACCTACACCATTTCACAGTCAGTTAATTTCCTGGACATCACTATCTCCCTCAAAGATGGACTGCTTCAAACCTCAGTCTTCTACAAACCTACTGATGCGCACTCATACCTGGACTACACATCTTCCCACCACCAGTCCACTAAAAATAGCATTCCATATTCTGAATTCCTTCTGCCTACGCAGACTGTGCTCTAGCGAAGAGGATTTCACTATACAAGCAGCCAAAATGTCTGATTTTTTCACCAACCGTGGATACCCTGGTGCCGTCATCAGTGATGCTCTCAGCCGCACTGCAGCTAAATCCAGAACATCTACTCTGGAAACTAAACCTCCCAAAGAGACAGACAGACCCACTGCCTGCCTTCTCTTCCATCCTCACAATCTGCCCATCTGCAGGATCCTGAAGTCTAACTGGCACATAGTAGAAAATCATAAACCTGCCTTTGAGACCACACCAATGATCACTTTCAAACGTGACAAAAACCTCAACGACCTACTGGTGCGCTCTAAGCTGAACAAAATCTCAACACCTAAGCCACCAGGTACTTTCCCCTGCTCAAAACCCAACTGCAAAATCTGCTCTCTCACCAAACCAGACACCATCCTACATGGCCCCACAGGCTCTTTCACTATTAAACGCACTTTCTCCTGCCAGAGCCACAACATTGTGTATGCCATCCACTGTCAGCTGTGCGGTAAGATCTATGTAGGTGAGACATCTCGCACACTTGAGACGCGCATCTCTGAACACCTGGCCGACATCCGCCACCATCGGCCCAAACCAGTCGCTCTACACTTCAACCATGCCCAACACAACATCAACCATGTCAAAGTCTTGGCACTTTGGCAATCTAAGAGTGACAGCTTGGAACGCCTTATGCAGGAATCTCATCTCATTGCCAAACTGGGCACCGTCCACCCTCATGGCATCAACGTCCAAAAGTAGTATGTACCATTCCATCTCTGCAGCTCCAGCCTGAAATACCCCCCACCTACACACACCCATACCACTCTACCTCCCTCTGTTTACCTCAGACATAGGTTGCAGCTATCATCATCTTCCCTTTTCCTACACTCTCTGAGTCTCTCCATTTGCTACATCAATCGACTTACTCCCCCCTCCCCCTGCCCTAGTAATGATGTGTGTAGGGGTGTTGGTGGATATGGCGGTTGCTGGGGGTGGAGGTGGGGGTAACCAATGAATAAGGCTGATATTACAAATGGAACACACACACACACACACACACACACACACACACACACACACACACACACACACACACACACACTCACACTCACACATACACACACACTTAATAAATAGAATGCTGGTCTCCTTTATCGTTGGTCGTGAGGGGGGGGGGGAGAGAGAGAGGAGAGAGAGAGAGAGAGAGAGAGAGAGAGAGAGAGAGATTGTGTATAGGTGTGAATATGTTGCCCCTTCCCCTCCCCCAGTTAGTACGTAAACCCATCCCCTTCTTCCCTCCACCCTCATAGCATCAACACCTTACAGTAACATGTACCAACCCACCACTTTAATATCCTCCCACAACACACACACATACTACCTTATCTCCCACTATTCACCTCACACACAACTTATAGCTATCTTATTTATGCATTTATTATCATTATTATTTTTTTTATTATTTTTTTTTTATAATTATTATTATTATTTACTGGTTGCAAAGCGAGAGGACTGCAGGCGGAAATCTAAACAAATCTTAAATAAATGTTAGCGAACCGCCCAGAGAACGTGGACAAACGAGTCACAAGACGAAACACAACGCGTTTCGACCTCTTAGGTCTTCATCAGGTGAGACATTAACGAATAAAACAATGAAAATTCACTTAGCTTTGATCGCTTCAGATCACTTCGCAGGGTTCAGCGCAAGGAAGAAGGCGTTGATTGACATTCAACGCCTTCTTCCTTGCGCTGAACCCTGCGAAGTGATCTGAAGCGATCAAAGCTAAGTGAATTTTCATTGTTTTATTCGTTAATGTCTCACCTGATGAAGACCTAAGAGGTCGAAACGCGTTGTGTTTCGTCTTGTGACTCGTTTGTCCACGTTCTCTGGGCGGTTCGCTAACATTTATTTAAGATTTATTATTTACTGATTTTTTAATTTATTATTATTTTTAATGTTTCATTTATTTATTTATTTGATTATTATAAAAATGTATTTTCTAAATATATTTCTGTATCATGCTTTCATTACCTTAACCTTCACTATCGTTGTTAGCAGTATCATTCAGTAATACTATTGCTAGTATTGATACTACCACTGGCATTGACATCACCATCGCCTTCGCCTCTGGGACTGTTGCCACGGCAACCCTGCTGTTTAAGAATCCTCTAACCCACTCTCCTTTCTCCCATACCCATACTTATTGACACTAAGATTGGTAGTAATCTTGTCCCTTTTTTTTTTTCTTTTTTTTTTCTCAGTATTTTGACCATTATTAGTATTCCTATCAGTAATATTATTATCTTCATTACGACTTTGACTCGCTCACTATTTCCCTTCCAACAGCCTCGTTCTCATTCAACGCCTTCTTCCTTGCGCTGAACCCTGCGAAGTGATCTGAAGCGATCAAAGCTAAGTGAATTTTCATTGTTTTATTCGTTAATGTCTCACCTGATGAAGACCTAAGAGGTCGAAACGCGTTGTGTTTCGTCTTGTGACTCGTTTGTCCACGTTCTCTGGGCGGTTCGCTAACATTTATTTAAGATTTGTTTAGATTTCCGCCTGCAGTCCTCTCGCTTTGCAACTAGATCTATTAAAAAGATTGTTCTGTTGTTTATTAGACTGCGTCCTACTTTGGAAACAGTTTGAAAGAATTATTCTTCCAAATTTGGCAGTAATAACTCAAAAGAAATAATGTTTCTTTTATTGTTTACAAATACTGAAAATCTGTTGATTTTTTTCTTTTGTCAAGAAGAGTTTGTAACTCTACAGCCAAAGTATATTTCATTGTGTTAATGAAATTTAGCCTTTGAAGTTATAAGTTGTCAAAATTAAAATTTTGAGAGAAGAAAGAATACATTACGTAACATGAATAAAATAGGTGATAAGATCTATTTTATATTTGACTGCCCGAAAGATGCCACTTTACATCATCATCATCTTTTTTTCCCAAACCGATATCAGAAAGTACGGACAAAGCTTATAATTTGTAGCTTTTAGTCAGGACCTTGAGGTAGCGTTTAGAGGAAATATGAAAGTTTATAACACTGAGTAAGGGAACTGGCTATCGTGTAAACAGAATACTGTCTTGTTCAACTCACGCGAGGGTTATCTTAAGATATGTTCGACACTCTGCAGAACTTTGTGTTTTATTTCCCCTAAAGTTCATGATGGTGACGATTATGTCCTTACCGTTATCTCCCTTAGCTCCCAGAATGGAGTGAACTGAAATAGTGTTAGTGGTTGTGCGCATGGAGTGTTTATGTCCAGGAACGCACTTACCCGTTGTCAGTGTCCCTCACCCATCGCTTGCCATCAATTAGACGTACCGTTATTTCTCTTCGTCCCTTCCTTCCGCCTCTCTTGTATTTATTCAGGTATTTGTACAGCGACTCCACCAGATCAACGCAGAGAAAAATGATTGATAGATCCACCTTATCTGGGACAAGATCTACAGACCGCTTGCTTGGAGTCGATGCAAACGAGTCTTATCGCCGACGCATCCATTCGTATTGCACGACTTGAGGGCAGTGGCTCTACGG
>CM065727.1:54602333-54604833 GCA_033310375.1 Conus canariensis
ATGCTTAATCGATCTGAACGTCAAGCGACTGGAAAATGTGGAATTTGTTTTTAGATCTCTCTCTCTCTCTCTCTCTCTCTCTCTCTCTCTCTCTCTCTCTCTCTCTCTCTCTCTCTCTGAGATTGTCTATTTGCTTTTGGTCGTATAGAATTCCACGCTATTGTCTAAGCCTTTCCCTCCACCGAAGTCCCCAAGCGGACGCCATTCACGCTGATCACGCAACCTCAATTTCCTCCCTTTACTCTTGTTTCTCGGCGTGTCTATACCTCTGCCCGGGTGGCCCGTAACGGGTTAATGGAATTCCTGCTCTTTTTTTCTGTGGGTTATTTCCCACAGGTGTTGAAGGTGCCGTCACCCGGTTGTTTAGTGCCATTTTGTCTACAAGACAAATGAGATTTCTTTTACTCTGAATGTTTTTTTTTTTTTTCGCGTGTGTGTGTGTGTGTGTGTGTGTGTGTGTGTGTGTTTGCTTGTTTGTTTAGTGTGTGTGTGTGTGTGTGTGTGTGTGTGTGTGTGTGTGTGTGTGTGTGTGCGTGCGTGTGTGTGCGTGCGTGCGTGCGTGCGTTGGCGCGCGTCCATGCGTGCGTGCGTACGTGTATGCGTGTGTGTGTGTGTGTGTGTGTGTGTGTGTGTGTGTGTGTGTGTGTGTGTTCACAGCTAAGTTAACCAACTAACCACGAAAACAAGCAAAGATAAAAAAAAAAAAAGATCAGATTGTGAGTTAGTGTTTGCATGAAGACAATTGTTTTCATGGATGAATTAAAAGTTATGATGTGAAACTAGCCATTTTGAAATAGTTCTCTCTTCTTTATTCATTTAGTCATTTATAGACTGGGGGTTTGGGAGGACAGAAACGTGCTTGGAGATAAGATATACTATACTTCCTTTCTCTGCGAAATGTTCAACCTCTCGGAGCTCGATCGGGTTGAACATCAAGCGATTGTAAGATGCAGTAGCGAGAACTGGTAACCTCTCTGTCAGTCTCTTCGTCTGTCTTCCTTGTTAACAATAAGTTTGCATTGCCCTCTTTGTAAAGAGTCACAACAAACAAAACAAACAAACAAACAAACAAACGAGATGCATTTTGTTCTCTGCTGTCCAGCCCGTAGGAACATTAGAAATGAATGCATTGAGCCAAAGTGACTTTGTGCATATTGACAACTCTGATACCTCTGTGTTGTTCGAAAGTTGCTACCCCCTCCTCCCTCCCCCCCCCAACTCCCCTCCTTCCCGACCCCGCGTTCCCCCCCCCCCCCCCCTTTTTTTTTTTTTAATAAGAGAAGTTCCTTCTTTGTGATAGTTTCCAGCGATTTGCTGTTTGTTGTGTTTTGTGGTTCAAGGCCTATAACTTCTTCATCTGATGCTATTTTACATTTAAACCTTCATAAAGGACCAATTCCTATACATGAATGAACCTTCTCTCTCTCTCTCTCTCTCTCTCTCTCTCTCTCTCTCTCTCTCTCTCTCTCTCTCTCTCTCTCTCTCTCTCTCTCCTCTCTCTCTCTCTCTCTCTCCCCACTCTCTCACTTTCATTCACGTATTTTGTGTAGGATTCAACGCCGTTATCTACACCTCTCCCTTCTCTAAACATCAAGAAAAAGAGGCAAATTGTCAGGAAGTTTTCATAAGATTAAACAAAGCTAGTTTTTATGCCAAGATTCAAAGTACGTGTTACGGTTAAAGTTAGTTTCATTTGGGGTTACGATTACAGTTAGGTTAGGGTCAGGGTTTGGGACTGCGTTAGGGTCAGCGTTATACGGATGCGCAGAAGGTCGAAGAAAAGAATTCCATACAACGTTCATTGATTGGTCGTGATAATTTGTGCCTTTTCACTCTTGGAGTCTCTAATCGGACGCCATTCACTGTGATCACGCAACCTCAATTTCCTCCCTTTGTTCTTGTGTCCTCGCGTGTCTCGTGTTTCCCCTTACAGCCTACAAAGGGTTAACGAACCTCTCGCTTCTTTTGAGAGATTTTCCAGGCCTTTGCGTCCGAATGCCCGCTGGCTCAGTAGTAGAGCAACGAGTTCTCAGCCAGAGGTTCTGAGGTCGATGCGCGCTGGAACTCAACATGCACACTGGCCTTCCTGTGTTGTCCATTCACGTGAGTTGTTCTTTCTGGCAGTGTCAGTGTAGAGTTATACAAATCCCTTATCTCCCACTCTGTAGGGATGATTATCTCCATTTGCTGCATCACCTCAGAGGGGTGTGGGTGTCACTATATAATTCCAGTACGAGGCAGGGATCTAAAGGTACCGTTGCCGGTACTGTTTGGCATCATCGTCGAATTTGTGCATGCTTTACGTGCCAATCCGAGAATTTGCCATATATTATATCACATTTGACAAAAGTTCTCTGTGTCTGCGTGTCTCACTGTAAGTCTGTCTGTCTGTCTCTCTCTGTCCCTGTCTGTCTGTCTGTCTGTCTCTCTTTTCTCTCTCTTTTCTCTCTCTCTCTCTCTCTCTCTCTCTCTCCACCGACCCAACCTTTTCTACCCAGTC
>CM065727.1:54619833-54632333 GCA_033310375.1 Conus canariensis
TGGACATGCTCATTTTCCACTTAATGACTCGCGCTTTAACCACTGAGCCACAGGGACACCTGATATTTGTAGGGAAATTAAGCCTTATGAAGTTCACTTTTGTTCCTCCTTGACCAGATCCAGCTTGAACACCTCTCTGCCGCTTCTGCCATTGCTTTCAGGGCTCTGGTTTTTTCCTTCCCTGCAACTGAGAGCTGTTTCATGAGGCTGTATGCAGACGTTCCTACAAACCCCCTAGCTCCAATTTCTGCAGTGAGGACTTTGACCTGATAGCCTTCTCTCCTCAGGCTGTTTGCCAGATCAGCATACTTTTCAGTCTTGTAGATTTGAGCTGCCTCCATTCTGTTCTCATATGGCACCGTGAGCTCGATCATGATCAGCTGCTTGGTTGACTTAGAGTGGACTACTATGTCTGGTCTCATGCCACTCTTGCTGATGATCTCTGGGTGACTCTTCCATTCTGGGAGGTCTGCAGTGCACTCCCAGTCATCTGCCCCGTCCAGCAGACTCTGCCTGCATGTTTCGAGTGGCACTGTTGTTCTTGGCCATGATTTGCTGCCTCCTGCCGTGAAGAATGTTGCGGGTGCTTTTGGAGTCCTGATTTTCCCTTTTGTGGTGTTGGTACTAGCCCAGACTACTTGTACAATTTCTTTGAGCACTTGGTTGTGCCTCCATGTGTACCTTCCTTGAGCCAGGGCTACTTTACATGAGCTTAGGACATGCTCCACTGTTTGTTTTTCATGGCAGAGGGGGCATGCAGGATCGTCTGTTTTCCCCCACTTCACCAGGTTTGCATTTGAGGGCAGAAGGTCATATGCAGATCTGAGAATGAAGCTGATCCTGAGAGGGGCCATGTGCCAAATGTCATTCCAAGTGAGACTTCTTTGGAGTGCATTCTCCCACGTTGTCCATTGCCCTTGCTGGCTCTGCTGGACTGCTTTTTGGAGTCTTTTTTGGTCTTCTTCTTTTCTCATCTCCTGAATCATCATGTCTCTTTTGGCTTTTCCTTTGGCCTTTGACCACCATTCAGTTTTGGTCACCCCCAGTCCCTGTCTGTTGGTCTGTGTGTGTCCTGTTATTTCTCTGATCTTGAGACTTTCTTTTGCAGAATCCATCGCCTCTTGAACTTTCCATTTTCTGCCTGTCTTCAGCTGGGGCTTAATTGCTTCTATCACCTTGTCTCCTGAGTCCTCCAGCATGCTTTGAAGTCTGATCTTCCCTGCTTTGTATTCCTCCAGGATGGATTTCAGGGTAGTTTCAGCTTTGCTTGGCGACAGTACAGCGCTATGTCAGTCAGACAGGGTGGGACACCAAGCCATTTCCTTGTGAACTTGTTGATTTTGGCTTCCATTGCCTCCACTATGCTGGTGCAGATGTCGTATATCATCAGAGGCCATAGCAGCTTTGGTATCAGCATGAACTGCAGACACCAGACCTTGTATTTGCCAGGGAGCCCACACTGGTCAATGGTCTCCAAGCCTTCCTCCGCCATCTGCTTGGTTTCTTTTGCTCTTTGTGTGTCTTTCAGCGTATCATCATACCATCTTCCAAGGCTCTTGACTGGTTCTTCTGTGACTGTTGGAATGGCCTGGTTGGCAACACTGAAGACCACAGATCCGGCCACTTTTCCTTTCCTCAGTGAGAGACTCCGTGATTTCTTTGGCTTGAACTTCATTCTGGATGAGGCAACTATGTCGTCCAGCCTCTCCAGCACATGACGTGTCTCGTCTTCTCTGGATGAAATCACTGTAGTGTCATCCATGAAGGCCTTGAGAGGAGGCATCTTGTATCCATCGCCAAGGTCTGTTTGTCTCGCGTTGTTTGTTGCTGCTTTCAAGATGAGTTCCATTGCCAGCACGAACAGTATTGGGAAATTGCACAGCCCATTGCAATACCCACTTCCAAGTTGATCCAGTCTGTTGTGTACTCCTTGGTAGAGAACCGCATTGAGAAGCCATTGAAGTACTTCTTGAGCATGTCGCGGATGTTCTTTGGCACATGGTACATCTCAAGAGCCAACTGTATCATCTCATGGGCACGGATCCATATGCGTTTGCCAGATCAAGCCACACTACGTCCAGGTCTCTCTTTTCTGTTTTTTGCTTTTTGGATTGCGTCCCAGATCATTGTGGCGTGTTCTACACAGCCCGCCACGCCTGGGATGCCACCTTTCTGGACTGACACATCCAAGTACTTGTTTTCCATCAGGTACTTGGTCAGCCTTGCTGCCATGACAGAGAAGAAGATTTTCCCTTCGACGTTCAGTAGTGATATTGGCCTGAACTGGCTAATGTCACTTGAGTTTTGCTCTTTGGGGATGTACACACCATCTGCCGTCATCCACTGGCCGCTGATCTTCTGGTTTCTCCAAGCCGATCGCAGCAGCCTGTGGAGCCACTCCAGCACCTTGGGACATTTCTTGTAAAGCTGGTAAGGTATTCCGTTTGGCCCTGGTGATGATTTGGCTCTGGCTTTGTCGACCACCTTCTTGATTTCCGCCAACGTTGGAGGCTTGCCATTGAACTGTTCCTCAGGGTTGGTTGGCCACACCAGACCTTGAATGTCGAGTGGTGCTTTGCTCTGTGGGTCAGAGTATGTTTTCCTCAGATGCTGCTCAAGAACTCCTTTGTCCACACTTAGGGTCCCAGATTTTGGCTGCTCAAACAGTGTTCTGGCAAACTGGAAGGGGTCTCTGAAGAAGCGCTCTTGTGTCTTCTTCTTTTTGCTCTTCCTCTTCCTCGCAGATTCCGCTTTGCTGAGGGCACTGTGTTTTTCTTTCAGGTCTTTCCACAGTTTTTCCAAGCCTTGTTTTTCAGCTGGCAGTGCGGTCTTCATTTGCATCTTGAGGTTTTTCTTTTGGACCCTGATCTTGTCCATCTTTTCTTGGCGTCTGGATTTCTTTGGAGGTGTTTTCTCTTTGGGTAGTTTTGCTCCATAGGCGTCTCTACATGTGGCATACACAATGTCCCCATATGTGGCTAGTTTGTGTTCCAGGGTGCTTTTCCCTATCAGTGCATCGAGTCTTTGGACGATTTTTGCATCCAGTTTCTCCCAATCTTCAGTTTCGTTTGCTCGTGGCAGGTTGAGTTTCAGGCGCCTGGCATCGAGGGCCTGTGCAAATTCCTCATCCGAACCAACAGCGTGGATGTCCTTGGCACTGTGGTTTAAATCCTGGCCTTGGTCTTCCGACGTCTTATCTGCTGATGCAGTGCGCTGCTGCTCATTCAGATGAGTCTTCACACATCCCATCTTTGTTCTGTGGATCTTCAACCAACTATAACTACCTTCTGTGTGTGTGTGTGTGTGTGTGTGTGTGTGTGTGTGTGTGTGTGTGTGTGTATGTGTGTGTGCGTGCGTGCGTGCTTGCGTGATTCTGATTTTCGATATGCACACTTTCTTTTTGCTCCGGTACATAATAACTTTAAGGTATTTTGAATCATACTTGAAATGATTAAACATGTTGTTGTGTTTATTGTTATAGATGAAAGGATTTAGCACAAGAAAAAGATGAAGAATCTCTGTGCATCGTCATTTACTTGTAATCAGTATCACACACACAAGCACGCACATACACACACACACACACACACACACACACACACACACACACACACACACACACACAGGGTAGAAAATTCAAGAGGAGGGGGTACCACCCTGCTTGCCCTTGCACCGGCTTTTCATCTTCTGCAAAAGCAAACGCGACGCAGAACACTGAGTCAATACAACATTCTTCTTCTTCTTCTTCTTCTGAACCCCCCCCCCCCCCCCCCACAACCCACCACCACTACCACCACCACCACCACTGCCGCACTGCCATCACCATCACCACCACCACCTCCACTTGCTCGCCTGCCCTGCAGGACGTGAGGAAATGGAACGTTTGATTAAATAAATGGCAAGAGGGACAGTTATATAATGTAATGTGTCGGTGTTGGTTGGCGTGCATTTGTTGCAGAGCCAGCCAGGCGACGGGAAACCGTGGTCAAATCATACCGTGATCCCCAAGAACCGAGGAGGGACCATCTTTCTGAGCTTCCCTTTTCTCAGCAGGATTATCGTAGGAGCCAACATGTCCAAAGCACGTTTCAGGGATAATGGGTGTTTGATTTGATTTTCAATGTCCCCCATGCAGAATTCGGTCTGGTCTGTCTGTCTTGGCTGGAACAGGCTGTATATCCAATACAAGTATCTCCAGTAAAACTCATGCTCTGTATATGACTTTTTGGCCTCGTGTATATATATATATATATATATATATATATATAGAGAGAGAGAGAGAGAGAGAGAGAGAGAGACACACACACACACACACACACACACACACACACACATATATATATATATATATATATATATATATACATATATATATTTTAGTGTAAAAAAAAGGCTTCACAGGGAGTTTGGGCTTAGTCATGGATTTTTGGATTCAATAGATATTTTTTGAGTAGATCGTAAAACTAATGCCATTTTCGTTGCATTCATACACATGTTTGGATTTCAACTGATGGGTGTTATGTCAGAATTTGAAGTGAATCGATGACGTTTGTTGAAATAAACTGTACAAAAAAGTTGTAGTGCTTTTGAGTCCAAAAAGAAAAAAGTCTCAGAAGTCTGTGAGGTTTAGAATAGGGTTGACCATTGGGAGGAAAGAAGGAAAGGGGGGAGTCGACAAAAATGAGGAAACAGAACACGCGATAAGATCAATTACTGGCATGAGGAATAAACTTTGAAGTGAAATAAACTGTGTGAGGGTTTTTGAGTGATTATAAAAAAAAGATAATTCTAGAAGAAGCAGCTTGTTTTGCTCTTTCATGATTTTCTTTTGCTTCTTATGTGCCACCTTTGGTTGTTTTTTTGAAAACTCAACAAACATACTATGGTATTGCACATCAGCCTTTTTCTTGGGATAGCATTCTTCTTAAAACCGAAAAGGCAGAGGAGTCAAATTACCACTTTCCGCGGTCACTGAGGAGAAACAATCAGGTTTCGAAATATCGGTATCTGACCAGGAGTTACATGTTAGTGAGTTTCCTCCCCATTGGAGACTGTCTCCCCTTGGAGACTATAGCTTGCTGAGGGCTCATTTTGAGAAGCATTTATTTTATTTTTCCCCCATTCCACCCACTCAAGCACATACTGTTAGTTAGGCAGAATTATCTACCACTGCAGGTATGAATGCTTATCTTCCCCTATTTCTTCAATCAAAGACATAAGAGCAAGTTTTGTTTATAATTGAATATTTCTTGCAGTCATTGCAACACCAAGCTGGTCTGTAAGTTGCTGGAATGGTGCTCGGTACTTATCCTTGGAATTTATTAGTTTATTATTATATATATATATATATATATATATATATATATATTGTGTGTGTGTGTGTGTGTGTGTGTGTGTGTGTGTGAATTTATTGCAATATACCATTTCTCCTCTCATTTTCAATTCCTTTCATAGGTTATGGAGAGTGTCCTCAAGCATAGCTTGGGAGTGATGAACACAACGTTTCAGCTTAATTATCACACTGGGATACTGACATGCATTAAAGTCTTTACTACAGGAGTATATTGTAGAGGATGAAAAATCTCCCTGACAACCACTTCCATGGTATTACATGAGAAAAGAAGATCGTGTGTGTGTGTAAGGGAAAGAGAGGGGGGAGGGACGTCGGGGAAAGAGGGAAAGCGTGAAATAACCGGCTCTGTGCTCACCACTTCATTGACATTTTCTGTAAAGGAAACGGGATGGCTAAAACAAAGTACGAACATCATCATCATCATCATCATCATTTTCTTCTTCTTCTTCTTCTTCCTCCTCCTCTTCCTCCTCTTTTACTGACCTAGCCATCCACAACACACCACTGCCACCACTTCCACCCTCACCATTGTCTGAGTCATTGTGCAACGCATAAAGAAAGGGAATGTTTGATGAAATAAACAGCAAGACAGACAGTTATAAATGCAATACTATGATGATGGCTGACACATATAGCCGGAGGGGGCAGCAGCAAAGCATCGATTAAAAAAAGAAGAAGAAAAAAAAAAGATAAAAAGAAAAAAAAACACCATGATCCTCTAGAACCAAGGCAGGTGTTTCTTCTGCGTGTCCGTTCTCTCAGCAGACCAGAATCCTCGTGGCGGCCCACATCTCCACCGCTCGTTTCTGAGAGGAGAGGTGTTTGATTCGATTTTCACCGTTGCGTTGCTGACCTTACCTGAAACCGTCTCGATGTGAACTGGCTTGAACCCATTAACCAAGCAGCCCTGGAGGCTGTCGCTGTGTAAATGGTGTTTTTATGTCATTGGCAACAAGTGTAGGGATGTAAACATCTAGTTCAGCATGAAGAAAATAAAGATGAGTTGGCGGAGGGTCATGGCTGGCCGCGAATGTTGTTTTGGGAGATTGTAAAATAAGACCCGTTTCAAAGGATACGTTTATTTCCTGGGCATATATCGACTTGACTTGGAGATAGGGCTGGCCATGACTTTTGTTTGCGAAGGTCATGAAATAACACCCGTTTTGAAGGACAAGTTTATTTCCTGCGCGTGTATGAAGTCTTTATTTCGATTGATTTATTTTACATCCGAATTTGAAGTAATTTGACGATGCTGGTTGTGATAAACTGATCATTAACTCTAGAGATTTGAGTAACTGAAAAAACCCTCGCTGAAGAAGTAGTGTCGTGGAAATATTGGGCTTCTGTACTGTGCTTGTTGTACAAGGTTGATGTGAAAAACACTGTTATAACTTCAACAGCATATTTTGATATCTTTCTGTGATGTTATCTCTGTAAGTGTGTGTTTATTTGTTTAGTGAACAATGTTTGCGAACTTCATTATCAGTCTGGGATATTGGCGCACATTAGCGTCTTTACAACAGGAAAATGTTGAAGATAAAGAATCACCATGCGAACAACTTCCGTAGTATGCGTATTTGAGTAAAGGGTGAAGAAGATGGTGAGTGGAGGGAGGGAGGAAGAAGAGAATGAATCAATGGAATAATGGATGGAGTAGCTCTTTGCTCCCCAGCACATCGGCTCTTCATTCTCTGGAAAAGGAAATGTAACGCCAACGTTCAAGTCAATAGCACGCTCTTCGTCTGAACCCAGCTACCCATCAGCACTACCACGACCCCCTACCACCACTCCCTTGCGTGAGGAAATGGAACCTTGGATGAAATGAATGGCAAGACAGACAGTTACGAATGCAATACGTCAGCGTGGCCGACACATATTTGCTACAGGGGGCAAGCTGGCAGCTAGAATGCCTGGAGAAAAACGCACTGCTGTCCCTCGGAACCAAGAAAGACCTTTCTTCTGCGATTCCTTTCTCTCAGTAGAACAGAATCATCGTGGCAGTCTACACCTCCTCGGCTTGTTTCTGAGACAAGAGCTGTTTGATTCAATTTGCGCAGTTGCCGTGCCGACTTTGGCTGAAAACTTTCTGGCTTGAATGCGCTGTAAAGCCCTACACAAAACACTTCTGATGAGTCAAGCACTCTGTATCCGATGTTCTAATGTCACTGGCAGGAAGTGCATGTATATCAAGTTAAAATAAAACTTGAGTTGGCGGGGATTCAGAAAAGAACTTTGATCTATTTTAGTAGGTCTACTTAAGTTAAAGAAATTGAAATTTTGGCAGGGAATCAAAAAAAGCACTTTGATCTCATTTTAGTAGGTCATAAAGTAATATTACTGCTGAAAGACACGTTGAACTCAGCTCATGCAGTCTACGTTTTTGGACTTAAAATATATGATGGAAAAAACTGAAATGACTGGCAATGGATACTGTGTTAGAACATTGATAGTGCTTTTGAGGCGAAGAAAGTCACAGAGGATGCAGCGTGGTGGAAATACTGGGCTGTATACCATGCTTGATATGTCATACACACCTTTCATGTGCATGTAACTCGGCACGTGACGTTTGTGACCTGACTGCCGTATTGGCGCAAAAAGTGTAACCTTTTTGTTGTTGTTGTTCTTTTGAAGGGAAAACGACGTGTTTCAAATGCTTTGTGTCTTATAGTCTTTCTGACAGTTTAGCGAAGTACCAGAATGGAACTGGGGTCCAATTCGAAAACTTGCATGGGTGATTAATCCTAATATTTTGCTTGTTCTATACAGCATGTTTTTGCTGAAATCGATTATATGTAAGACATCTCTAGTATCCTACGTTTGAGCAGTTCTAATATCGTTCGAAGTCATTCTGCGTAATACTGTAGCAATTCTCTCTCTCTCTCTCTCTCTCTCTCTCTCTCTCTCTCTCTCTCTCTCTCTCTCTCTCTCTCCACACCTCCCCACTCCCCCTCGATGTGTGTGTGTGGTTTCGCACAAAAGCACACACAAGGTCACATATTCTTATCAACCGTCTCTACTTGTCCACATATTAAGCTGGTGTGTTTCTAACGGAACAAAGTAAGGTTCAAACAACCGAATATTTCCTTGTCGGCACCTCACCGGTGTCTTTTGTTTGTTTTGTTGTTTGTTTGTGTGTGTGTGTGAGTGAGTGTGTGTGTGTGTGTGTGTGTGTGGTGTCGTGCGTGCGTGCGTGCGTGCGTGCTTGCGTGCGTGTGTGTGCGTGTGCGTGTGTGTGTGTGTGTTTATAATTTCATGTAATTAACGACTTATTTGTCTGGTTATTAAAACAGTATATTTCAGCGAAGTACAAGAACTGAATAAAAAACCACACACACAATCACAAGTGATTTTTGGCGTTATGTGTGTATAATATGTTACGCCTTTCCCCTGCTACCATTTTCAACTTTATTCTCTCCTTCCATCTCACGTGCAGATTAACACGGGGAGAACATCATCAACGGGATACGATTTCCACCTGCCATCCCTAGAATGGACACATGGTCATTATTACTAAATAGAAGACAGGGGGAAAAAAACACACACACACCTTATGTTCATGACATTAGGCTTTCGTGAAATCTTACACCGCATTTACAGTATTTGACAGGCCTTCACAAGACTGATCTTTGTGGCTGCTAGACTTGTAATCCCATGTCACAGCAGCATGACTTATCTCTTGATCACAAAACAGGCAGCTTACCCCTTTTCTATTAAATATAAGATATTTGACGGAAGCATTAGGCCTTTCTTGTTTAGTTCAGTTTATTCTTGTCATAGACTAATATTTTTGTCCCATGATAAAAAGTTTAGCAAATGCTATGGTAACCTCTTTCCTTTTTCTAATATCATGGACAATTTTTTATGGTAGTTAGAAGAGCGCAAGCCTCTACCAACGTCGAACGGATCATGGATCCGTGCTTGGGTCCGATCCGCATCTAAAATCGAGTCGGTTCGTCCGTAGGCTACTGTCCGCCTTCCAGCCAAGTGTCTTCAAATCGTTTGATTATCTTTTTGCCAAATGTTGCTGAACGGACCCTGAATATGCGCTTGTGAATCAGGATCCACACCAACATTTAACGGAATGTTTCCCATACGTCATTGATGATGTAGTCTATACATATTTTTGTCTTTCAACTGTCCATATAACTGTTATGTTCGTATTTCAAGCTTATGATCAAAGCAGCGAAATGTCATCACAATAACATGAGCAGACGTTAATCATAGTGAAGAAAAAGGACACCTCATCTCAATTCGCGTAGCCTTGAAACGCTTTCTGGGTCGTGTTCCTATGTCGCCCACCTTATGAGCATATTCCTTCTCACACAAACCATGCAGTCTTACAGTTTCCTGTCTGCTTTGAGCGGGTTCTCTTTACCTGTATAGAACATGCCCTTCTGGCACCAGTAAAGAAGTTCTCTTTGTTCTGTCTGTATGCCAACACGTTCTCCGTCATCAGAAACTTCTAATTAATTGGTGATGATAGCCTCATGTTTCGTGTTCTTTCCTCACCTTCACTCTCATCTCCGGGAATGGCGTAAAGTAATTACGACGTTGTTTCTGTTTTACTTAAGTCATGGATTCCATGTATTCCGTCTTGCTTTCAGCCTAGTGGCTTTTTTTTCGATTTGAATGAGTCCTGTTTCAGTGTGTTCACGCGTTTCGTTGTCTTCTGTGTTATACACTTTTCTTCAAGTTACAGCAATTTCCGCATACTTTGAAAACGTTCCTTTATTTCATTTCCCTTTAAGTTTAACGTGACAGCTTCCATTACGTGCAAAATGCTCGTGGGAAACTTTGCTGTGTTATTATATTATCAACATAGAGCTTTTCAAAAAAGAAAACAGGTTTGTATATTCTAGGTAATGCAGGCAGTTGGCGTGCAGAATTATATTGACACCTGTATTTTCGAACGGTTTGGGGGTAATTGACTGATAACAAGAAAAATAGTCTTCTTTGATGTTGTCAGAAAAAAAAACAAAAAACAAACCGACAATGAT
This sequence comes from Conus canariensis, assembly GCA_033310375.1. Taxonomy (NCBI): domain Eukaryota; kingdom Metazoa; phylum Mollusca; class Gastropoda; order Neogastropoda; family Conidae; genus Conus; species Conus canariensis. The sequence continues at coordinate 54,630,184 of CM065727.1, forward strand.
AAATGAATGTGAACCTCTTTGTATTAGTCTGTGTTTCTCTTATTCCTGTGTGTGCCCGTATGTATCTTTCTCTGTGTCTCTCTCTCAGTCCCTTTCTCCCTTTCTCTCAATGCTTCTATAGCATATGTACATTACTGGCTTCTTGTTTGTTAGAGAGAGAGAGAGAGAGAGAGAGAGAGAGAGAGAGAGAGAGAGAGAGAGTTTATTTTGGATTGCCAACACTGAACGTTATCATTCGTGCCATCACTGCTGAAGTTCCTTCACGCTCATAGCTCAAAAAAGGCACGTCATTAAGTCAGCTCTCTCTGTGTCTCTGCCTCTCTCTCTCTCTCTCTCTCTGTCTGTCTGTCTCTCTCTCTCTGTCTCTCTCTCTCTCTCTGTCTCTCTCTGTCTCGGTCTCTCTCTATCTCTCTCTTTTACACACACATAAATGCACGCAGAGAGAGGGAGAGAGACAGACAGACAGATAGATAGACAGACAGACAGAGACAGAGTGAGACACACACACACAGACACACACACACACACACACACACACACACACACACACACACACACACACACACACACACAGAGAGAGAGAGAGAGAGAGAGAGAGAGAGAGGGAACCGCTGCAGCCTGACTGACTATTGTGATGAGGAGCAGCGACACAAATCATACACGGATGGACGAGTGTGCACGCTACACCAGACTGCTCTGGTGAATCTGCTGGCTTGTCTTATCATCTGTAGACACACCGTGTGTAGCTCTCCTGTAGTTTTCACGCATCTTAGATGACGTCGTGTGATGCACTTTTTTTTGCGCGTGAAGAAACCAAATGATTGGGGAGGGACGGGATCCTATTGTTTTGCTGACAAGCCTGTCATTTGAAATCATAGGGCTATGCATCACATGATAGCTTTTCAGGATTCAGATGTTGTTGGACTGCTGGAGGATGGGTGGTCGGGAAGGGGGGGGGGAGGAGAATGGGGAAGGGGGGGGCGGGGGATGGAGGGAATGCAGGGGAGAAATCAAGTAGTTCATGCATTGAACTCCCCTCAGAAGTCGAGAGAGATCTGCGGGTTTAAATCATGACAGCATCGGTGAGTTGAGAGCCCATCTTATGTTTCCAGCCTGCTAACAAACACACACACACACGCACACACGCACGCACGCAGGCACACACACACACACACACACCACACACACACACACACACACACACACACACACACACACACACACACACACACACATTCAAACACACTCACACACACTCACACACACTCACACACACTCACACACACACACACACACACTCACTCTCTCTCTCTCTCTCTCTCTCTCTCTCTCTCTCTCTCTCTCTTGCATGTGTGTGTATGTTAGAGCGAGAGAGAAATCTGAAATCTTTAATGAGGATAACTGAAAAAAGAGAGAGAGAGAGAGAAAGAGAGAGAGTGTGTGTGTGTGCGTGTGTGTGTGTGTCTGTGTGTCTGTGTGTGTGCGTGCCTGCGTGCATCCTCTCTCTCTCTCTCTCTCTCTCTCTCTCTCTCTCCTCTCTCTCTCTCTCTCTCTCTCTCTGCCTCTGTTTAGAAAGGGTGGGTTTTTAGGAATTAGAGAAAGAATGGAGTGCTTATGCCTGTGGTCAACGTATATAAATATTTAGGAATATATTTTTCAACGAAATTAAGCTTTACTTTTGCATGCAAGGATCTTGCCAGTAGAGCTAAGCGTGCACTACTATGTATCATGCAACACTTAGCAAAATTAGAAAACCAGTCTTTGAAATTGTTTGTAAAATTGTTCGATTCCCAGATACAGCCTATCGCCCAGTATGGCGCTGAAATCTGGGGTCTTTATGATTCTGCTGTTTATTGTGAAAATGTCCATTTATTTGCATTGAAAAAGTTTCTAGGAGTGAACATGCGAACACCTAATGATTTAGTCTATGGCGAAGTAAACAGATATCCAATATATTTGAATTCTGCGACAGCTTGCATACGTTATTGGCTGAACATAACTCAAATGGAACTTTCAAGGTTGCCCAGGAAAGCACATAATATGTTGTATGATTTGGATAGTAAAGGAAAAGAAACTGGGTTTCTAACGTGAGGACTAGATTACATAAACTTGGATTTGGCTATGTTTGGCTACAACAGAACGTTGGGGAC
>CM065727.1:54647333-54652333 GCA_033310375.1 Conus canariensis
GTCCTTCGGAACTGGTGCAGAAATGGTACACTACAGCCATGCTGGCGTATTGTGCTTTTGTCGGTGCTCAAAGGGATGAGGAAATTTCCCGGCGAAGGCGCTTATGTTTTCAATGTGAATTCTGTTGCGTATGTGTGTCTGTTGTATTGCAATCTTGTTTCCTGAGTTCTGACGTGTCTCGAGGTGTGTACAAAACGCGCGATGGAGCTGAAAGCTTTCTTGCTTTATCGAAAGGTGACTGGTTTTTCTCTGTGAATGTGTGTTTGTAGATCTGCTTCTTTTGTCTTATTACCATCACGTTGACAGTTCTTGGGTCTTCCGTAGTCTGCGCTACCTACTTCTCTCTCTCTCTCTCTCTCTCTCTCTCTCTCTCTCTCTCTCTCTCTCTCTCTCTCTCTTCTCTCTCTCTTATGATCGATGTATGGGTGCGGTTTTTTTCCTTTCACTGCTCATAAGCTAATGGCTCTGCAAACCTGGTGTTGTCTTCTTTATTTCTTTGCCACCCTACGTCTGAGACCTTTATTGATCTGATAGGTTTAGGGCTGAAAGAGAGAGAGAGAGAGAGAGAGAGAGAGAGAGAGAGAGAGAGAGAGAGAGAGGGGGGGGCGAGAAACAGGCAGACAGACAGACAGATGGACGGACAGTCAGAAGCATTTCCTTTATTAGTCTCCGCATAGGGTAAACATAAACGTCCACGCAGCAGACACCACTATCCATTGCCCCCACTCAATGTCATTCCAGTCTATCCTTCAATGCACTCTTCCCAGCCCCCTGCCTTTCCCTCTCGCAGCCTCCCCCCCCCCCCCCCCCCTCCTCTTCCTCTTGCTTCCTTCCAACCCTTTCACTCGCTCATGTTCCCCCACTACCACCCCCTCGCCTCCTTACTCCCCCTTCCGCGGCCCCGACTCCATACCCACCCCCACTTCCCACATACACACCTAAACCATCTCCGTCACAACACCTTGCCACATCACATGCACAATAACCTACGTGCCTTTCACACCAAAGTGTCTCCCTGGTATACCTCCCCTCTCCCTTTCCCCCAGCGTTCACGCTTTCCCCTTATTCCCCCTCCCCCTTCTTATACCCTTCCATCTCTCGTTACTTAATGCCCTTTCCTTCCTGTCTCCCCTTTTCCACCTCCCTCTCCACCACCACCACCCCCCTCTCTCTCTCTCTCTCTCTCTTTCTCTGTTTTCCTTCTTTTCCAATGCCAAATACATGGAATTTCTTTCTTCGCACATATTGGTATGAAAATTAATACTCATGCTCACAAAATCCACTCCAGTGATGCTCAAACTCAAATGAATAATTAATGTGCAGATACACATATACATATGCGCACACATTTTTCTCTCTCTCTCTCTCTCTCTCTCTCTCTTCTCTCCTCTTCTCTCTCTCTCTCCTCTCTCTCTTCTCTCTCCCCTCACACACACACACACACACACACACACACACACACACACACACACACACACACACACACACACACACACATATTTTTGAAAATCAATCTCACTCAAAGAAATCCCCTGCAGAAAAAAAGCAAAAGCATTCAAGTGCCATTCGCGTAATGCTAACGTAAATCGAGCATCTCTTTGGACTTGGGAAAGAAACACACACACACACACACACACACACACACACACACACACACACACACACACACACACCTCACTCACTCACACACACACACACACACACACACACACACACACACATACACACAACACACACACACACACACACACACACACACACACCACACACACACACACACACACACACACACACACACACACACACACACACACACACACACACACACACACACACACACACACACACACACACACACACACACACACACACACACACACATCAGTCTTGTGAATCAATAAGGAATCAGCTAGCAGTGTAGTGCAGCTGTCGGGGAATTTATTTCCCTGCGGATGTGATGGATGGGAAGAGGAGGGGAGGAAGAGCTGAGGGAGAGTGGGGTGGGGGACAGGATTTCAAACATAACGTTCAAGACTAACGGACTTAGGCCCGTGATACACGGCACTGTTTCCTGTGGAAATGTCCGTTCCGGTTAAGGCCCTGGCAGTTAAGAGGAAGGAGTGTTTCGACGCTATTTCTTTTGAAACATGTTACACAGGAAACTGCCCACGGCAAATTGTCCATACATAAGAGCCTTCGCACTGCACGGCCTACTGTTTGACTGAAGCGGAAAACTGAACAGCAGTGAAATCGGCCTGCTTGATTTTTTTTTTTCATGTCTTGGTGCCTGTTTCTTTCAGTCTTCGATACTGCGCCCCCACAACTTCAGTGGCCAGGGAATAAAGCCGATCTGAGACACATCTTGGTTTGTTTAGTTCTGTTCTGCTGTCTGGTCGTCAGGTGAGGCATAGTCACGTATCTACCAGCGGCACTGTTCTTTGGCTCATGATTCCATATGCTAAAAATGAATTTCGGCAGACTAGATCGCGTCGTGAAGTAAGCAACGCCACAAGCAAAATATCATCGAAACCTATTTCTTACGCACGTCGGTCAGACAGAACACACACACCCGTGTAAGATAGCCCTTAGAGGGGGTGTTCCAGAGTGTAGCAGGTTCCTATGTGAAGTGAAATCGTATGGGCAAGTGGTGCGCGTCGTAGTTGGTGTCTGTCGGTTTGTACCGTTTTTACCTTGTATGATTACCGTCTCGGTTTCATAGCATGTTCTGGATCTTGCATGTCTCCTCTGGTCTCTGTGTGTACGTCACTCAGTGTATATGTTTGTCTATTTGTCCGTGGCCGGACCAGCTATATGAAAGGAGGGGAGGTAGAGGGGAGGGTTCCAGAGTGTGGCCTCCAATGGAGGTACAGGTAGAAACATGCCAAAAACGACATTTTTTTGCCGTCTAAGGGGAGTGTAAGTATGTGGAGGGGGGAGGGGAAGGTGTCCAGAAAACCTTCCCCGACCCTCGCCCTCTTCTTCTGGCCCTGCTGTCCGTCTTTGTATGTGTAAGAGAAAGAGAGAAAGACAAAGGGGAACATTCAATCTTCCTTTTAGCGATGGATCACCAAGAAAAAAGGAAACATGAATGAACTAAGAAGGAGAAAGAGAAGATGAAGAGACACCCTCTCCCCTTCCCGTTTTTTTTTTTTCTTAGAGACATAACTTCGAAAAAGTCACACACGCACACACACACACGCACGTACGCACGCGTGCACACGCAGACGCACAAACACGCAGGCACACACAGACGTATACACACACACACACACACACACACACACACACACACACACACACACACACACACAAATACGCACACGCCCGCGCCGCGGACATCACACACACACACACACAAAACACACACATCACACACTACAACACACACACACGCATATATACATCACACTGATGTGCACACCAACATAAAATTGCATCTCCTCTCTCTGTCTCGTTCTCTCTGTATCTCTCTCTCTCTCTCCTCTCTCTCTCTCCTCTCCTCTCTCTCTCTCTCTCTCTCTTTCTCTGTATATTTGTATGTATGTGTGTATGTATGTATGCATGTATGTATGTATATATGTATGTATAAATGTGTGTATATATCTGTCTACATAGATATATACCACAAAACAGGAAAGGAAAACACAACAGATGGAAATAATAGTGTTAGTTATCAATATTTCTTTCCCAGGCCTTCTTCACTGACGTCTTTCCAAACAAGCCAGGACGGTCGGTGTTTACATCCGTGCACAGGATTAAAAATCGTCAACACATAAAAGCACATCCTGGACAAAAACAATGTCAGTAAAAGTGTTCTCTCTCTCCCATTGGCTACCCTTCATCCCTCCTCGCCCTTCATCACTTCCTCCTGATTTCTCTCTTCCTTATCCTCTGTGTGTGTGTGTGTGTGGGTGTGGTGTGTGTGTGTGTGTGTGTGTGTGTGTGTGGTGTGTGTGAATTAGAATATATCTCAGAAGCAACCATATCATTCAAATAATTCATGGTTTTGAAATATGACATCTTTTACACAGAATTTTTTAAGTTATCAGGTTTGTGATGTATTCCATCGGTATAGAAACAGCAACACGTGATTTGTAGGAATTGAACCAAGCACCTTGAACATCTAACCGATAGATGACACAGGTGTTCATATCAAACATTTCAAACATTTATTTAACTCCCCCTACAGTCAGCCGGATGCACAAACAACCACCTTGGACAGAATTATGTTTTCATCTCGCGCACAATACTGACGCACATGTTTGTTCCTGGCACCTTCACCCCTCTCTCAGGTCCAGTGGTCAGAACAGTCACCGGAACATTTTCACCTTAAAAATGGCCTCGTTAACAGATTTGGGGTGGTGTTAGGTGGGGTGAGGTGGAGGGGGGAGGGCGGAGATGGTGTGAAGGATGGGGGAAGCTGGTGAGGGTGGGGACAGTCCCGCTGTCAGGTTGAAGTCTTCGCAGCAGGGGTTATGGGGCGGTCGCTGTTCCAAGGCGAATTTGTCAAACTTCCTTCCTATTTTGTGTTTGTTTGCTGGCGTCATAGTTAAGGTTCTATGTTTGACAGCGTACGCGATTGGGAGGGAAGGGTGGTGTGAACAGTGTGTGTGTGTGTGTGTGTGTGTGTGTGTGTGTGTGTGTGTGTGTGTGTTTTGTGTGTGTGTTGTGTGCGTGCGTGCGTGCGCGCGCGCGTGCGTGTGTTGTGTGTGTGTGTGTGTGTGTGTGTGTGTGTGTGTGTGTGTGTGTGTGTGTGTGTGAGAAGAGAGAGAGAACGCGTTCCAGCAAAACCATATTATTTGTAAATGATGCAAGGTTTTATAACATATTTTACGCTGAGCATTTTTATGTGGTTCGTGATGTATTCAGTTGATATAAAAACAATAACGCATGATTCATATACACAGGAATCAATAAAGTGCCTTGAACAACAACTTTCTGATTGATGACAGTCATTTTTAGGAGTCATTTCAACCATTCATTCAAACTCTTCCAGCTGG
>CM065727.1:54662333-54664833 GCA_033310375.1 Conus canariensis
AACCAGTGATGCAGAACTGTTGACGTCGTGTGAAATATACTGTCATTGGTCGTAGTGCGTATAACCGACTCTTTATTTTTTTTTTCAAACATGATAATTTTGATCCGTGATAGAGATCATTTCTATGGGTTTTGACTTCGTTATCACCATCGCTAAGATCATGAGTTTTAACGACGTCTGCCGGCCTGTTGGATTATCAGCAAAATTACGTAGCAACTACCGAACCGATAATTACGAAACTCGGCGAAACGTCTCAATGTGGACCAAGGATGGATCCTTTGAATTTTGGTGTGGATCCATGGTTCGGATCCGGTGTAAAGGGCAGATCCAGGATCTACTCGACCGTTGCAGAGGTCTGCGCTCTCTCCACTGCCCTTCTAGTTCTGATGTCGCTCACCTCAAGCCCCATTACCCGCATCTTTCCCTATATATACACTTACGCCACAATCTCAAAGCCTTGGGGTAGGGAAGGGGAGGGAGGGGGGCTCAACGACTCTCAAATTGCTGTCTTTACGAGTCTGACGTCAATGGTAGAGATATAGAGGCGAAAGCGAAACTGTGCTGAGAATGATGACGCCAGGGTATCACACGCGATGGAAAAGATTGCCTACATAACTGATCTTAAAAGCAAAACCTTTGTCACGTGCGTTTTTTGTTTTTTGTTTTTTGTTTTTTTTTTGACGTGGGGATAGCGGGTGCTGCACATGACAGCCGCAAGTTCTCCGTCGTCTTGGCTGGCACATCGATTGACCGCAAAGTAAGTGTGAGGTACATATTGTGGGACATGGATTGGTCATTTGGTCCAAAAGAACTTCGAAACTACATTTCAGACTGAAATCTGCTGGTGTGGAAATATATCAGCTTTTTTTTTAAAGTGGTATTTCAAGCCTCTGGGCCTTTTTTGTTTTTGTTTTTTTTTTTTGTTTGGTTGGTTTTTTTTTTAAAGCTCCAGACCAAAGGTCTACAATTCTGAACAAACATGGTGTACAGGGTAGGGACAGAGACAGGGAAAGAACGAAGTGGACGCACTAAAAAAAAAGTTTGAAACTGGACTTTGATAGCTTCACAAGAGAACTGTTCAAGAGGTAGGCCTACTTCAAAATATGTAAGAATGAGAACCAGCTTTTACCTGTTTTTTCCCTTGCAATTGACCACAATAACTGTGTTTTATTTCATTTATTTTATGTCTAAACAAGAGGAAAAGATAAAGGTTTGAAAACGGTTCTTGTTTTGTGGGTACACTTCCAGAGTGTCTGTGATTTTGTTGTTGTTGATAAAACCAACTGTAGTCGTCATGTTCTCTGCTTAACGCCTGGTATTATAACCATTGACCATGCAACTATTTGGTGTTGTCTTTTACCACCAGCAGAACATCCCTGCCCGGGGACCCATTTCTCTGCTGGGAACCTGTACGTCTACTGCGTCTGTCCAGCATATTTCTTTACTTGTCAGCGCTGACAAGACGCTAAGACGTGTTTCTCTTTTCGTCGGAGCGTACCATTCATGGAGCGAGAACAGAGAGAGAGAGAGAGAGAGAGAGAGAGAGAGAGAGAGAGAGAGGTGGTTCAGATTCAGATCTCTATTCTGTTAGACTATAGCCCCATGGAAGGGGTACAAAGAGAGAGGAGAGAGAGAGAGAGAGAGAGTAATTATTTTCCATGGAGAGGGCATTCCTCTTCACTCTTACATGTGTCTTTATTCAGGGAAGGAAAATATGCCTATAACATGAAAAGGAGAGAGAGAGAGAGAGAGAGAGGGGGGGGGAAGGAGCACGTGGATGGCAGTTTTAGAGTGACTGCCCTTGACTTACTGTCGAGGCACACGCGGCTTGGTGCATGTCTGGTGTGCGAAGATCCATTAAGTTGGTACCAGCAAGCTGATACATTAGTCCTGTCATGTTTGTTTGAGTGCATCAGAGAGAGATAGAGAGGGAGGGGGGAGAGAGAGAGAGAGAGAGAGAGAGAGAGAGAGAGACAGACAGACAGACAGACAGACAGACAGACAGACAGACAGAGACAAAGACACAGAGAGAGAGAGACAGACAGGTAGGCAGACAGGCAGGCAGACAGACAGCAAGATTGCCAAGAAGCTCGCCCACGTGTCTTCACGAAGATTAAAGAACAATCCATCTCTGCACATCCATTAAAGCTTACAGAGAAAAACACCACACCCGCCTGTTTATGACAGTTAAAAGAACACCTCCTCCTTGCCTTTCTGTCAGAATGTAAAACATAATTTAAGTCGCAGGATGAGGTCAGCATAATTATATTTTCTTCATATACCCGCTGTTTGGAGTTAAAACGGAAAGATGCTTCTGGTAGTAAGTATGCTGTAGTCAGGGGAGGAGGGGGGGGAGGATGTGGCCGGGGGGGAGGGGGGCGGGGTAGGGAGGATTTGAGAGGGGGGGTGGAGGGGGAATGTAGGAAGGTGGGTGGGTGAGAGAACAGCTGTGTTCAGCACGCGCAAGCCGCGTTGACTGACTGTTTAGCGGAACAAAGGC
>CM065727.1:54669833-54672333 GCA_033310375.1 Conus canariensis
TGTGTGCGCGTGTGTGTGCGTGCGTGCGTGCGTGCGTGCGTGCGTGCGTGCGTGCGTGTGTGTGTGTGTGTGTTTGTGTGCGTGCGCGTGTGCGTGTGTGTGTGTGTGTGTGTGTGTGTGTGTGTGTGTGGTGTGTGCCTCTTCTGCGTACATGAAAACACGTTTATCACATGCTCTTCATCTTAAACGAGTCCATGCCGAGCCATGCCCCAGGATGGTTCTCCTGCTTCATCAAATCCAACTTTCCAGAAGGAGACATCTTCATCAGGATTGCGATGAGGCCACCCACCAGTGAAGATGCAGCAACGCCGTTGAGTCACTTCAGGCGCACAGTAATGTGTTTTCCTTGAAAGCATCGACCAGAGCAGATGCCGCATTGCGGTTCCTCCACTGTAGACCCACATTGTACCATCTGTAACCCGAGGCCATCCATCAGTTTTAGAAGCAGCACTGCTGTGGAGTCATCCCACGTGACCAGTAGTGCCTGTGGCAGCCCGACACACTCAGAATACCATCATCCAGGCAAACCGTTAATAACAATAGTCGTTTTTGCTGTGGAGCCAGCCTGAATGACTGTCCCTGTACAGAGCGTAAGCCTGTCACTTCTTTGTTACCGCAATAGTTTCCCAATGAATCCACCGACATCAAAAATGAACATGAATTTACCATAGACATTGATAGAGAGCGGCAAGTGCTCACTGAGAACACCATGAGAACGGGGCATAAAGGGCCGCAGAATTGTTAAAGATGTATTTTTCTACATAAATCATTAAAAGAGAAGAAAAAATGGTACCACTGACGTTGTGGGACCTTTGACATGTGACGACTATGTTCTGCGCGTGGTGCTTTTGGTTTCTTAGTTCGTTGCGGTGGACACTTTAACCTGTGATAAATGTTAGTTGTATAGTGAAGGTATTGTCTTTTTTTCCCCAGAAAGTAGAACAAGCAAACCGTAAATCAGGATCTGGAAGTAGGTAGCGAAACAAACTCTGTTGCTGTTGGGGATGGAACCTCACGTTTCAGCACTGTAATCACCAGACATTCTTTCAGCTGAATGAATGGCATGCTTGTTTTGAAAGGATGGGAAGAAAAGAAGTGTGTTGGATTGAGATTTCTGACAGCATTTTGATTTGAACTACGTTCACATGTGAAGCTGAACAAGAGCGAGAATCGTTTTGCAATTTTGCTTGTCGTCTGTATTCTTTCATTGCAGCCTTAGGACTACGGCAAATGTGGTATGTTGTATACTAGTTCAGATGTAGTGCTGTCTCGTTTTTGAAACTGAAGCTGCTCTTTCTTTGACTTAAATCAAGTTTAATAAAGATAACTTTGTTTTTGTTTTACAGACAAGATCAGTGCACGCACTGAATAACGAAGAGCCTTCCTGGGAGGTATACACCGAGGGTGTGGTTGAACAAAGTTTTTTAAACAGCCCAGGAGAGTGCTGTATTCCCTACTCAGCACTACCATTTGCTTTGGAAGCGGTTCATGTTATTGTTCGCCAGTGGCAAAATATTCATACAGTCCTGCCGCCAGCCAGCCCTTTAGATTTTGCTGGCATCTGTCTGGCCTGCTTTCTTATCTCTCATCACTGACAGATGCCGAGATGTTTTCATCCTCACCTCGGAGTGTTCCCTGCAGAGAGGCTGGCAGGAGAAAAATTGGCGCTGTCAGTTCCATAAGCGCGGTCGGTGGCGGAGGGGTTCTCTGTGATTGTTCCAGATACGTTGTCAGAGGACATGTTCCTCTCATCTGCTGATGCACAGGGTATCTGTGACGTCAGAGCTAACAGGCTGATCATGCAGTTGTCGGCAGTTCTGTATGTGTGGGAAAGAGACGATGGGGCAGGGGGTGGGAGTGGGAAAGGGGAAGATGGAGTGGAAGGTGGATGAACGGCACACCATTCTCACCTCTTCACCAGCTTCATAGGAGATGAGCTTTTTTAGGAGAACGTTGTTGAGACCAGAGGCTTCCCTTCTCCCCCCTCCCCCCCCCCCCCCCCCCCCCCCCCCAAAGCATCCACTCTTCATATTTTATTCAAGGAACTGTGGGCGTGGGTTCTCAAAGTAAGGAAGACTCTCTTTGCCTGTAGTACTGAGAAAGTGGGGAGCTTTTGAGCAGCTGCTTTCGACAAGTGCACAACTCTTTGAAGCTGGCTGATGGTTTGCAAGCACTTCAGAGGGAGATGCGGAGATAGTGAGGGAGAGCTATCCTATGGTGGATAGGAAAGAAATGGCAGGCCATAACTGATGTCTTCATAGACTGGAGATACGTTCGCATGTTTAATTTGCTTTCATAGTTTTTGGAAGAAGTTTTTTTGTCAAAGTTTTTTTTTACTTAAAAAAAAAAATCAATGGCTTCGCTCGGTTAGAGAGGAAGTGAACGGTGAAAATGCGCAGAAAATAACAGGAACAGGAATTTCACCTCAGCAACAAACTGAGCAGCAATTGAAGTCTCTCAATCTATCCGTCAGTCAGCCGATCACATGATCTATCAGCCA
>CM065727.1:54677333-54689833 GCA_033310375.1 Conus canariensis
CAGGCCTGTCCAGAGGGGTCTGTGTGCATGTATGTATGTGGGGCGTCTGTCCAGCATGTTTCCTTATCACTCAGCGCTGGCAGATGAACGGGGTGTTTTCATCTTCCGCTTTTTAGCGTTGCCGTCAGGAGGGAGAGATGGTAAAAGGGATGAACGAATTGGTGGTGCTGTCCATTTAATTCTGGCTGTTGCTACAGACTGCCCGGGGGGGGGGGGGGTTCAGGGGAGGGGGGGGGGGGGGCGGAGAGAGCTGTGGCAGGTGAGTGGGATCGTTCTGTCCCTGCTAGTAGTAGAAGGATATGACTTTGATGTTGGGGGCTAACAAGTTGTTGCTGCAGTACTTACTTACTTAGGCCCATAGCTCAAGGGTGACCATAGGCCATCGACAACACTCCGCCAACGCACCCGGTTCTGGGCTGCTCGCTGATTGCCTGTCCAGTTGGTCCCCTGCCTCTTCATCTCTGCCTCAGTGTCTCGCCTCCAGCTGCTGCGAGGTCGGCCTCTCTTCCTTTTCCCCTGCGGGTTCCATGTCAGGGCTTGGCGTGTGGTGCTGGATGCTGGCTTCCTGAGAGTGTGTCCAGCCCAGCCCCACTTCCTCCGCACAGTCTGCTTGGCAACTGGTTCCTGTCCTGCTTGCTTCCATAGATCTTCATTGTTGATCTTCTCTGGCCATCTGATTTTGAAGATGCGCCTCAGACAGGTGCTGATTAAGGTCTGTATTTTTTGCTGTATTGCCTTGGTCATTCTCCAAGTCTAGCAGCCATAGAGCAGAACCGACTTCACGTTTGAACAGAAGATACGCAGTTTTGTTGTCCTTCTGATCTCTCCTGAGACCCAGATGTTCGTTAGCATGATGAATGCTGCTCGCGCCTTGCCCATCCTGGCTATGTCTCGGTCGGTGCCCCCTGCTTGTCAACTACACTTCCCAAGTAGACAAAGGAATCTACTTCCCTGATGGGCTCACCTCCGACTGTGACTGGGCTGCTGCCTGTGGTGTTGATCTTCATCAGCTCGGTCTTCTTCTTGTTTATCTTGAGCCCTGTTCCTACTGATGTTGTCTCAAGGCTGGTGGTCTTGTCCTGCATCTGTGTGTGACTGTGGGAGAGGAGTCCCAGGTCGTCAGCAAAGTCAAGGTCATCTAGCTGTGTCCAGAGTGTCCATTGTATCCCATTGTTCCTGCCTGCTGTTGTGGTCCTCATGATCCAGTCAATGCAGTGGTCTGTTGTTGTTTAGCCAGACAGGGAGAGAGAGAGAGAGAGAGAGAGAGAGAGAGAGAGAGTGAGACAGACAGACAGACAGACAGACAGAGAGAAAATCCTCCTAAAAATTCCTTGAAACAGGAATCTGCAGACAATCTCCTTTCCTCCCGTTTCAAGTAAAGTGCTAATAGAATGTGACCAGGAATCAGTCTCTAGAACTCTTCTGTGGAGCTATATAGACAGGCTTTTCTGACTATTGCCTGCAGTTTTTTTTTCGATGAGAAGGAGAGAGAGAGAGAGAGAGAGAGAGACTGACTGACTGACTGACGACTGACAGACAGACAGACAGATAGAGACAGAGACTGAGGAAGACAGAGACAGACAGACAGACAGACAGACAGACAGAGAGCGAGAGCGAGAGAGAGATGGAAGGAGCGAGTAAGCGAGCGAGAGCAAGAACATAACAGTAATGACGATATGTCTCTATGGTCAGAGCACTACAGCGAGAAAAGAATCAGAAAGTCAAACACAACATTTCCATTAACATCTTTTGATATAATGCTTTGAGGTTGATACGCTAGGTTTTTTTTCTCCAGATTATTTGAGCTCAGATTCCAGACTTTACGACCGAAGTACATTAAAGAAGGCATTAAAAGGTCATTTCTGGTATGGTGAATGAACGGTATACTCTGATTACAAAACGTAAGACTTACCACACACACACACACACAACACACACACACACACACACACACACACACACACACGCACGCAGCATGCACGCACGCAGGCACGCGCGCGCACACACACACACACACACACACACACACACGCACGCACGCACGCACATAGAGAGAGAGAGAGAGAGAGAGAGAGAGAGAGAGAGAGAGAGAGCACAAATGTCTCCTGTATCTTTTACAGAAGAAAATTGCTAGAGGGAACTGTGCTTTCGCTTTTCCTTTAAACAGAAACGCGTTGATCTATAAAAGCTTGTGTGTGTGTGTGTGTGTGCGTGCGTGCGTGCGTGCGTGCGTGCGTGTGTGTGTCTATGTGTGTGTGTGTGTGTGTGTGTGTGTGTGTGTGTGTGTGTGCGTGCGTGTGTGTGACAGTGAGTCGGTACAGCCCCAGGACTACTGGGATACCTACTTTCTCTGGGTGCAGGGAGGAGATAAGTGGCCTGTTGGGTGCCTGGTTAATGGTCTTCTTTTTATCACAGGGAACAGCCTCCTGTCATCTTTCATTACGTGAAGTTCACATCTCTGCTTGTCTGTACTCTGTGGTAGCCTTCGGATCGTGAAGTAGGAAGCTCTGACTTGCCTGTGTGTGTGTGTGTGTGTGTGTGTGTGTGTGTGTGTGTGTGTGTGTGGTGTGCGTGTGTGTGTGTGTCGTGGTGTGGTGTGTGTGTGTGCGTGATGTGTGTGTGTGTGTGTGTGTGTGTGTGTGTGTGTGTGTGTGTGTGTGTGTGTGTGTGTGTTGTGCTGTGTGTGTGTGTGTTGTGTGTGTGTGTGTGTGTGTGTGTGTGTGTGTGTGTGTGTGCTCGTGTGTGTGTGTGTGTGTGTGTGTGTGTGTGTGTGTGTGTGTGTGTGTGTGCGTATGCGCGCGCGCGCGAGCTCGATCGTGTCCATCCTGCATTAAGCTACGCTATTTTTAAAAATAACACTTCAATTTTTTGTTATTCCATTCCTGTATTTTTACTGCCATCCATGGAACGACATCTATGGCATTCATCTCAGACCCTTCTCCTTTCCACGCTGTCAGTGCCAGCACTCCGGAGGGACCAGCCCACGTCAGGATGCCATCAAGGCCTCCTCCCTGTTAGCTGATGAAGAGGCGGCTTCATCCCCTGTCTGTTATTTTAGAGAGTATTTTGGCTCTCACGTTCAATCAGTTCTTTAGGTTCAATAATATCAGAGAAATATTAGATATGTAGTGAAACACACTGTCTGTTATGTTAGAGAGTATTTTGGCCCTCACGTTCAATCAGTTCTTTAGGTTCAATAATATCAGAGAAATATTAGATATGTAGTGAAACACACTGTCTGTTATGTTAGAGAGTATTTTGGCCCTCACGTTCAATCAGGTCTTTAGGTTCAATAATATCAAGAAATATTAGATATGTAGTGAAACACACTGTCTGTTATGTTAGAGAGTATTTGGCCCTCACGTTCAATCAGGTCTTTAGGTTCAATAATATCAGAGAAATATTAGATATGTAGTGAAACACACTGTCTGTTATGTTAGAGAGTATTTTGGCCCTCACGTTCAATCAGTTCTTTAGGTTCAATAATATCAGAGAAATATTAGATATGTAGTGAAACACACTGTCTGTTATGTTAGAGAGTATTTTGGCCCTCACGTTCAATCAGTTCTTTAGGTTCAATAATATCAGAGAAATATTAGATATGTAGTGAAACACACTGTCTGTTATGTTAGAGAGTATTTTGGCCCTCACGTTCAATCAGTTCTTTAGGTTCAATAATATCAGAGAAATATTAGATATGTAGTGAAACACACTGTCTGTTATGTTAGAGAGTATTTTGGCCCTCACGTTCAATCAGTTCTTTAGGTTCAATAATATCAGAGAAATATTAGATATGTAGTGAAACACACTGTCTGTTATGTTAGAGAGTATTTTGGCCCTCACGTTCAATCAGGTCTTTACGTTCAATAATATCAGAGAAATATTAGATATGTAGTGAAACACACTGTCTGATATGTTAGAGAGTATTTTGGCCCTCACGTTCAATCAGTTCTTTAGGTTCAATAATATCAGAGAAAAATTTAGATAAGTAGTGAAACACACTCTCTGTTATTTTGGCGAGTATTGTGGCCCTCACGTTCAATCAGTTCTTTAGGTTCCATAGTATCAGAGAAAAGAGACAAGTAGTGAAACACACTGTCTGTTATTTTAGAGAGTATTTTGGCCCTCACATTCAGTCAATTCTTTAGGTTCAATAATATCAGAGAAAATATTAGATAAGCAGTGAAATACAGGTATTCTATAGACAGTCATATATGATCTCCAAACAAGGCACTGATGAAATCGCCATTTTACTTTAGCTGGTCATTGAAACTGTACAAAACCAGAGTTAAGTTCAGGTTTTGTCAACAGGTGTTCATCCTGAAACCAAGAGTTTCAACAGAAAAAAAAGAAGCTGAATGTATCACAGGAGGTATGATGTTGTTTAGCGGTCGACGCAAGTAAGCTTGCTAGGTTTACAGTCCATGTTCATACTTCAGTTACCAATTTTCGAACAATTAATCAAGATGTAATTTGAAGTGGAAATATGCAACATTTACTGGCTTTAAACAGTGACAAAAACGCGTTTTTTATGTCATTTTTTTTTTCAACAAGCTAATGCTTGTGTGCTTCAGTGACCTCAAATAATCGTAATCTCAAAACAAAGAAACAACGAAACAAAACAAAACAAAAACAACAACAACAACAAACTTCGCATGGCTTGCTAGCATTAGACATGGTAGCATCAGTTTTCAGAGATGAATGTGCTCTTTTAACTCCCTTGTTGACCAATATTTCGGAAATCAAATGGTGAAGTGCAGCTATGTTCAGTAATGGATGGTTGTACGACTCAAGAACACACACTCTTCAAAACCTTAGAGAATGAACCTATCTATGACCAGGTTTTATGGTTGGCAAGTGACGTCAATGATGCACGAAACACAATTTTATAAAGTAATATAACATTTTAGTGCGTGAATAACGCGCATTGTGTGCGTCACGGGGAAACCCTGCGTTGAGGCCATACACACACACACACACACACACACACACACACACACATATATATATATATATATATATATAAATACACACACACACGCACACACGCGCGCGCACACACACACACACACACACACACACACACACACACACACACACACACACACACACACACGCACGCACACTCACAGACACACACACACACACACACACACACACACTCACAGACACACACACACACTCACACACACACACCCCACACACACACACACACACACACACACACACACAAGAGACAGCAGTGCAGTTGTCAAACCAAGTGACAGTATTGTCTGTCTCACGAGATGTCCCACCACAGGAAACGCAGCATTGCTGTTGAGTCATTTTCAAGTGACCAGTCGTGGAGGCTCCGTGAGGCCACCTACTAGCGGAGGAGACGCAGCGCTGTTGTTTAGACCCACTACATGTCCAGGGGTGTGTTGCAATTCAACAATACTCAGAAGCACCACCCTGCCCACTCCTTGTGACGAGAATCGTTTTTTTATTGTGGAGCCAGACGGATCGACGACAGTGCCTCTCTGGAGTGAAGGCTTGTCACTCCATTCCTCTCACAAAACAACAGTTCTCTCGTGAATCCACAGAGAGTAAATGTTGACATGAGCTCATCATCAGCATCGACAGAGAAGGTTCAGTTTGCCGCTGAAATCACCCTGTGAGCAGGGCATGAGAAGCTAAAGAGTTGTAGAGGCTGTGTTCTGCTACAGGAAAAATCATTTCAAAAAGGAAAGGGTAGGAAAGAAAAGAAAAGAAAAGAAAAAAGGAAATAAAGAAAAGAAAGAAAGAAATTTAAAAATGCCTACCTTCGGTATTATTGGATCTTTTACATGTGGTGAATAGGTTCTGCTTGTGGCCCTTCTTTTCTTCTTTCCTGCTGTGGATACATTCACTCGCAATTAATTGAAGATCTGCAACGATGGATTCTTTATTTTCTGTCAGAAAAAACGAACTATGGCAAACAAACCATAAATCAGGCTCTTGAAGTGGGAAAAGAAAATCCCGTTGGCACTGGATGTTTGAACCTCGTATCGAGCTTTACTTAAGCCACCAGACATTTTCTGCCTTGAAGACGAAATCACATGCATGTGTGAAAGGAAGGAAGAAAAGGAAAAAAATGATATAGGATGGATACTTTGTTTTACTAGAGTGAGAACCAGGTTTGGGGATGTTTATTTTCATCCATGTTCTTTCTTTTTGATCTCAAGGGTTAGCAAATGTGGTGTAGCGTATATGGACTAGTCTCCAAGCAGTGGACCGCTTGTTGATGAAAGCGAAAGTGGAACTGTTCTTTCTTTTACTTCATTAAATTGAAAAAAAGGTTAATATAGTCTTTATTTTGCAGACGAATGCTGATATAGGATAATTAGAACCTTCAGTTCTCCTTGGAAGTTAGATTACCCTGGGTGTAGTCTAACAAAGTTTTAAAACATTCCAGCCCTGAAGTGTACCCTCTGCTCAGTGCTACCATTGACTTTGCAAACATTTCATGTTATCGTTCAGCAGTGGCAAAATATTCATACAGACCTGTCGGCAGCATTGTATGTCTGATGGCTTCTGCCTGGCCTGTTTCATCATCTCTGAGTACTGGCACATGACAAGTTTTCCTTTTTAAAAATACACCTCTGAGTGTTCCCAACAGAGAAGAACTGAGGCGGTTCCCGGGAAGAATGGGTGCTGTGGGAACTGTACAGAGTGCGTAACCTGTGGAAAGTGGTTCTCTGCAATTGTTTGAAGATTCGTTGTCCACGGAACATGCAGCTATCTGGTGCACAGGGTATCTTTGATGTCAGAGCGAACATGCTGATGCGGTTGTCAGCTGTTGTGTAGAAGAGAGAGAGACGATGGGGGCAGGGAGCGGGAGTGGGAATGGGGGAGATGGGGTGGAGGATGGTTAAAGGGCTCACCATGTTTAGACGCTCCATTAATGTGGTAGGAGATGAACTTTCGGTAAAGGGTTGATGAGAATAGACATGTATGGCGTGTTTTCTTATCGTTCAAGATTATATTAATGCTGATGGGTGAACGGGATGTTTACATCATCCGCTTCGAGCGTTTTTTTTTTTTCTTTTTTGTTTGATGGTTGTTTTTTTCTTAGTTTTTTTTTTTAAGCAGCTGCTCTTCAGTTTGTATTCAAAGAACTGTGGGCGTGGGTTCCTACAGCTGCTTGTAACAAGTGCAGACCTCTTCGAAGGCAGCTGGAAATGCAGAGACAGTGAGGGGAAATGTCTGTAGGTCTGTTGGATCTGAATGAGATGGCGTGCAGGCAGATCACCATACCCTTCGTCCACTCAAACTGGAGATATCATGGTGACTGTTATCGGGGTTCTCAGGGGCATTTAAAATGCGCTTGTTTTGTAGTGTTGCTGTTGCTGAGACGACGGCCTCTGACTGTGATTCCGTAAGACGGTGTGAAGCTTGAGAAACGCACGGACGATACTTGGATGAGAAAGTCCGGTTTGCCCTTCTGGCATTCAGCCAACCAGCCTACCAGCCAACACTCTGTCTGCTCTCTTTCTTTCAATGCATGCTCTCTCTCTCTCTCTCTCTCTCTCTCTCTCTCTCTCTCTCTCTCTCTCTCTCTCACACACACACACACACACACACACACACACACACACACACACACACACACACACGTACGCTCTTTTGCTGTTCCTGTCTACCTTTACTGTCTGTCTGTCTGGCTGGCTGCCTCTCTCTCTCTGTCTTCCTGCCGCTCTTTCTGTCTGTCTGTCTGTCTGTCTCTCTGTCTCTCTCTCGGTTTCTCTTTCTGTCTCTGTCTAATCTCTCTCTCTCTCTCTCTCTCTCTCTCTCTCTCTCTCTCTCTCTCTGTTTCCTCACTCCAATTCTGTCTGCCTCTATCTCCAGCAGTCTATTCTCTCCTCTTTGTCTCCGGGGAAAAATATGAAAAAAGCTCTCTAAATTGAAAACAGAATCAAAACAATCGTACTTTGATTTACCATACAAAAAGAGACAAAAATTATTTAAAAAAAAAAAAAAAAAACAAAGAAAAAAATGGTTGGAATCCAACCCTCTACCATCTAGGCTCAGTACATCCACGGCAGCCCAGACATGCATTTGGAGCTATGCTTGGAAGAAAAAACGATTCTGTGGAAATGTATGTCTATCCTTATTAGCTGGTAAGAGCCTGAAGGGACTGGAAATACGTGCCTCTCTCTCTCTCTCTCTCTCTCTCTCTCTCTCTCTCAACATGGATGAGCTAACTGGCCTGGCGGGAATTGGGTTAATGGTCTCCCTTGAATCAGTTGGAGTGACTTCCCTTCTTCTTTCATCATTCAAAGCACATGTCTCAGCCGTTTATTGCGTTACACTCTCATGTCAGTGTGGAAAAGAAGGGAACGAAGTGTCGTGTCATGTATTGTGTTCCGTTCCTTTAGTGGTGAAGTGACGCAACGTGTACTGTCTGTTGATGGATGCGTAAGTTCACAGGAGAAGTCTTGAATGACACAAAGTTTCGAAAAGAATTGGTTTAACACTCTGGGAGTGCTGCCCTGTTAAAGGTATTACCATCGAAAACAATATGCATCTACTACCATTAAAAACTTCAATACTTCAACAGGGGCCACAATCCAAAAGCTCGCAAGAGAACTTCCCTTTAAAATAGACCTTCTTTTGTTTGAATATTGAAGTCGGGTTGGTTTAAACAATTCATGTGCCAAGTTTTGTGTTTCTTTAGCATTTATTAAGATATTTTTGTAATGCATTTTCTTTGATCCTCAGTTAAGCGCGCGCACGCACGCACGCACACAACACACACACACACACACACACACACACACACACACACACACACACACACGGACGCACGCACGCACGTACTCACACAGACACACAGACACACACACACACCACACACACACACACACACACACACACACACATACGCAGACACACACACACACACACACACACACACACACACACACACACACACACACACAGAGGAGGAAACTGTGTTTGAAGGCGAGTGAATAGCTGTCCCTGCTTAGAGTGGCATTTAGTTTGTTTGTTTGTTTGTTTTTGGCGTGTAACACTGGGAATTTCATTAAATATTATTTTATTCCATTCTGAGATGTTGAGAACAAGTGCGAAAGCTGGAAGATTAAAACTGTGGTGGGGGTAGTGAAGAACAGAGGTGGGAAGAGTGGGGGGGGGGGGGGAGCGGGGACAAAGGCAGGATGTTTGGGCATAGAGCGGCACTGCATGAGTGAAAGGAGTAGGGAGGGGGGGGATGAATCACCACCAATGCTCCCTACTCATCTCCTGGCCAAAAAACATAACCACAATTTTTACCAAATCTTTAGCGTTCACCTTTTTTTTTTACCAGGTCAAAACACTCCACCAGTCTTTTCTCGGGGCCTGCGGCATCAACCAATCCGGCATGCTTCCTTGTCTCTCGGCTCTTCCAGATGAACGGGATGTTTTCATCTTCCGCTCTGATTGTTGCCTTCAGGGAAGATGAGATGGAAAGGGACGAACTGGTGCAGTCTCTCCTGGTTGCTGGTGCTTTTTACAGAGTGTGGTGGTGGGGGCCTGAGACACGTGGTGCTAAAAGTGGGACGGGTGTTGCCGTGCTGGTGTGGAGAACACGTGTAGTGGGCCATCTGGTTGGTGCAGGGGCATCTTTGATCTTGGATTCCAACAGGTTGTTGCAGTGGTTTGCTGTGTGTTTCTGTTTGTGTACTGGAGAGGTGAGGAGAGAGAGAGAGAGAGAGAGAGAGAGAGAGAGAGAGAGAGGGGGGAGGAGAAGAGAGAGAGAGGAGGGAAAGTGCAGAGGGTAGTCGGCAGAGTGCTGCAGGGAAGAGATAGTGCCAGACAACTGACCAGCCAACCACCAGGCCAGTTGGGGAGATCACTACCCTACCATCCAACCAGTCTACCGATCAATCAACCAACCAGCAAGTAACTGACTAGCCAACCAACCAGCCAGGCAGCTAAGTAGACAACCATCAAACCAGTCAACCACGCAACCAAGCAAAGCCAATCAATTAACTAGCCCAGCAACCAACCATCCAACCAGCCAGCCAACCAACCAACCAACCAAGCAGCCAACAAACCAGCCAACCAAACACCAAGCCAACCAGCCAGCCAAACATCCAACTAACCAACCAGTCAACCAGCCAACCAGCAAACCAAACAGCCAGCCAAAAAAAATTTTTTTTAAAGCTATCCAGTTATCCGGTTGATTAGTATATCGACCAATCAGCCAACCCGCCTACCAAACAGCCAACCAACCAATCAACCAAGCAACCAGCCAACTAGACAATGAACGAACCAACCAACTATACAACCAACCAGCCAACCTACCAGGTAACCAGCCAGCCGGGTAACTAGCCAAACATCCTAGCAGTCAGCCAACTAACCAACCTACAGACCAACCGATCAACTGACCAACCAGACAACCAACCAGCCAGCCAAACAGCCATCCAGTTAATTAACCAACAAACCAGCCAGCCAGCTAGACAACCATTCCATGACCTAGGCAGCCAACCAACCAACCAACTAACGAACCAACCAACCAACCAACCAGCCGACCAGCTAACCAATCCGTTGACCAGCCAACCAACTGGTCAACTAACTAGCCACCCACTCACCCATCCAATATAACTAGCCAACCAGCAAACCAGTAAATCAATCTACCAACCACCCAGCTAGCCAGCCAATCAACTAACTAGCCAACCAATCATACCGCCGGTCAGCCAGGCAGCAAAACCAGTGGATAACCGAGAGAAACAGGGAAGCCCTGAGATTTTGAAGTGAAGAATTCTCATTCAAAATGCGACAGACAGACACACAGACAGACACACAGACAGACAGAGGGACGCAGGGGGAAAGGCTCGGGAGGAGCTCTATGAACCGGGCACACCACCGTCACCTCCCCCCTCCCCCCCCTCCCCCCCCCCCCCCCCCCCCCCACACACACACACACACAACACAAACGCTTGTCTTTTTCTCTCTCGGAAGAAACAATAAATAAAGCTAACGAGTACACAAATAAGAAGAAGAAGAGAAGAAGAGAAAATAAAGGAAGAACAGCTGTATGTACAGGTGCGGAAGACAGTATCCAATTACCTGCGCGTTCCCGCAGCTGACGCGAACAGCTGACACTGTTTTTAATTGTGTGTTTGTTGTGTTTGTTTGTGTGTTAATTTGTTTGTTTGCTCTCCCAAAGAATGTCTTTTCTTTGTACAAAATTTCACAGAACAGGCATCGGCCTCTGCACCTGTCCCCACATAAAAAGTATAACGACATAATCAGCCATGCATGAGTGTTTAAATATCAGGTCGTTGTGTGTCACCCCTCCCCTCCATCACGCACGTGCATATGCACTCATGGTACGCCCTCCACGCGCACGTAACACAACAACAACAGGAGCTGGATTCGCTTCTCATCTCTTGTGAATCGTGGAATTCTAGACGAGGAAGGAAGGAAGGAAGGAAGGACGGAGGGAGGGAGGGAGTGAGGGAGAGAGAGAGAGAGAGAGAGAGAGAGAGAGAGAGAAGGAAGAAGAGGAACAAGAGCAAGAACACGATGATGATGATGATGATGATGATGATGATGAAGGAGGGGGAGGAGGAGAGGGAGGATGAGGAGGAGCAAGAGGGGAAGAAAAGGAAGGAAAAGAAAGACAAGAAGACGATGACGACGACGACAAAGAAGATGAAGAAGTAGCAGTAGTAGTAATAGTAGTAGTCGTAGGAGTAGCAGCAGCAGCAGTAGCAGTAGTAAGAGTAGTAGTAATATGATTCCAGGATCCAAGGAGCAGAAAAGTGCCTGCTCTCAGGCTGATTCTGGACGCTAAACGCGTATAACTCTCCCAGAGTTCCTCTTCAAGAGAGCTTCACTCCAAACGTTTCTCGTCACACCTCTTCACCACTCCAAGACCAGTTCATTAATTTAGCTCTACATGCCCAAAAGCTATGCAGAGGTGTGGGGTTTTTTTTTGGTTTTGTTTTTTTTTTTTTTCGTTTTTACCTCTGTCACTGTTTATTCACAAAACGGGATTTTTTTTTTTTTTTTTTTTTTAGCATCCTTCACAAACAACCAACCTCACAAACACGCGCAAGTCGGTGTCTACTCGCATTTCCTTCCAACTATTTATTTATCCTCCGGCATATTTTCTCAGTAAACTGCCACGCAGGGAAGGCAAAAAAACAGTAACACCGTTTCCTCGGTTGGCTTTCACTTTCACTTTCTCTCAGCCAACTTCTTTGCTTTTAAGAAAACGTTTGTGCTTTATTTTATTTTTATTTATTTATTTATTTTTTGGTCATTGCGTCACACGTTTCTGTCAGCCATAGTTGGCATTTCCTCTCTCTCCCCCCCCCCCCCCCCCCCCCCCCCCCCCCCGCCCTCGCAGTGAAGTGTTCTATGCTTTCATTCAAAACGTTTTTTTTTTTTTTTTTTTTTTTTTTGTGTTACATCCACATGTTTTTTTACAGTGTCATCGACAGCTGTGTACATTTTTCGGACATGTGGCG
>CM065727.1:54692333-54694833 GCA_033310375.1 Conus canariensis
CTCAAGTTCTAAAGAACCAAGCATTTTTTGGAAAACGGTCAGATCTTTAACGAAGAAAGAATTCACACAAAGTAGCATCACTCCAGATTTGTGGTATAAGCACTTTAAGGATTTGTTTTCTTCCAGTGTCCATAATCACAATTTGGAGGAAAACCACGTGGACGTGGATATAAATGATGATGGTTCTGTAGTGATTGAAAATCTAGATTGTGATATTACAGAAGACGAAATACTTGTCGCCCTTAGAGCTTTGAAAAATAACAAAGCTCCTGGACCAGATGGTTTGATAAACGAATTTTATAAATATTCTAGTCCGTACGTAGCACCATTCCTTGTTAAATACCTAAACAAACTTTTTGAATCAGGAGTTTTTCCAGATGAATGGACAGAATCTGTAATCCATCCTTTGCATAAAAAAGGGGATATTGATTGCCCCGACAACTACAGAGGCATTTCCTTGTTAAAACGTATGTAGTAAGATTTACAGCTACATTTTGAATAAACGTCTCACTGCATGGGCAGAGGACAACGATATTATACATGAAGCGCAGGCTGGATTTCGTCGCAATTACAGTACAATAGACCATGTTTTCACTCTTTTAGCTTTAGTACAGAAGCAACTTCTTAGCCATTGTAAACTTTATGTCGCATTTATTGACTTTAAAAAGGCCTTCGATTTAGCAGATAGAAATTACTTGTGGACAGTCCTTAAGAAACACGGAATTAATGGTAGAATGTACAGAGCAATCAAGAGCATGTACAGTGTTATGAAAGCTAGAGTAAGAGTAGGTAGTGATTTGACAGACGCGTTTTTATGTCCTCTTGGAGTAAAGCAAGGTGAAATATGTAGTCCCATTCTGTTCTCTTTTCTGATCAATGAATTGGCTAATGATGTCCACACTTTAGGAAAACATGGCATCAAGTTGTCACCAGATGACATTTTGGAAATCTTTATACTTCTTTTCGCTGACGATGTAATTCTTTTGTCTTATTCTGTGACTGGCCTTCAGCAACAACTGAATATTTTAAAAAATACAGCTAGCAGACTTGGTCTTCAAGTGAACTTTGACAAATCTAAAATAGTTATTTTTAGAAATGGTGGATACATTTCATCAAAAGAAAAATGGTTTTACGGCGATAGAAAGATTGAGATTGTCAACAGCTATAAATACCTTGGTGTTATTTTTTTCTACTGGCCTGACATTTTCATACGCTTTGGAAGACATGGCTCTTAAAGCTAAGAAGGGTGTTCTTTGCATTTTAAAATTGCTGTGGACAGTTGGTGACCAGTCTCCTTCATTATTTTTTTAAGTTGTTTGACTGTCGGATCCAACCTATGCTCACTTACGCTTCTGAAGTATGGGGTCTTACGGCGGATCATACCATTATTGAAAGGGTGCATATGTTTGCGCTTAAAAGATTCCTGAACGTCAGTATCAGGACGCCTAATGCCCTGATTTATGCTGAAACTGGGAGGTATCCTCTTTACATATGTACTAAAACCAAATGTATAAAATTTTGGCTTAAATTAATAACAATGCCTGAAGGTCGACTCCCTTACAGGGCTTATAAAATGTTAAATAATCTTCATTGTAAAGACAAGAATAACTGGGTTTCTAATGTTTGCTTCACATTGTACCGCTATGGATTTGGTCACGTTTGGGAAAATCAAGGAGTATCTCATATTAATGTTTTTCTGTCTGAATTCAAACAGAGATTAATAGATTGTTTCCTGCAGAACTGGAATGGTGACGTTTCAGGAGAACGATTCTCTTTTTATACCTCTTTCAAGTCAGTTCCTAGTCTTCCGCAATCTGTGTTTAACATAAAGAACATTGCTGTTAGAAAAGTGCTCTTACGTTTCAGACTAGGTGTGTCACCACTGAAGAGTCATAAATATCGTTATACTGCCCGGTCACCTGACACAACGTTTTGCCCGTTTTGTAAAGATGTTCCAGAATCTGAACTTCACTTTTTACTTGTGTGTCCAAATTATTGCGACATCAGAGAAAAATATTTACCTCGCAAATTTTTCGCGCGACCATCAGCGTTTACAATGACCCTTTTAATTGCGAGTGAGAAATATTGTAATGTAGTTGGCTGGTACCTTTTTGAATCTTTGAAAAAGAGATTTCTCGATATGGAACGATCTTCAAACAATAATTAAGACCGAATATAACTTATAAAATAGTGTAAAACCTTTCATCATATGCTGATAGAACAAATGAGTGCCCAGAATCATTGTTGTTTTTAATCGGCACCGGAACAACATAACGTACATAAACAATCGGAATTCTAATATCGTTTCTGTTTCATATATTCATACATACACACCGTCATAAATATTCTCATATTTGCAAATATTATGGTAATCTATACGATTTGCGCATGCGTGCGTGCGTATGCGTATGTGAATATATGCGCGTACATGTGTTAGTCAACGTTATTGTGCATCTGTGTAGTGTGTGTCCGGTTTACGTATACATATATATACGAATGT
>CM065727.1:54699833-54702333 GCA_033310375.1 Conus canariensis
CAGGACGGTTGGCTGCACACCAAAGATCAATGCACCAAGGCCTTGCTTAAGGAGTCGAGTATTTATAGACTGGCGCAATTAGATTGTTGTCAGAGCTTTTCTTGTGTCTGAAAGTTGATTCTCCTCATTTTCTTTCATGTGACCATCAAGGTACAAGCCAAGTGGGTTTCCAAGCAGCCAGATTAAAGTCAAAGGTATGGGACTATTCGGGGATTTCCAGCTGGCGTCACGGGTGAGTGCAAATGTCTGAAATGTGACGTCAACTAGGGGGAAGGTCATGTGTTTGTAGACTGTTTCAGATTTCATCAGTGGAAATCCCCCAGCATAAGGAAAATAATTGGTGTGGGGAGTTGTTCTTTTGATCAATTATCCCGTTGAACATTAAATGCTGGCCCAAATAATGTAGCAGGCCTCAAAACGCGTACATGGATTATTATACAGTGTTTCAGTGTCAAATCCTAATTCTGGCGTGTGGTCGGTTACTACCTGACCCTGAAGGTTACCGTGAACTTTGACCGAAAGATGGAGTCGGCCGGCTTACACGGAAAATAAAAAAAAAAAAAAAACCACGGTGAGAACGTGCTAGTGACGTAGATAGGTGTGGAGCGGTGTGGTGCCAGCAGTATAGTCTTACCTCCTGAACTGTTGATGCAGATGCCTTTCCTTGTTGGGTAAATTAACCCCCCCTCCCTCCCCCTCCCCCCACGATCCCTCTTTCCCCCTCTCCCCCACCACCGCCCCGCACCTACATACACGTCAGCGTGAGCCTTGGATTTTTTTTTTCTTCAGCACAGCCTATGGGAGTGCCAAGGGTCAGGAGGTTTCCTCCGCCTCGTAAAATCTTCCACGGGGGACTTTTGATGTGTGTGTGTGTGTGTGTGTGTGTGTGTGTGGTGTGTGTGTGTGTGTGTGTGTGTGTGTGTGTGTGTTGTATTTCTGCTGTGTGTGAATGTGTTTTCTCTCTTTGTCTCTCTCCTCTCTCTCTCTCTCTCTCTCTCTCTCTCTCTCTCTCTCTCTCTCTCTCTCTCTCTCTGTGTATGGGTGGGTGATTGGTTGGGTGGAGGGGGTGTCCACTTTTTGTATTGTCTTCTTTCTTGTCGCTATGTTGTTGTTGTTGCTGCTGCTGCTGCTGTTGTTGTTTTTGTTCTTGTTCTCCTTCTTCTTCTTCTTCATCTTGTTGCTGTTGTTGAAGTGTGTACGGCTTGGTTCATACCGCTACTCTACCTTTTGATATGCTGCCTTGTTCTCCGAGTGTAGGCCCTATATCCGCTAGTTGTCTTTTTTTCCTTTGCGTTGTGAATAAATAAAACCTAAGCGGTGTAGACTGTGAGGACAGAGAGAGAGAGAGAGAGAGAGAGAGAGAGAGAGAGAGAGAGAGAAGAGAGACAGACAGACAGACAGACAGACAGACAGACAGACAGACAGGTGCGAACAGAAACGCCCGGTGTAGTTTTCGGACTACTTGCACAACTTGCATCACGGTGACGGCCGCAAACAGCTGACGCCATATCTCTTTCTCTTTCATCTCCTTCCCTCTTTCCTTCATCTTCTTCTGTTTCTCCTCTTCCTTCTCTCAGTCACTGTGTCCTCTTCTTGATACTTCTTCTTTTATCCCCTCCCTCCCCCCCCCCCCTCGCCCCACACACCTTCCTTCGCTTCGTTCCGGTCCTTTATTCACTTATTCATTTCATAGCTGACCTTTATTCGTTTTCTCTCATCTCTGTCTTTCCTTCTTTTATAGCCTCCATCCTTCATTCTGTTTCCTTCCTCACTCGTGTCCTTCCTTTCGTTGCATTTATTCCTTCCTTTCATTCCTGTCCTTTCTTTGTTCATTTCTCTTCTTTCTTCCTTAATCTGATTCCCTTTCTTTCTCTTTCGTTTTCGTTTCCTTTCGTACGTTTATGTAGTTTCGCTTCTGTCGTTTTACTTTTCATTTCTTCCTCTCTTTCTTCCTTTCCTTCCCGTCCTTTCCATTTCTTCCTCTCTTCATTTCTTTCCCTTCCTTTCCATTTCTTCCTCTCATCCTCTCCTTCCCTTTCCATTTCTTCCTCTCTTCCTTTCCTTCCCTTCCTTTCCATTTCTTCCTCTCTTCATTTCTTTCCCTTCCTTTCCATTTCTTCCTCTCATCCTCTCCTTCCCTTTCCATTTATTCCTCTCTTCCTTTCCTTCCCTTCCTTTCCATTTCTTCCTCTCTTAATTTCTTTCCCTTCCTTCCCATTTCTTCCTCTCATCCTTTCCTTCCCTTCCTTTCCATTTCTTCCCTCTTCCTTCCCTTCCCTTCCTTTCCATTTCTTCCTCTCTCCATTTCTTTCCTTTCCTTTCCATTTCTTCCTCTCTTCCTTCATTTCTTTTCCTTCCTTTTCTTTTATTCCTCTCTTCCTTCATTTCTTTAACTTCCTTTCCATTTATTCCTCTCTTCCTTCATTTCTTTAACTTCCTTTCCATTTATTCCTCTCTTCCTTCATTTCTTTAACTTCCTTTCCATTTATTCCTCTCTTCC
>CM065727.1:54727943-54730443 GCA_033310375.1 Conus canariensis
ATCCTCTTTTCCCCGTCACTTCTTCAGCACATCGAAAACGAAACCGAAAAAAGACTGCAGCGTTCCTGGAAAACAGGCCAAAATACAAAGAAACACACAAAACAAAGATCAAAAATACGCAGAAATTTTGTACTGTACAAAACACGCATGTAAATTTATTTTCGTCGAAAAGTCTTCTTTCGGTAATTATAAACGAAAATTGCTCAAAACAATACTTCTCTGATAGAAGTCAGCCAAAATTCTTCAGAGAGCATCTGCAAGTCGTTTTGCACTTAGGAGGTCATGTTCAGTAAGTGATAGTGGTAGAAGCAACTGCAGGAATAATGGCTGAAGTGGTGTATGGACACCCACTTTCGACAAAAGGTCACACTAACTACTTTGGCGATGAAAAGGGTAAGTATCATCAAGAAAATAATGATGATATCCGTGCTCACATGAAAACAGATTTTAGAACATGAAGAAAACAGTCATTATGACATTTAAGAAGCAGTTTTCACATGAAACATTTTCAAGTGAAAGAAAAATGGTGAAAAATTTATTTGCACTAGTTTTGATGCTAAAGCCGCAACAAATTTCTGACTCAAGTAATCTAGGCACAATGAAAACGGGTAGTTATGGGAGCTATTTCTGGCTTCCGGTATTATGGTACAGGTAAAGGGACAAAAGTCTTTCTCCGAAAGGATGAAGCTTTCTGAAGCGATTGTCCTAACGATGCTAGCAGCGTTGATAGTGTGTTGGTCCCCCGTAGACAATGATGTCAGTCATATGCGTTTAATATTTTGTGTTGACTACAAAAACATCGTTCATCTGTCGTCGAGTTGTTGGCTGTGCTTTCAAGAATCGTATACTAAGACAGGTGAGCGACAAGTTCTGAAATTCCGCTGGATTTTTGTGCTTCAGCGCCTGTTGGGATGAGTGGCAAAGTGCATGGACCTGGAAATGCTCAGAATCTCCCTGGGAAGAAACTACTGGTGGTCCGCGAGGTGAACAGAAAGAAGCGGCTACAGTACTTTGGGAGGAGAGGGAGGCAAATTCCACTGGAATGTGAACAACGAGAGGAAGGGAATCTTAGGTGATGAAATCACAGCCAGTATCACGTCAAACAGGATCATGAAACGAGGAGAAAAGCCGAAGAACAATGGCCAAGCACTTTCCCTGGATCGCGTCCATCGTGGTTCCAAGACGACATTGAGACTGATGGTGTGGGGGTGTCTCTGTTACCATCGGGATGGTCCACTCGTGTGTGTGTGTGTGTGTGTGTGTGTGTGTGTGTGTGTGTGTGTGTGTGTGTGTGTGTGTGTGTAAATATGAACAGTGAGAATTTTAAACCAGAACGCTTGAAAACAACTGCCTCTCTTTTCTCTCCAACCAGTACCCAAACGGACGCTGTGTGGGTGTTGTGTGTGTGGTGCGTGCGTGCGTGCGTGCGTGCGTGCGTGCGTGCGTGCGTGTGGTGTGTGTGTGTGTGTGTGTGTGTGTGTGTGTGTGAGGGGAGGGATGGAAAGGTGGGGGAGGCTGTGATGGAGGGAGAAGTTGGGGTACGGGAAGGTGCGAGGCTCCGCTTCTGAAGAACCCGGTTGGTCCTTTGATAATATTCTATCTACGACCTTCAGTGTCCTTGGACATGCGTAAGAACCTTTCTGTGAATACATGTAGAGACCCTGTCTGATCTTTTTCTTTTCATTTTAGTGTGTTCACACAGTTGTCATATACCGTATAAATGTACAGGAAATAGTATACTCTAAAAGAAAAAACGCTTACTTGAAAGTTAAAAAGACTTTTTATCTCAGGCATGCTTTGAATTCAAACACTCAAGAGAAACAGATCACTTTGAAACATGGCTAAGGAGGGGAGGGGGGGGGGGGGGGTTACGCATGTCTACTTCTTGCTGCTCTAAGCCTAGTTAGCAGTTACACGTGCGCTGCAAGGGGAAAAGAAAAGAATAAAGAAATGAAGGCTGGGGAGGGTGAGGGAGGAGGAGGGGGCTGAAGACGTGTCATAAATCCCGCTCAAGGATCATACTGTCTGGAAGCCTCTGTGTTTGTATCACTCGTTCAGTCACAACAGATAAAAAAAAAACCGGGGGTCCCTAGCTCTTTTCTCAGTTGTCTGACTGGAATAATAGTGACAATGACAGAGCGGTCCGTTGATCTTGGCTTCCATAAAACTAAATGTATTAAATCAAACAGGATAGTAGGGGCTTAGTGAATGGATGTAAGGATGAGCAGGGGAGGGAGCAAAAAAAAAAAAAAAGGTGGGGAGGGAGGGAGGGGCGGGGGGGGGGGGGGGGAAGAAGAGCGGGGAAGATGGAGTAGATGGGAGACGGAGAGGAAGGAGGTGAGGGTGGGTAAGGGGTGGGGTGGGGTGGGGGTGGGGGCTAAGGGGGAGAGAAGAATTGTCCATTGTTCGCTTCAGACAATGCAGTTCCGCTTCTCCTAGTGTGTTCTGTGACCGAGTTCTTACTCTCGCGCCAAGGACGTGATGACGTGTGTAATCCGTG
>CM065727.1:54745443-54750443 GCA_033310375.1 Conus canariensis
GCCTTAGAGATATGATGTTGGCCTTAGGGATATGTTGATGGCCATAGAGATATGACGATGGCCTTAGAGATATGATGATGGCCTTAGAGATATGATGTTGGCCTTAGGGATATGTTGATGGCCTTAGAGATATAATGTTGGCCTTAGAGATATGATGATGGCCTTAGAGATATGATGATGGCCTTAGAGATATGATGATGGCCTTAGGGATATGTTGATTGCCTTAGAGATATGATGATGGCCTTAGAGATATGATGATGGCCTTAGAGATATGTTGATGGCCTTAGAGATATGATGATGGCCTTAGAGATATGATGATGGCCTTAGAGATATCTTGATGGCCTTAGAGATATGTTGATGGCCTTAGAGATATGATGATGGCCTTAGAGATATGTTGATACGCTAGGGATATGATGATGGCCTCAGGAATATGGTGACGGCCTTAGGGGTATGGTGGTGATCTTAAGGATATGGTGATGCCTCAGGGATATGGTGATGACCTTAAGAATACGGCGATGACCTTAAGGACATGGTGATGCCCTTCACTTTATGATAATGACCTTAAACACACAGTAATGACCTTTGAGGTATGATAATGACCTTGTATATACAGTAATGACTTTTGAGGTATCGTAATGACCTTAGAGATACGACTGTGACATTGAAGGTATAATTGTGACCTTTAGAATACGATGGTGAACTACTTAGAATAATGATGATGACTGTGCATATCATACTTAACGTCATGGGGTAAAAGGGGGAAAAAAACAAAACGTGTACGACAAGGGAACAAAAACGCCGCGCACTCTGAATGAACAACCTCCCCCATGCACGATCGGAGACGTAGACCGTGGGGAAAAAAGACTAAAGAGAAAAAG
The DNA here is from genome assembly GCA_033310375.1 of Conus canariensis. Taxonomy (NCBI): domain Eukaryota; kingdom Metazoa; phylum Mollusca; class Gastropoda; order Neogastropoda; family Conidae; genus Conus; species Conus canariensis. Next base: position 54,746,322 of record CM065727.1, read on the forward strand.
AAAGAAAAGAAAAGAAAAGAAAGAAAGAAAGAAAGAAACGCCTTACCATTTTGACCAAACTGTTTTTCCAGCTACCCTGTTAACATATCTACAGACAGTCAGGCAGCACTGAATACCTTACCCTGCTTCTTCAATGATTATCTTGCTCTTGCTGCGCAGGGTTTTGGACATAATCTCCACCACAGAGCTTAGGTGCACACTCTGTCTATAAGCGCGTTGTACGAGCGGCGGTTTCCAACGCCCATTAGCGCCGAAACAGACTAAGCGTAAAGCAGTGATTGATGCGAGTGTGTGTGTGTGTGTGAGAGGGGGGGGGGTGGAGGAAGGAAGGGGGGGGTGGAGAAAGAGAATAATGGGTTAGAGGGTGGGGGAGGGGCACATCCCAATAGAGACAAATGCTGGTGATTAGGATGCCAGCGTGAGAGTGTGGTGCTTAATCAACCTGTGGGCGTTAATGACCTGCAGGTGAGATCAGCCCTAACACTTGTTGGTTGTTGTGCTGGAGACTTATGTGATGAGATGCTGCTGCTGCTGCTGCTGCTGCTGCTTGCTGCTGTTATATACAACTGTATCCCAGCTTTCTGACGTTGACCGTTTCCAGGCAGGGAATCACAATGAAGACGTCACTGGAGCAAGACCGGTGCCAGAATTCCAGCTGTTGAAGTATTCGTTTGTTTGTTGTTGTTGTTGTTGTTTTTTACCTTGTCTGTTTTGTTGATTCAATAGAAAAAGTTTTGTTTGTTTGTTTTTTGAGATTATATGTTTCCGAGCAGTACTGTTGGAGAATTGTTTCTCTGTTACCTGCGATTATTCAAACACTCACCCATCCCTCTCCCTGTCTCTCTCTCTCTCTCTCTCTCTCTCTCTCTCTCTCTCTCTCTCTCTCTCTCTCTCTCTCTTCTCTCTCTCTCTCTCTTTCTCTCTCTCTCTCTCTCTCTCCTTTCTCTCTCTCTCTCTCTCTCTCTCTCTGCGTATGTGTATGGAGAGAGGGGGCTGGTGGGGGGAGGGGCATGTATGTGGTGTACATACCAGTGTCTGTGTGTGCAGGGAGAGGAGCGGGAGAGTGGAGATGGATGAATGAAATGACACAGTGATGATTATATATACTTCGTTGTAGCTATTCCTGTTTCACTGAGGTGACATGGAAGATTAGTCAGCCAAAGTGCCTTCTTTTTGTCACATTTACCTTCCCGGAACCGAAAATGCATACGTACGAAACCGAACCAAAATGCATTACAACAAAACCAGTATGCATCCAGACGAAACAAACATGCATTCAAATAAATCCGACACGTTATAGGACGAAACTAACGTGCCATTAGGACAAAATCAGTATGCCTTAGAACAAAACCGACATGTGTAAGGATAGAACTGACATGCATTAAGACCACAAACCGATCCGCATGAAGACCAGACCGATACACATTAAGACCAAACCCGCATACAAGAAGACCAAACCGAGCTCATGAAGTCAAGACCGACCTACATTAAGACCAAATCGATATATATATTAAAGCGAAACCGACATACTTCAAGACCAAACCGACATACATGAAGATCAAACCGACATACTTCAAGACCAAACCGACATACATGAAGATCAAACCGACATACTTCAAGACCAAACCGACATACATGAAGATCAAACCGACATACATGAAGATCATGCCAAACCGACATACATGAAGATCATGCCAAACCGACATACATGAAGATCATGCCAAACCGACATACATGAAGATCAAACCGACATACATGAAGATCATGCCAAACCGACATACATGAAGATCATGCCAAACCGACATACATGAAGATCAAACCGACATACATGAAGATCATGCCAAACCGACATACATGAAGATCATGCCAAACCGACATACATGAAGATCATGCCAAACCGACATACATGAAGATCATGCCAAACCGACATACATGAAGATCAAACCGACATACATGAAGATCATGCCAAACCGACATACATGAAGATCATGCCAAACCGACATACATGAAGATCAAACCGACATACATGAAGATCATGCCAAACCGACATACATGAAGATCAAACCGACATACATGAAGATCAAACCGACATACATGAAGATCATGCCAAACCGACATACATGAAGATCATGCCAAACCGACATACATGAAGATCAAACCGACATACATGAAGATCAAACCGACATACATGAAGATCATGCCAAACCGACATACATGAAGATCATGCCAAACCGACATACATGAAGATCAAACCGACATACATGAAGATCATGCCAAACCGACATACATGAAGATCAAACCGACATACATGAAGATCATGCCAAACCGACATACATGAAGATCAAACCGACATACATGAAGATCATGCCAAACCGACATACATGAAGATCAAACCGACATACATGAAGATCATGCCAAACCGACATACATGAAGATCAAACCGACATACATGAAGATCATGCCAAACCGACATACATGAAGATCATGCCAAACCGACATACATGAAGATCAAACCGACATACATGAAGATCAAACCGACATGCATGAAGATCAAGCCAAACCGACATACATGAAGATCAAGCCAAACCGACATACATGAAGACCAAACCGACATACATGAAGATCATGCCAAACCGACATACATGAAGATCAAACCGACATACATGAAGATCAAACCGACATGCATGAAGATCAAGCCAAACCGACATACATGAAGATCAAGCCAAACCGACATACATGAAGACCAAACCGACATACATGAAGATCAAACCGACATACATGAAGATCAAGCCAAACCGACATACATGAAGATCAAACCGACATACATGAAGATCAAGCCGACATACATGAAGATCAAACCGACATACATGAAGATCAAACCGACATACATGAAGATCAAGCCGACATACATGAAGATCAAACCGACATACATGAAGATCAAACCGACATACATGAAGATCAAACCGACATACATGAAGATCAAACCGACATACATGAAGATCAAACCGACATACATGAAGATCAAACCGACATACATGAAGATCAAACCGACATACATGAAGATCATGCCAAACCGACATACATGAAGATCAAACCGACATACATGAAGATCAAACCGACATACATGAAGATCAAGCCAAACCGACATACATGAAGATCAAACCGACATACATGAAGATCATGCCAAACCGACATACATGAAGATCAAACCGACATACATGAAGATCAAACCGACATACATGAAGATCAAACCGACATACATGAAGATCAAACCGACATACATGAAGATCAAGCCAAACCGACATACATGAAGATCAAACCGACATACATGAAGATCAAACCGACATACATGAAGATCAAGCCAAACCGACATACATGAAGATCAAACCGACATACATGAAGATCAAACCGACATACATGAAGATCAAACCGACATACATGAAGATCAAACCGACATACATGAAGATCAAACCGACATACATGAAGATCAAACCGACATACATGAAGATCAAACCGACATGCATGAAGATCAAACCGACATACATGAAGATCAAACCGACATACATGAAGATCAAACCGACATACATGAAGATCAAACCGACATACATGAAGATCAAGCCAAACCGACATACATGAAGATCAAACCGACATACATGAAGATCAAACCGACATACATGAAGATCAAACCGACATACATGAAGATCAAGCCAAACCGACATACATGAAGATCAAGCCAAACCGACATACATGAAGATCAAACCGACATACATGAAGACCAGACTTACATACATTAAGATCAAACCTACTACATTGATACAACCAAGCCGACCTACATCAAGACCAGTCGGACATACCTGATGACCGAACCGACCTACATCAAGACCAGAACGATACACATTAACACAAAACCGACCTACATCCAAACCAAGCCAGCCTACATTAAGACCAGACCAGCATACATTAGCACAAAACCGATAGACCTTGGGACCATACCAGCACGCATAAGAACCAGCCCAACATACATTAACACGAAACCAACATACACTGGGACGAAACTCACATACATTAAGACCAAACCCACATGCATGAGGTTAAGACCGACGTACATCAAGACCAAAATCC
>CM065727.1:54775443-54786408 GCA_033310375.1 Conus canariensis
CCTCCCCCCTAGTCTCCTCCCTCTCATCCTCCCCCTCCCGTTTCCGCCTTGTCCCTCCTTTCTTGCACTCCTTCCCTCTCTCCTCCTCTCCTTCCTCTCCTCCGTTACCCTTTCTCCTCTCTCGCCCTCCCCTTCCCCCGTTCGCTGTCTCTCACCCCGCTTCTCTGGTTCCCCCTTTCCCCCCTCCGTTCCTCGCCTCTCCTCTTCCGAGTCCCTCCCCTCCGTTGCTCTGTCTCCCTCACTCCTCGCGCTGTTCCCCCCCTTCCCCCCTCCCGTTTCTCTCTCTCATCACCCCCCGCCCCTCCGTTTTGCCCTCTGGTCCCCCCCTAGCACTTCTCCCTCCTCCTGTCTTCCCCTCCGTTCCCCTCTCCTCCCTCCTCTCCCCTCCCCTCCGTCTCCTCTCTCTCCCCTCTCCCTCTCCTTCTCTCCCTCCCGCCCCTTTTCTCCTCCTCTCCTCTCCTCTCCTCCTCCCCCACCTCTCCCTCCCCCCTCCTCCCTCTTCTCTCCTCCCTCTCCCTCCCCCTCTCTCTCTCTTCTCCCCTCTCTCCTCTCTCTCTCCTCTCCCTCTCCTCCGTCTCTCCTCTCTCTCCTTCCTCTCTCGTCGTCCCCTCCCGTCTCCCTCTCCTCCGCCTCCTCTCCTTTTCTCCCTCCCCTCCCTCCTCCTCTCGTTCCCTCCCTTCCTCTCGTCTCTCTCTCTGTCGTCTCCCCTCTCCCCCTTCCCTCTCTCCTCTCCTCCTCCTCTCCCCCTCCCTCTCCCCTCCTCTCCTCTCCCTCTCCTCCTCCCTTCCCTCCCTCTCGCTTCTCTCCCCTGCCCTCGGTCTCTCTTCCCTCCTCCTCTTCTCTCCTCTCCCTCCTCTCTCTCCTCCTCCCTCTCCTCTCTCTCTCCTCTCTCCTCTTTCTCCCCTCCCTCTCCCTCTCGCCCTCCTCCTCCCCCTTTCCTTTCCCCCTCTTCCTCTCTCCTCTCCCCTCCTCTCTCTGTCCCCCCCGCTCTCTCTCTCTTCCCTCCCCTCTCCTTCTCTCTCCTCCTCCTCCCTCTCTCCCTCTCCCTCTCTCCTCGTCTCTCCTCCCTCTCCGTCCCCCTCTCTCCCTCCCTCCCTCTTCTCCCCCTCCTCTCCCCCTCCCCCTCTCTCCCCCTCTCTCCTCCCCCTCCCCTCCCCCCCTCCTGTCCTCTCTCCCTCCCTCTCCTCCCCCTCTCCTCTCGTCCCCTCCTTTTCTCCTCTCTCTCCTCTTCCCCTCCCTCCCCTCCCCCTCTCCCTCTCTCACTCCTCCTCCTCCTTCCCCTCCCCTTGTCTCCCCTCCCTCCTCTCTCCCCTCTCCTCCTCTCTCTTTCCCTCCACTCTTCCTCTCCCTCTCCTCTTCTCCCTCCCCTCCTCTCTCCCCTCCTCCCCTCTCCGTTCCCTCTGTCCCCTCCTCAACCTCCTCTGTCTCCTTCTCTCTCTCCCCTCTCCTCCCTCTCTCCCTCTCCTCTTCTCTCCTTCCTCCCTCGTCTTCCCTCCCTCTCTCACCCTCACTTCCCTCTCTCTCTTCCCTCTTCCCTTCCCTCCCTCTCCTCTCTCTCCCCTCCCCCCGTCCCTCTCTCGCTCCTCCCTCTCCGTCTTTTCCCTCCTCCTCTCCTCTCTCCCTCTCCCCCCTTCCCCCCGCCCTCCTCCTCTCCCTCCCCCCCCTCCGTTCCCCCATTGCCCCCCTCTTTCCACCGCTTTCCCCTCTCGTCTTTCCCCTCCCCTTTCCCTCTCTCTTTCCTTCCTCCCTCCGTTTTCCCACTCCATCCAACTTTTTTTTATTTATTTTAAGGGGAAAGGGCGTTAGAGCACCCCATTCAAAGGGCTTTTAACCCCCCCTTTTTTCCCCAAACACCCCCGGGCAAAAGGGGGGAGAGGGGGGGGGGGAGCTTTAGAGTGGGGGGCGGGGAAAAGGAGGGAAAACGGGAAAAAGAAAAGAGAAAAGAAAGGAAAAAAAGAGAAAAAAGAGAGAGAGAGAGAGAAGAAAACCCCCAAAAAGAAAAGACCCGAAAAGACCGGCCGGGGGAGCCCCCGGCGAAGAGAGAGAAAAGAAAAGAGAGGGGACGACAAAAACAGACCCCCGACCCAGACAGGGCAGAGAAAAAAAGGGGGGATAAACACAAAAGACAAAATAGATAAATAAAAAAAACAAAAAACCCCCATGGGGGGGCACATATGGGGGCACAAAAAACCCCCTAAAAATCACGCACACACACCCCAAACACCCCACAACACACCACCACACACACCCCACCACACACCCCACCCCCGCACACAAAAACACACACAAAAAACACACACCAAAACACAAACCAAAAAAAGGGACCACCACAAAGGAAACCCCAGGGGACGCCCCTCCCTCCCCCAAATACCTTCATACTCACATAGCCCTGTCCCCGTTGTCGGGGCCCCCCGGGGGCCCCCGGTTCCCCCGGGGCCCCCCCTTCCCCGTCCCCCCCCTCCTTCCCGTCCCCCAAATTTTTTCCCCCCCCCTCTCTCCCCTTCCCCCCCAATTTTCTCTCTCCCCCTCCCGCCCCCTCTCTTTTTTAAAATCACCCTTTCCCCTTTTTTTCCTTCCCCTCCCCTTTTCTGAGGCAACCAACGCACGCACGCACCCCCACGCATGCAAAGCAACAACAAACACAAAACAAAACCCAAAACCACACCAAAAACACCCCACACACACTACACAAAACACCCCACAAACCACCCCCCAACGCTTCTCCCCCCCACCCCCGGGCCCGCCCCTTTTTCCCCCTCCCCGGGAAAGGAAAAATTTAAACCCCCGGGGGGCCCAAAAAAAACCCCGAAAGAAAAAAAGAAAACTAAAAACAGAAAAAAGAAAAACCGGGGGCGGATGGGGTTTTTCCCCGCCCGGAAATTTTTTAATTTTTTGATGTGAAAAAAATAACTGGAAAAAAAAAAAAACGAACGAAAAAAAAAGAAAAGGAAAAGGCCCAGGAAAACGAGGTGACATTTGGCAACACAGGGGGCCACAGAACCAGCCCAGCGGAAATGAATGATTGGGTGGTAAAAATATTTTTAAAAGAAAAAAAAAATTAAAAAAAAGGGGGGTGGGGCAGGGGGGGGGGGGGGGGGGGGGGGGTGGGGGAGGAAGGGTAGGGAGAAGGGGGGCAAAAAAATGTGGAAGAAAAGAAAAGAACCCAGGGGAATGGGAAATGGGGAAGCTGGCCAGCAGACGCCTTTTTCGGCTTTTCTCCAATAAAAAGGACAAAAGAAAGTAAGAAGGAAAAAAACCAAAAAAAAAACAATAATAACACAAAACAACACGCCAAACAAACAAAAAAATACCAAAGGATATATTAGTGGGGTACATTTAGGCCCCCTTATTAACTATACTAGGCAAGGCCAAACCACCGAAAATAGGTAACCACAAGAAAACCACAAGAAAAAAAACAACAACAAAACAACAAAAAGCACGAGTACCCCCAGGGGGAAACCGAAAGGGTTCTAACAGGAAGGCCCAGGCGGTGGTGTAAAAAGAATAGGGTAATATGAAAGATGCGCTAAAAATAAAAAACACTAACCTAACTTTTTTCGTTAAAAAAAAAAATTGGCTCCGCCTTCCTCTATTCTCTCTCCCCTCTCTCTCTCTCTCTCTCTCTCACACACTACACCCACACCCCCCCACCCCCCCCCCCCCAACCCACCCCCCCCCCCCGGCCCACCCACATACCCCCACCCCCCCACCACCCCCCCCACCCCCAACCCCCGCCCCCCCACCCCCCCCCCCCCCCCCCCCACCCCACCACCATACCCACACACCCCCAATAAGAGCAAGGACCCACTCCAAAGGTATTCCCATGAAGAGAACCAGCCGAGCCCATCCAACGGGCCCAATAAGGTACAGACGAAGGACAAGAATAAGAAAGACCAGCAGAAGGAGACGGCAGGACGAACGAAGAAAGCCCGCATGGAGACCGGAAGAAACGGCATGGAATGAAAGCCCCTTGAGAAAACATAAACACGTCGACACAAACGCGCGATGGGGCGGGGTGCCACGGGGGGGCCGACAAACCACCGGGTGTAAAAACAAAAAAAACAACAACCAGACACAGACACCGAACAAACAAACACCAATCCGGAACGGAGGAAAGAAGATTTTTTGGCATCCAGATGGCCAACGGGCCGGGAGACAGCGGGGGATTTCATTCCAGGTTACAAACAGTGGGATCCCTGTTTATACTGGCCATCCTGGGTCTTGGTAAAAATAGGTAAAAGGGTGGGAGGAAGGGTTAGTGGGTATGGGTGAGAACCCTTGGTGCGTGGGGGGGTAGTGTGTGGTGGGGTGTGGTGGGTTGTGTGGGTGTTGTGTGGGGGTGTGTGTTAGGTGGAGGTGGTGTGCAAGAGCAGAGAGAGAGAGAGTTGTGTGGGGTGGGGGGTGTGGGAGGAGTTGGGGAGGTGGACACGAGAGGTGTGTAAGTACACACCACGTCGTCGAGGGGGGGGAGAGAGCGTGGGGCGGGGGGTGGCGGGGTAGGTGCGTACATATCGGCGAGAGCGAGTGCGTGACAGCGGTGGGTGGTGGGGGGATAGAGCACCTGGATGTGTTTTGACGTGGGGTGGGCGGTTGTGGTGGTGGGTGTGTATGTGGGGTGGGCGTGGGGGTTGGGGTATGGATGTGGGGGGGGGTGATGTTGGTTTGGTGTGTAGTGGTGGGGGTGTGCGATGTGTGGGGGTAGGGGTGGGGGCGGTTGGTTGTTGTGGTGGGTTGTGTGGGTGTGGGTGGGGGAGAGTTGGTTGGGTGGGGTGGGATGGTGAGTGTGTAGTGAGGGTGAGGGGGGTGTGGGGGGAGGTGGGGGGAATATCTAAAGGTTGGGGGGTGTGGGTTGTGTGGAGACCCCCTCATGTGTGTGTTGTGACAGTGGTGTTGTGGTTTGTGTGAGGTGGACAGTGGTTGTGGTGTTGGGGAGGAGTTGGTGGAGGTTGTGGTTGGGGTGGGGTATAGTGTGGTTGTGACGTCTTCCAAGATGTAGAGGTGAGATGGGTGGGGGTAAATGATGGGGGGGGTGGGGGTGAGATGGTGGTAGTGTGATGGTGAGTGGTGATGTTGGGATGTGTGTGAAACTCTGCGAGGGGGGGGGTGTGGTGTGGGTGGTTTGTGGAAGGAAAGGACAGGGGGGGGGGGGGGGGGCAAGGAGAAGGAAGGAAAGCAGCTGGCCAACCACAAACAACCATGAGGGAAGGGGAGGAAGAAGAAAAGGAGTAGAAGAGGAGATTGGGGGTGGGGGTAATTGGGTGGAGGGGTGAAGAACAGGGGGAGGAAGGGGGACAGTAAGAGAAGAGAGAGAGAGAGAGAGAGAGAGGAGAGAGATGAGAGAGAGGAGAGAGACAGAGAGCAAGCCACGAGCGGAGAAAGCTACCAGACAAGACAGACAGAACAGAGAAGAGCAAGGAACAGACCCCAGAACAGACAGAGGGGAAACGAACGGGGAGAAATGAAACGTTGTGCAAGGCTAAACCCAGGGGACGGGACCCTTTTTTTATACAAAAACCCCTTCCCATAAGTAAGTTAAAAAAAGTAAATTTAAGTTTTAAGAACCTCAACCTGAAATGTATACCTCCAGAAAAATAAACTTGCTTTTTGCCCATCGCCGTTTATTTTCGTGCATAAAAACCAGCCCCGAGTGGCCCCCCTGGCGCACGTATCTGTGTGGAGTGCGCAATGTTTTTTTGGCCTTGTAAACGCGTGGGGCGCGCGCCCGCCGGTTGCCGTGGGGCCGGGTTGGCGTGTGTCCCTGTTGTTTGTGCCGGCGCCCGCGCGCGCGTGTGGGTGGTGTGGTGTTGTGTGGGTGGCTGGCTTTCAGTTGTCCCTAGCCACCCGCTAAACAGCAAACTTCTTCCGTCCAGATCTGGGTTTTTCCTTTCTAGTGGCCTTTACATGGCCCTATCCCCTTTCACTGGCTTCTCCCCCTAAAAGAAAAAAACACAATCCCCCACCCCTCTTATCCTCGGTCCCTGTTTCTGTCCCTCTACCCTCTCTCTCCTGTCTCCTCTCCTGTTCTCTTGTCCTAATCTTGGTCCCCCCCACTCTTTGATTTCTTGATTTTTTCCTTCATGTGGGGAAGCTTGGGGGGGGGGGGGGGGGGGGGGGGGGGGGGGGTGGGGCTGTTGAGACGGGCGGAGGCGATGGAGTGTGGGGATACGCACCCTCGCGGCCCCTCGTTCCGGTGCCGTGGCCCCTCTTTTCCCCCTTCCTTGAGACCTGTCCGTTGATTCCGTCTTCCTTTCTTTCTTTGTCCTTCTTCCGTGAGGTCTTCCCTTTCGTAGGGTTGGTGGGGTCGAGAGCATTTGGGGTTCGTTTCCCCTCCCTCCGCGTCCCTCCTCCCTTCCTTTCTTTCCTTCCCTTCTTCCTTCTTTTCTTTTTTCTCCCTCCCTCCCTCCTTTTCCTTTCCCTTCTTTTTTTTCCCTTCCTTCTTCCCCCTCGGCCCCTCCTCCCTCCCTCCTGCCTCGAACACACACACTCTCTCTATTATTCTCCTCGTCCCTTCTTCTTTCTGCTGTCCCCTTCCTTCTCCTTCGTTCTTCAATTCTTTCTCCTTCTTCCTCCTCCCTCCTGCATTCCTTCTTCTGCCTCTTCCCTTCTCTCCCTCCCTTCTTCAGTCTGTCTGCTTCCTTCTTTCGTCCCCCCTTTCCTTTCGTCCTTCTTTCCTCTTTTTCCCTACTCCTTCATCTCCCCTTATTTGGTACCCCTTTTCTTTGGGTGAATTGGGGTGTACTTCACCAAGACTTGGGCTACCATGGGTTTCCCCATCTTATCTATCTAAATCTGCCTCCGGCCCCTGGGTGGGGTGTGGCCTTGTTTTGGTTGGCTGGGGGAAACCCTCCACAGTTGGGGGGTGGGCAAGGATTAACTGATATTGCACCAGTGCTTGTTATCACGCTGGGGGTCCTTATCTTTTTCTTTTCTTTTTTTTTTCTTCCTTCTTCCCCTTCTGACAGTTTTTGTTGTCCTATTTTGGTCCCAAAAATTGTTAAGGAGGTAGCTAATTTTGTTCCCCCTAATATTGTTTCCTTTCTTCGTTCTCTTCTCTCCCCCCCTCCCCCCCCTCCTCCCCCCCCCCCCCCCCCCCCCCCCCTCCCCCTTTTGTTTTTTTTTTGGTTGGGGTTTGGGTTTTTTTTGGTTTTGGGGTTTTTTTTTTTAGATGTTTTTTTTGGGGGGCCCCATGGAAAATTTTTTTTAAAAAATTGGGGAAAAAAGGCGGGGGCAATCTTCCCCGGGGGTTTGGGTTTTGGTTGTTTTGTTGTTGTGGGGGTGGGGGTTTTTTGGGGGTGGGTGGGGGGTGTGGTTTTAAAGGGGGGTTTTGGTGTGGGTTTTGGTTTTTTGGGGGGGGGGGGGTTTTGTTTGTGGGTGTGGGGGTGTGGGTTGGTTTTTTGGGGGGGGGGAGGGGTTTTTGGTTTTTTGGGGGTTTTGGGGTGGGTGGTGGTTTGTGTTTTTTGTTGGGGTTTTTGGGGGGGTGTGTGTTTGTGTTGGGGGGGGGGGGGTTTTTGGTTGCTTTGTTTAAAATTTTTTTTGGGGGGGGTGGGGGGCCGTGTGGGGGGGGTGGGGGCCCCGATGTTTTGGGGTTGTTTGGTGGTGGGTGTTGTGGTGGTTTTTGGTTGGGTGTGTGTGGGGGGGGGGGGGGGGTGGGGAAGGGGGAAGAAGGGGGAAAGGAGAGGAGAGAAAAGAGGAAGAGAGCGAGGAGGAGGGGAAAGGGGGGGGGGGGGTTGGTGGGTTTTGGGGGGGGTTTTGGGGTTTTTTTTTTTTGGTTTTTGGGGTGTGTTTGGGTTGTTTTGGGGTGGTTTTTTTGGGTGGGTTTTGGTGGTTTTTTTGGGGGGGGGTTGTGGGGGTTGGGGGTGGGGGGGGGGGGGGTGTGTTTTTTCCCCCCGAGTGTCTGTATGGTTTTTTTGGGGTTTTTATGTGTGGGGGATGCCCCCGCGTGGGACGGGGGTGTTTCCCCCCAGTTTGGGGTTGGGGGGTGGCCCGTGCCCTGGCGGGCGTTTTTTGGGGGGTGGCCCCGGGGGCGTCCCCCGTTTTGGGGGGGTTAAATGGGAAAAAGTTTTTTTTTAAAAAACAACCCCAAAAAAAAACCCCTTGAAAAACTGTTTTTTTGAGATCAAAGAAAAAAAGGGTTTTTGGGGCCCCCCCCAACCCCCAGCTCCAGCCCCCCTTCCCTGCCCAAAAAAAACCCCCATTAAAAAACCCCTTCCATTTTTTCCTCCCCCCCCTTACTTTCCCCTTTTTTCCCCCCCCCCCCCCCCCCCCCCCCCCTTTTTTTTACTTACCTGCTTCGGTTTTTTTTTTTTGGTTTTTTTGGGGGCCCCCCTTCTCCCCCTTTTTTTTTTTTGGTTTTTTTTAATTTTTTGGGGCAAGGGGTTTTGGGGGGGCCCTTCAAAATGAAAGGCTAAAAAAGGGGGGAAACCCTTTCGGGGAAAAAAAAATCGTTTTTCCCTTGCGCCGGGTTTTTTTTTTTTTTCGTTTTGCCAGATACCACTGGGGGGGGGAAAAAAATTCCCCCCAAAGTTTACGCCAAAACCACAAGCCACTCCCCCCCCCTTCTCTTCCCTTTTCTTTTCCCCCCCCCTCCCCGTTCCCCCCTTTCCCCTCCTCTTCCCCTCTCTCCCCCCCCTATGTCTGTTTCCCGTCCCCCCCTTTTTATCGTCCCCGGGTTTTGGTTCCCCCCGGTTTCCCCCCCCCCTCCTTTTCTATCCCCCCCCCCCTCCCCCCCCCCTGGTGTCCTTCTGCCCCGGGCTGGGCTGTTCCCCCCCGGGGGCCCCCGGTTTTTTCCCCCCTTTTTGGGCCCCCCCCTCTCCCTCTCTTTTCCCCTCTCCCCTCCCTCTCCTCCCTCCCCCTCAAACCCCTTTTTTAAAAACCCCCTTAAAACCCCCCCCAAAAACAATTCCCCCAAAAAAAAAAGGGGAGAAAGGGGGCCCGGAAGAGACAGAGAAAAAAAGAAAAGAAAAGAAAAAGGGGAGAGGAAAAGTGGGGGAAGACAGAACCCCCAAAAAAAGGGAAAAACCAAAAACAAACAAAAAAAGAGATTTGGGAAAAGAAAAAGAAAAGGGGAAAAAAAAGAAGAAAAAGAGGAAAAAAGGGGAAAAAAGGGGGAAAAGAGGGAAGAAAAAAGAGACAGAGAACAGAGAAAAGAAGAGAGAGAAAAAAAGAGAGAGGGAAAGGGAAGAGGGGAAAACCCCCGGAAAAAAAAAAAAAAAAAAGACAGAGAACCCGAGACAGAAAACCCCGACCATAAACCCCAAAAAGGGGGCAGAGAGAAAACTTTTAATTTAATGAAAAAACCCCTTTTTTTTATGGGGAGGAGGGGTTTTTTTTTTTGCCCTTTTTTTAAAAAAAGGGAAAAAAAAAAGCAAGGGGGGAAAAGGGGGGGGGGGGGGGGGGGGGGGGGGGGGGGAAAAAACCCCCCCCCTTCAATTTTTTTAAAAAGAAAGCCCCCGGGGGGAAAAAAAAAAAAACCCGTTTTAAAAAAAATAAGTCCCAAAAAAAAAAGGGGGGGGGGTGAAAAAAAAAAAAAAAAAAAAGAAAAAAAAGGGGCCCCCCCCAAAAAACCAAAAAAAAAAGGGGAAAATTTTTTTTTAAACACCCTGATTTTTTAAAAACACAAACACAAAACCAAAACACACCCCACCCCACCACAAAAACCCCCCCACACCACACAAAACCACCCCCCACACCCCAAACCCCACCCACAAAAGCAACCACACCCCCCAAACAACCCAAAACCCCCAAAAAACACACAACCCCCCCCCCACACCCCCCCCACACCCCACCAAACCCACAACACACCACCACAACCCCACACAAACACCCCCCAACCCCCCCCCAAAATAAAAACAAAAACCCCCCTACTTTTTTTTTGTTGTTTTTAAACCCGGAATTTTTCCCCCCCCAAACCTTTTAAAAACGGGTTTCCCCCCCCTTGTTTTTTTGGGGACCCCCCCTTTTTTTAAACAACAAAACCCGGGGGAAAAAAAATTTTTACTTTTTTCCCCAAAACCCCCCCCAAAAAAAATTTTAGCCCAGAAACAAAAAAGCTTTTTAAAAATTAAAAAATCCCCCTTTTCCCCCCCCCCCCCCCCCCCCCCCCCCCCCCAAAAAAAACCCCCCCAAAAAAAAAACCCCCAAAAAAAGGCCGGGGGAAAAAACATACAAACCCCCAACCCCAAACTAAACCCAAACCCTCACGAAAAAAAACCCCGATTTTTAAAGCCCCCAACCCAACCCCAAAACCCCAAAAACACGCGGGGCGCCCCCCCCAAACCCCCCCCCCCCCCCCCCACAGCACACACCCCAAAAACATACACACCCCGGTTTCAAACCCCGGGGGGCGGTCCCCCCCCCAAAAACAAAAAACCCCAAAAACAAAAAACCAAATTTTGGGGAAAAATTTCAAAACCCCCAACCCCTTTATACTAACACACACAAACGCCCCCCCCCCAAACCCACCCAACCCCCCCACCACCAAACCCACCACCACCCCAAAATTTTTTTTTAGCCCCAAAAAAAAAAAAAGGGGAAAAACAACGAAAAAAAAAAACACAACAAACAAACAAAAAAACAACAAAAACAAACACACACCAAATTTCTACCCCAAAACCCCAAACCCTCCCACCAAACCAAAAAAAAAAACCCCCCCACCCCAATTTTTTCACCAGAAAACAAAACCACATTTCACCCAAAAGAGGGCCCCCCAACCCCCCTACCCCAAACCCCCCCCAGACCCAAAAACCCCACACAAAACAACAAAGCCGCAAAAAGCAAACCCCCACAACCCCCCAAAAAAACAAAACCCCCACACAAAAACCAAAAACCCACGCACACACAAAACCCACAACAAAAACACACACACACCACACCAAACCCACCCCCAATTCCCCCCCCAATAAAAAAGACCCTTTTTTGAAAAATTCCCCCCCCCTTTTTTTAACTCATCACTTCTAAGGATTCCCC
>CM065727.1:54786508-54794008 GCA_033310375.1 Conus canariensis
GAGTAAACGGGGGGAATCAGAAAAGTCGGTTATTAGGGAATTGTGTGTGTGTGGTGGTGTGTGGTGTGGTGTTGGGTGTGTGTGTGGGGTTGGTGTGTGTGTGTGGTGTGTGGGGGTTGTGTGGTGTGTGTGTGTGCGTGGTGCGTGTGTGTGTGTTTTGTTTTTCTGTTGTGTGTATCTGTGTGGTTTGTGTGAAAGGGGGGGTTTGTGTTGTTTTGGGGTATGTGTGTTGTCTTTTGGGGGTGGTGATGGGGGTGGTGGTAGTGGGTGGGTGTGTGTTGTTGTTGTTGTTGTTGTGCTGTTGTTGTTTTCGTTGTTTTTCAGTTTTTGTTTGGTGCTAAATATGGTGGGGGGTGGTGGTGGTGGTGGATTGGTGTTTTGTGGCGATGTGTGGGTTTTTATAATGTAGGTGTAGTTTGCTAATGTGTGTTGTATGTGTTTGTTGTGTGTGGGTGGCGCGCGCGTCTGCAGTGTGTGTATTTGTGTGTGTGGGTGTGGGGGGGGGGGGGGGGGGGGCGCGCACGCGTTTTTATGAGTGGTTGCGTTGTGGTGTTTCATGCGGTTTGTTCTAGGTTGGTGATCGGTTGGTTGTATGTTTTTTCGCTTGTTTTGGTTTTGTTTTGTTGTGGTTTTGGTTCGGGGGGGGGGGGGGGGGGGGGGGGAGGGGGGGGAATTTATTTTTAGCTGTTTGTTCGCTAAATGAGGGGGGGTTTTTGAAAGTTAAGTGTTTTCAGTTTGTTGTTAAAGCGTCAAAAAAATGCTGACAGTTTTGTACGTTTTAGGAATCCGTGAAACAACGAAAATAGTGGTGTCTGTCTATCTGTGAGGTGTGGGTTTTTGTGTTTGTGTGTGTGTGTGGGGGGTGTGTGTGGTTTTGTGGTGGTGTGTTGTGGGGGTGTGTGTGGGGTTTTTTTTTTGTGTGGGGTGTTTGTGGGTGTTTTGTGTTTTGTGCGTTGTTTGGGGGTGTGTGGTGTGTGTGTGTGGGGGTTGGGTGTGTGTGGTGTGTGTGTTTTTTCCAAAATCACTTTTTTTTTAAAATTGATCACACTCCAGGGGTTTGGGGCCCTTTTCTTTCTTTTTTTCTAATTTGGGGCTTATGAAAGGGGTTTTTAATTGCGGCGTCTGTTAAAGACAGGAATTACCCCCCCCCCCCCCCCCCAAACCCCCCCCCCCAAAAAAAAATTCCTGCTTCTGGTTTCCTTATTCAACAAGCCCCCAAACCCCTCCCCCCAAAAAATATAGGTTTTCATAAATTAGAGTTTTCTCCCTGTGCCCCTCTTCTGTATTTGTTTTCTGTCTTGTTCTTTTTTTTCTTTCTTCAGTCCTCTTTTCCCCCCCCCCCCTCTCTCTGTTCTCTCTTCTCTCTTTTCTGTCTCTGTTCTTCTCTTCCTCTTCTCTCTCTTCTCTGTCTGCTTTCTCCCCCTGCTCTTTCTCTCTTTTTCTCTGTTTGTTTTGGGTCTGTCTTTCTGTCTGTCTGTCTGTCTCCCCACTCCCCCCTCTCGCCCCTTTTCTGTTTCTTGTCTTTTCTCTGTTTTTCTCCCCGTTTTTCTTCTCTTTCTCTGAAATTGTATGTGGGCGTTAGAGGGTTTTTAATGTTTGAGAAAAGAGAGGGGAGAAGATAGAGAGGACAGAAGAAGAAGAAGACAGACAGACAGCAGACAGACAGGCAGATAGACCAAGGGGGAGGAGGGATAGAAAGAGGAAAACAGACAGACAAATTTTAAAGAGAGACAGACAGAAAGAGAGAGAGGGGAAAGAGGGAAAGAGGACAGACGGAAGACGGGAAGAGGAGAGAGAGTGCTTGTGGCTTGCGTCATTGGCTTTCCACATTTGGTATCGGGCGAACGAACCGCAAAGCGCAAGGGGAAAATTTTTCTGTTTGACCGCAAGTTTCCCTTAGCCTTTCCCCTAAATGCCGACACCCTGACCTGTAATTAAACCAAAGAAAGAAGAGAAGGGCCCAAACAAAAAACCAAAGCAGGTAAGTAAAAAAGGGGGAGGGGGGGGGGGGGGGGGGGGGGTGGGGGCCAAGTAAGGGGGGGGAGAGAAAGGGAAATTTTTTTTTTTTTTTTAATGGGGTTCGTGCAGAGGGGGTGGAGCATGGGGGTTTGGAGGCCCCGCTTTTTGATCTCTAAACGTTTTTTCAAATGTCTGTGTTGTGTTATTTTAACAAATTTTAATTTACATAGCCACGCACTGCGACGCACGCACGCACGCACGCACGCCGGGCACACACATCCTCGCGCCCACCCGCACGCGCGCAAGCACCACAACCCCATACGCACCAGCCCCCAACCCCCCCCACAACACACACCCACCCCCACACAACAAACACACCACCACAACACCACACCACACCCACACACACACACACACACACCCACACACCAACACCACTCTCTCCCTCGCCTCTCCTTTTCTCTCTCTCTCTCTCTCTCTCTCTCTCTCCCCCAAACCCCAAAAAAACAACCCCCCCAAACCACACAACCCAAACACACCCCAAAAATCGCGCACCACACACACGCGCGCACCCCCAAACTTACAAGCACACAACAACACACCACACACACACACACACACACACAACAAAACAAAACCCCACACCACACACACACCACACACACCCAACCAACACACACACACACACACACACCACAACAACCACACACACACACCACACACACCCCCAACACCCCCACACACAACACACACACCAACACACACACACACACACACAAAACCCACCGGAGTTTGCGCCATGTTCATTGTTAAAAATTTCCCCTAGACAAAAAAAACATCAAACGAAAACCAAACCAACCAACCAACCAAACAAACCAAAAGAAAAAGGGGGGGGGGGGGGGGGGGGAAGGGGGAGAAACAAAAATAGACAAATGAAATCTTACATTTGAAAAATAGAACTGTAGAGAAAAAAGAAAAAAAAAAAAAAAAGAAAAGAAAAAGAAGACCCCAGCTTACAACCGTGCAATCAGTAACCCTGCACACTGTGGAGTGCCCCCAGCCAAACAAGCCCACCAGACGGAGCTAAATTTTAATAGATAAGATGAACATGTAGCAGTCTTGTAAGTAAACACAATCCCAAAGAAAAAGGGGACAAATAAGGAGAAGGAGTGGGAAAGAGAAAAGAAGAAGAAAAAACAAAAGAAGAAGAGAAAAGGAGGAGAAAGAAGAAAACGAAGAAGAAGGGGGGGAGGGGGAAGGAAAAAAGAAAAGAAAAGGGGCAAAAAAGAAGGGATGGAGGGGACAGGAGGAGGGGAGGCGAGGAGGAAGAAAAGAAAAAAAAGAAAAAGGGGGGAGGAGAAAAAGAAGAAGAAGAAGAAGAAAGAAGAAGGGGGGAGGAGGGGGAAAAACGAAAAAGAAGAAAAAAGAAGAAGAAGAAAGAAGAAGAAGAGAAAAGAAGAAAGGAGGAGAACAGGAGGAGGAAGAGGAGAAAAGAACAAAAAAAGGAACAAGAAAAAGAGACAATAGACAGAGACAGAGGAGCAGAGGGGGAGAGAAGACAGACAGAGATAGAGGTGGGGGATGTGTTTTTTTTTTGGAAGCCAGTGAAGGAGGAATTTCCGGGGGAAAAAGGGGGGGAAGGGGAGGGGGGGTGAAAGGGAAAAAAAACCCCCCCCGGGGGGGAAAAAACCCGACACAGCGGGCACGGCCGGGCCCCTTACACAACACCCCCCTCCCAAACGCCGCGGCACCCCGAGCCGAAAGCAGCAAAAAATTTTGGGGTTTTTAATGCAATTAATTATTTTTATTACATTTGGAAAGGGGGTTTTTTTAAAAGGTGTTGGTTTGTTGAAATTTTTTTCCCCTCGTGTTTCCCCCGCCCCCTTTTTTTTTTTTTTTTTTCTGTTTTTTCCTTTTTTTGGGCCCTTTTTTTTTTTTTTTTTCCCCCCTTTTTTCCCCCTCCCCCCCCGAACCAATTCCCCCCCCCCAAGGGGGGGGGAGCCCCCCGGGGGGGCCCCCCCCCCCAAAAAACAAAAAAAGAGAAAAAAAAAAAAAAAAAAAAAAAAAACAAAAACCAAAGGTCCACCCAAAAAACCCCCCCCCTACCACACAAAAAAAAAAACACCCTTTTCAACAAAAAAAAAAACAAAAAAAACCAAAAACACAAACCAAAAAAAAAAAAAAACAACACACAACCAAAAAAAAATCAACCAAAAAAAACCACAAAAAAATTCAAAATCCTTTTTTTTTCTTTTTCTTTCTTCCCCAAACCAAAAACCACATTTCCTTCCCTTTTCCCCCCCAAAAACCCCCCCCCCCCAAAAACCCCCCCAACAACACAAAAACCCCCCCCCAAAACCCCCCCCTTTCCCCCTTTTACCTCCCAATCCTTAAACAAAACCCCTTTTAACATTTAAACCCAAAACCCTTCCCCCCAAAAACCAAAATTCTTCCCTCCCTTTTTTGTTTTTTTCTTTTTGCTTTTTTTTTTTTTTTCTTTTTTGTTTTTTCCCTTTTTTTTTTTGGACACCCTTTTTCCCCCCCGGGTTTTTTACCATTAACCCAACCAAATAAAACCTTTCTCTGTCTGTTGTCTTCTGTCTGTCTGTCTTGTCTCTCTTCCCTCTCTTCTTCCCCTGGGTCTTCCGTTTTGCGTCTGTCTGTTGTTGCTCTCTCTCTCTTCTCTTCCCTCTCCTCTCTCTTCTCTCTCTCCGCCCCTCCCTCTCCTTTCCCCTCTACTGCCCCCCCCCCCTCCCTTTTTTTAGGATTTTGGGAAAAAAGGGGGGGGGATATTGGGGGATTTGATGGGTGCTCTTAACCCTTTCCATTAAAAAAAATAAAAACGTCTGGATGTGAGTGCTCTTTTCCTTGCTAACGATTTAAAATAAAAGCCCCGATCCTTCCCAAATGACGGTTGAGAGAGAGAGAGAGGGGAGGAGAGAGAAGGAAGGAGAGGAGGGGGGGGAGGGGAAAGGGGAGAACGGAGGGGAAGAGAGAGAGAGAGAGAGAGAGAGGAGAGAGAGAGAGTGAGAGAGAGAGAACGGAGGGGAGGAGAGAGAGAGAACGGAGGGGAAGAGAGAGAGAGAAGGAGGGGAGGAGAGGAGAGAGTGAGAGACAGAGAACGGAGGGGAAGAGAGAGAGAGAGGAGGGAAGAGAGAGGAGAGGAGGGAGAGAGAGAGAGAGAGAGGAGAGACAGGAACGGAGGGGAGGAGAGAGAGAGAGAACGGAGGGGAAGAGAGAGAGAGAGAGTGAGAGACAGAGAACGGAGGGGAAGAGAGAGAGAGAGAGAGAGTGAGACAGAGAACGGAGGGGAGGAGAGAGAGAGAACGGAGGGGAAGAGAGAGAGAGAGAGAGAGACGAGAGGGACAGAGAACGGAGGGGAGAGAGAGAGAGAGAGAACGGGAGGGGAAGAGAGAGAGAGAGAGTGAGAGACAGAGAACGGAGGGGAGGAGAGAGAGAGAGAAAGAGGGAGAGAGAGAGAGAGTGAGAGACAGAGAACGGAGGGGGAGAGGAGAGAGAGAACGGAGGGGAAGAGAGAGAGAGAGTGAGAGACAGAGAACGGAGGGGAGGAGAGAGAGAGGAGGGGAGAGAGAGACGAGAGTGGAGAGAGAGAGAGAGGAGAGACGAGAGAACGGAGGGGAGAGAGAGAGAGAGAGAACGGAGGGGAAGAGAGAGAGAGAGAGTGAGGACAGAGAACGGAGGGGAGGAGAGAGAGAGAGAGAGAGAGAGAGAGAGAGAGAAAGAGAGGAGAGAGTGAGAGAGAAGAGAACGGAGGGGAGAGAGAGAGAGGAACGGAGGGGAAGAAGAGAGATGAGAGACAGGAACGAGGGGAAGGAGAGGAGAGGAGGGAGAGAGAGAGAGAACGGAGGGGAAGAGAGGAGAGAGAGAGATGACAGAGACAGAGAACGGAGGGGAGGAGAGAGAGAGAGAGAACGGAGGGGAAGAGAGAGAGAGAGTGAGAGACAGAGAACGGAGGGGAGGAGAGAGAGGGGTGAGAACAGAGAGGAGGGAGGAGAGGAGAGAAGGAGGGAGGAGAGAGAGGGAGAGACAGAGAACGGAGGGGAGGAGAGAGAGAGAACGGAGGGGAAGTAGAGAGTGGGAGAGAGTGAGAGACAGAGAAACGGAGGGGAGAGAGAGAGAGAGAACGGAGGGGAAGAGAGAGAGAGAGTGAGAGACAGAGAACGGAGGGGAGGGTGAGAGAGAGAACTGAGGGAAGAGAGAGAGAGAGTGAGAGACAGAGAACGGAGGAGGACAGAGAGAGAGTAGGAGAGAGAGAACGGAGGGGAAGGAGAGAGAGAGAGAGAACGAGGGAAGAGAGAGAGAGTGAGAGAGAGAGAGAACGGAGGGGAAGCGAGAGAGAGAGTGAGAGACAGAGAACGGAGGGGAGTGAGAGAGAGAGGAACGGAGGGGAAGACAGAGAGAGATGAGTGAGAGACAGAGAAAGGAGGGGAGCGAGAGAGGAGAGAGACGGAGGGGAGACAGAGAGAGAGTGAGAGACAGAGAACGGAGGGGAGGAGAGAGAGAGAGAACGGAGGGGAAGAGAGAGAGGAGAGTGAGAGACAGAGAACGGAGGGGAGGAGAGGAGAGGAGAGAGAAGGAGAGAGGAGACAGAGAGAGAGAGAGAGAGACAGAGAACGGAGGGGAGGAGAGAGAGAGAGAAGGAGGGGAAGAGGAGAGAGAGGGAGAAGAGAAGGAGGGGAGGAGAGAGAGAGAGGAGGGAGAGAGAGAGAGAGTGAGAGACAGAGAACGGAGGGGAGGAGGGAGAGAGAGAACGGAGGGGAAGAGAGAGAGAGAGTGGAGAGACAGAGAACGGAGGGGAGGAGAGAGAGGAGAACGGAGGGGGAGAGAGAGAGAGGAGAGAGACAGAGAAGAGAGAGAGAGAGGAGAGGAAGAGAGAGGAGAGTGAGAGAGCAGAGAACGGAGGGAAGAGAGAGAGAGAGAAGGAGGAGGAGAGAGAGAAGAGACAGAGAACGGAGGGGAGGAAGAGAGGAGAGAGAGACGGAGGGAAGAGAGAGAGAGAGTGAGAGACAGAGAACGGAGGGGAGGAGAGAGAGAGAGAACGGAGGGGAGAGAGAGAGAGAGGAGAGTGAGAGACAGAGAACGGAGGGGAGGAGAGAGAGAACGGAGGGGAAGAGAGAGAGAGAGTGAGAGACAGAGAACGGAGGGGAGGAGAGAGAGAGAGAGAGATGAGAGGAGAGAGAGAGAGAGAGAGAGAGTGAGAGACAGAGAACGGAGGAGGAGGAGAGAGAGGAGAGAAGAGAAGGAGGAGGAGAGAGAGAGAGACGGAGGGGAGAGAGAGAGAGTGAGAGAGGAAGGAGGAGAGAAGGAGAACGGAGGGGAGAGAGAGAGAGAGAGTGAAGACAGAGAACGGAGGGGAGGAGAGAGAGAGAGAACGGAGGGGAAGAGAGAGAGAGAGACAGAGAACGGAGGGGAGGAGAGAGAGAGAACGGAGGGGAAGAGAGAGAGAGAGAGAGAGGAGAGAAGAGAACGGAGGGGAGGAGGAGAGAGAGAGAGGAAAGAGAGAGGGAGAGAGAGAGAGGA
>CM065727.1:54814008-54816508 GCA_033310375.1 Conus canariensis
GAAGGGTGGGGGGAAAGGGAAGGAAAGAAGTACTAAAGAGAAAAGAAAGGTAGGAAAGATGAGAAAAAGAAAGGAAGAAAAGATGAGAAAGAGAAAGGAAGGAATGATAGAAAGAAGAACGGAACGAAGGAAAGAAGGAATGAAGAGAGAACGGAGAATAGAGAAAGAAATGGAAGAAAGGACAGAAAAAAGAAAGAAAGAAAGAAAGAAAAAATATAAATGAAAGAAAATAGTCCCCAAAAGCTCTTGGCCGTAGGAGCAGTGAACAGCCAGAAGCTGAAGGGGCCTTGGGTACGGCACGATGAAAGGCGTGGCCCATCCCTTTCTTTCCGCCGCTGTGAACCCTCCCTGAACTAAACCAGGTACCCAGTGACTCCTGGGTGGACAGAGAGGGCTTTTGAAGCCCAACGGTTCAAACCTCACGACCCTCAGCTCTGTAGGCGAACACTCTAACGATTCAGTGACGCTGGCCTCTCTGTCAACAGAAGTGAAATAAAAAAAAAAAATATGCATCAAGAACACACATGTTTTCACATGTGTATGTGTGTGCGTGCGTGCATGCGTGCGTGCGTGTGTGTGTGTCTGTGTGTGTGTGTTGTTTGTGTGCGTGCGTGCTCGCACGCGCGTTGTCTGTGTGTGTGTGTGTGTGTGTGTGCGTGTGTATGTGTGTGTGTGTGTGTGTGGTGTGTGTGTGTGTGTGTGTGTGTGGTGGGGCGCGCGCCACCTTTAATGTACTTATGTTTTTCCATGCGGAAACGTGAGGCGTTTGGGGAAGAGACTAGTGGGAGGAGGGTTGACGATGAAATATACAAACACAAGCGAGGGGTGATGATACAATATGTAAACATAAAAGACGCAGAGAAGGGAAAAAAAAGAAAAGAAACTATGATATACTGAAGGTAGGGAGAGGGAGCTAGGGGTGAGGTGGGGGGGGGGGGGGTCGATGGGGTAGATGAGGGTAGGGGGTGGGGTGGAGAGGGAACTAGAAACAAAACGTAATAGAGACTACAGAAAAATAAAGTGTTTTGTTAGATGGGGGTGGTGTGAGGAGAGAGGCGGGCGATGGAGAGGGATGGGAAGGGGGAGGGGGGGGGGGGGGGTTGACACAGTGAGACTGATTTCTGCCGTGATAAACGCTGAGGTTAGTGGCGGAAGATGGCAGTTGTGTGACCTTTATTTTTTTTCCTTCCTTATGGCAGTTATTTCACCTTTATTTTCCTTCCGCTGTTGTGATACCATCTGAGTATGAGTAAATGACGGAGAGAGAGGGGGGGTGGGTTGGGAGGGGGGGGGGGGGGGTGGGCAGACAGAGAGGGAGAGAGAGAGGAAGGGCGCAGGCGTCTTGTGTGTGTGTGTGTGTGGTGTGTGCGCGCGCGCGCGCGCGCGCGTGCGTGCGCGCATACGTGTGTGCGCGTGTGCATATGTGTGTTTGTGTGTATGTGTGTGGCGGGGGCCGGTGTGGGGGTGGGGGCGGGTATGGAGAGAGGGGAGAGAACTCTGCAGATATATGGCAGTGGATTAATTCCCTTGTCATTTTCTATTATATGGAACCATTTCTTTACCAACATATAAAAATTTTAAAAAATAAAAAAAACTCTTTGATGCTTATGTATTTGACTGCTTCGCTCCAACAGAGCCACTTCAGAGACAGACAGAAAAAACTGTCGCTTTGCATCATGTGAACACCAACGAAAGCGCAATGCGTGGTGATCAACATACACGACGCACACACACCACACACACACACACACACACACATACACAGCGCTCGCGTACGCACGCACGCACGCCCCCCCCCCCATTCCACATCACACACACACACACGCACAACAGGCGCGAGCGCACACACGCACGCACACAACCCACGCACGCACATACACACCACTCAAGCACACAGACACACACAGACCACACACACACACACACACACACACACCACACACACACACACACCCACACACCACAGAGGTGCGCACGCACGCACGCACACACGCAGGCACGCACGCACACACACCACACACGCACACAGACACAGACACACACACACACACACTTACCCCCCCCCCCCCCCACACACACACACACACACACAAACAGACTCACTCACTCACGCACACCACACACACACACACACACACACTCACCACGACACACACACACCACCACGCACACACCCACACACACACACACACACACACACTCTCTCTCTCTCTCTCCTCTTTCTCTTTCTCTCTCTCTCCCACTCACGCACACAGACACACACAGACACAGACACACACACACACACACACACACACACACACACACACACACTCTCTCTCTCTCTCTCTCCTCTCACTCTCTCTCCTCACTCACGCACACAGACACACACACACACACACACACACACACACACTCACTCACGCACACAGACACAGACACACACACACACACACACACACCACACACACACACACACACACACACACACACACCACATTCACGCGCCCCTCGACTGGCG
>CM065727.1:54829008-54831508 GCA_033310375.1 Conus canariensis
AAAAAGTGAAGAGAGGAAAGAAGGAAGGAAAAAAAGGGAGGAAAGGAAGAAAGGACAAGGAAAGGAGGAGGAGAAAGGAAAAGGAAAGGGAAAAAAGGAGGGGAAAGGAAAGGAAGGAAAGGAGGAAGGAAGGAAGGGAAGAGGGGAGGAGGAAGAGGGAAGGAAAGGAAAGGAGGAAACAAGGGATGTGGAAAGGAAAGGGGAAAAGGAAAAGATCGGAGGACAAGGAAGGAAAAAAAGGATGGAAAGGAAGGAAAACAAGGGGAAAGCCAGGAAGGAAAGGAACGGGAAAGGGGAGGGACAGGAAGGAAGGACGGACAGGAAGGAGGAGGAAGGAAGGTGAAAGGGAAAAAGGACAGGAAGAAAGGAGAGGAGGATAAGGAAGGAAAAGGGAAAAGGGGAAGAAAGGAAGAGAAAGGAGGAGCGGAATGGGGAAGGAAAACAGGGAAGGGAAAGGAAGAAAAGGAAAAAGAGGGAAGGGGGCAACGGGAGGAGGAGGAAGGAAATGGGGAAAGAAACGGAAGGCAAGGAGGAGGAGAAGAACGGGAAGGAAAGGAGGAAAGGAGGAGGGGAAAGGAAGGCAGGAAAAGGAGTGGAGGAAAAGGGAGGAAGGAAAGAGGAGGAAGAAAGGGGGAAAAGGAAGGAGGACCAGGAAAGGAGGGGGAAGGGAAGAGGAAAAGGAAAGAAAGGGGAAAGGAAGGAAGGAAGGAAAAGGAAGAAGGGGAAAGGAAGGGGGAAAGGGAAAGAGGACGAGGGGAAAAGGAAGGAAGGAGAGGAAGGAGGGGAAAAAAGGAAGGGGAAAAGGAAAAGGAAAAGGAAGTAGAGATAGGAAGGAGGAAGGGAGGAAAGGAACAGGGAGGAAGGAGGAAGGGGAAAAAAGGAAGTAAGGAGGGGGGGGGGGGGGGAACAGGAAGCGTGAAGGAAAAGGAAGGAGGAAGATAATGAGGAAAAGGAAGGGGGAAAGAAGGGGACAGGACAAGAGGGAAGGGAAAGGAAGGGAAGGGAGGAAAGAGAAGAGGAAGGGAAAGGAAGGAAGGAGGAAGGAAAGGAAAGACTCAGGACAGAGAAGAAAAAAGAGGAGAAAGGGAAGGAAGGAGGAAGAAAGGAAGGAGGATAGGAAACGGAAGGAAAACAGGAGGGAGGAAGGAAGGAAGGAAAGGAAAGGAAGAGGGAAGGAGGAGGAAAGGAGAGAAGGAAAAAGGAAGGGAAGGAAAGGGGGGGAAAAGGAGGAAGGAAGGAAGGAAAGGGAAGGAAGGAAAGGAGGAGGAGAGGGAAAAAGGAAAGGAAGGGAAGGAAAATAAGGAAAAGGAAGGGGAAGGAAGGGGAAGGGAAAGGACGGAAGGGGGGAAAAGGAAAAAGGAAAAGAAGGGGAAGAAAGGAAAACGAGAAAGGAAAGGAAAAGGAAAGGAGGAAGGAAAGCAGGAGGGGAGGAAGAAGAGGAGGCAAGGGAGGGAGATGGAAGAGAAAGGAAAGGAAGGAAGGAAAAAGGGGAGGGAAGGAAGGAAAAGGAAGGGGAAGGAAGGAGGAAAGAGAAAAGGGAAAGGGAAAAGGAAGGGATACACAGTGGGTGCGCCTTGTTTGTCCTTTCAATGCTTTTGGGTTGCGTTTCTCAATTTCAGTGTCTCACACCTAGTCCCATAAGCGTGTGTGTTTTGGTGTGTGTGTGTGTGTGTGTGTGTGTGTTGTGTGTGGTGTGCGCGCGCGCGCGCGCGCCCCGCTTG
This sequence comes from Conus canariensis, assembly GCA_033310375.1. Lineage (NCBI taxonomy): Eukaryota > Metazoa > Mollusca > Gastropoda > Neogastropoda > Conidae > Conus > Conus canariensis. The sequence continues at coordinate 54,830,730 of CM065727.1, forward strand.
TGTGCGTGTGTGGGGGGTGTGTGTGTGTGGTGTGTTGTGGGGGGGGAATGCTGACGTCAACAGAGGAAGGACAATTTTCCGGCTTTGTCTCTTCACCATTTCCCCACTTAGAGAGCGTCACCTATTTTTTGGATTGGGAGGGGGGCAAAACGGAGTGGGGGGAGGGGACCCCCCCCGAGACCCCCCGAAATCCCCATCAGTCATTAGACAGGTGTTTTGTTTTTTTTTTTTAAACCCGGGATATCGTTCCCCTCCCCCCCCCCCCCCCCCCCCCCCCCCCCCCCCCCCCCCCCCCCACCCCCCCCCCCACCACACACATACCGATAAAGACAACCATAATATAAAGGTCGTGTTAGTATGAAGATTTGAAATGGACAGATCCTGAATTTTATGACAGATTGTGAAAACTTGGTCTTGGATTCTCATCACCTGTCTGTGTTGTTTGTAAATGTTATATAATTTGCCGGGCGCTGCCTTTTTTCTTTTCTTTTTTTTTTTATTGATTGGTAGTTCGTAGAGGCGTTCAGAATCCGTCAATTGAATACTGAGCTACTCTGGGGTTTTTGTTAGTTGTTGTTGTTGTTGTTTTGTTTTGTAGTCCAAAATTGAGGTTATGTCTGTTCTTTCTGTAAATCTCTGACTGGCTGGCTGTCTGTCTGTCTGTCTGTCTGTCTGTATCTCTCTCTCTCTCTCTCTCTCTCTCTCTCTTTCTCTTGTTCTAACTTTAAACCTGCACATACACGTACAAAACGTGAGAGAGAGAGAGAGAGAGATGAGAG
>CM065727.1:54839008-54848769 GCA_033310375.1 Conus canariensis
TCTGGGGAACATTTGGTTTTGCACGAATTCAGTCGAGGTTTGTATCATTAAAGTGGACAAAGTCTGTGGAATGAGATTCAGCAGGCTTTGCTTCATCCTGCTCCTAGACAAACCAGCCAGCCAACCGACAGGTAGGAGGATCGGATCAAGACACAAGTCTTCATCGCAGGGAGGAACCACACAGGACGGAGGGACCTGTACAGCGGAGGGATGGGTACGAAAGGCTGGCGGAGGTTTCAGGGTGTTCGTTACATACTGACTATGGTCAGCCCTTCAGGGTAGGTGGGTGGACTGTAGATGGGGAATGGGTAGGCGTGTTGCGTGGTAGGTAGGTAGGTAGGTAGATAGGTAGGTTTATATATCAAGAGAGAGACAGTTAGTTAGTTAGTTAGTTAGTTAGTTAGTTAGTTAGTTAGTTAGTTAGTTAGTTAGTTAGTTAGATAGATAGATAGATAGATAGATAGACAGACAATAAGACAAACGAATGGACGGATGGATGGATGGATGGATGGATAGATAAATAGATAGATCGATCGATCGATCGATAGATAGATCGATCGATAGAAGGATGGATGGATAGATAGATGGATGGATTGATGGATGGATGGGTGGATCGATCGATCGATAGTCAGGCAGACAGACAGGCAGACAGACAGATAGACAGACAGACAAACAGGTGAACAGGTAGATAGCTAGACGGGTGAGCGGGTAAAGATGATGTGCGTGTCATAATCGTCATCCACATTGCCGTGTGTCTTGGGTGTTGTTGTTGTTGTTGTTGTTGTTGTTGTTTTACTTCTTTTCTTCGGTCTTTCGCTTCTTCTTCGTCGTCATCATAGTTCTCATCTCCTCCTTATCCTTCTTCCCCTCTCCTCTTCCTTCTTCCTCTTCCTTTTCATCATCGTAAGTGCCATCACATTGCTGTGTGTGTGTGTGTGTGTGTGTGTGTGTGTGTGTGTGTGTGTGTGTGTGTTTGTGTGTGTGTGTGCGTGCGTGCGTGTGTGTGTGTGTGTGTGTGTGTGTGTGTGTGTGTGTTGTGTGTGTGTGTGTGTGTGTGTTCGATTATTTCTCTTTCTTTCTTTTTTTTCCGTCTTCTTCTTTGTCATCGTCATCATCATCATCGTAGTCTTCTTCTTGTCATTCAGCTCATCTCTCTCCTATTTTCCTTCGTTGTTATTGTCGTCGTCATCATTGTTGTAGTCTTCTCTTCCTTTCCGTTCAATCCTTCTCCTTCTCCGGCATTTCCTTCTTTGTAATCGTCGTCGTCACCATCATCGTCCTCTTTTTCTTCATCTCCTCTTGCTTTTCCTGCCTGCTTTTCTGTATGGTCATTGTCGTTGACTTCTTCTTTTTCTTCATCTCCTCTAGCTTTTCCTGCCTGCTTTTCTGTATGGTCATTGTCGTTGCCTTCTTCTTTATCTTCCGTCCCACCCTGTTCTTTTTTTTCTTTTTTCTTTTTTTTTTTTTCGATTCTTCATTCCTCTTCCTTCGGACTATTTCTTCTTCTTCTTTCTTCTTCTTCTTCTTCTTCTTCTTCTTCTTCTCTTCCTTCTTGTCCTCTTCTTCTCCTTTTCTCCTTCTTCGTCTTCGTCGTCGTCATCGCTACCGCTGTCGTCTTCTTACTGTCTATCATTGTCCCTTTTCCTCCTCCTTCCTGGTTTTTTTTTTTTTTTTTTTTTTCGTGGTCATCGTCGTCGCTGTCGTTCGAGTCGTCTTTTTTTTTTCATTTTCTTTTGCTTAATTCTCCTTTTTTTTCTTCTTTTTTTTTTCTTTCCTCTACCCTTACGTTTCTTCTTCGTTGTTTCATTGTCGAAGGTGTTTGTTTGTTTGTTTGTTTTTTGGTTTGTTTGTTTGTTTTAGATCAGCGCAAAAACAAAAAAAAATCGTTAATGTTACGTCTGCTAACCCGCTGTCAACAAGATAATAGGAACGAAGGAAGAAAGAAAACAAACAGAAAAGTGTTAAAAAAAAAAAAAGGAACAAAAAGGAAAAAAGAAAAAGAAAACAAAAAGCAAAGAAAGAAAGAAGAAAGCAGTACATGAAAGGGGGGAAAAAGGGGAGGAACTATATCCTCTGTCCATCATAATTTCTTTTCTTCTTTCTTCTTCTTTTTTTTTTTTTTTTTTTTTTTTTTTTACTCGGTCTTTTTCTTCTTCCTGCGTGTTTTGCTCTGGCAGCTCCAGTGCTGTGTTTACACAGTACAGTGCCAGCCAGACACTGTTGACTGCTGCCGCTCTGCAAGCAGTCGGCAGTCAACAAGGCAGTCAGTCGCCAGTCAACATCATACCATGGGAAGTGGCAAGAAAAGACAAGGAAGGAGAAAGAGAAAGATGACAGACAGAATAAATAGGAAGGGGAGAAAGGAAGGAAAGAGAAAGAGAAGAGAAGAGAGAAAGAAGACAGACGAGAATAGAGAGATAGAGAGAGAGAAGGAGAGAAGAAGAAGGAAAGAAGTGAAGAAGGAAGAGAGAGAGAAGAGGAGGAGAGAAGAGAGAGAGAGAGAAAAAAGACACACGCACACCACTCCTCTCTCTCTCTCTCTCTCTCTCTCTCTCTCTCTCTCTCTCACACACACACACACACACACACACACACACACACACTGAGAGAGAGAGAGAGAGAGAGAGAGAGAGAGAGAGAGAGAGAGAGAGAGACTTACACTGACAGACAGACAGACACAGAGAGACAGAGACAGAGAGAGACGGAAAGCTTTTCCCATCAAGACATTTTGGAGCATTCCTCTGTTGGGTTTTGTTTTGTTTTGTTTTGTTTGTTTGTTTTTTTTTTACCCGCATTGTACGCATAGAATTTTTCAAACAAACTAACTGAACTCTCCCCGTAGGTTGAACTGTACGCCACAGTAAATCAAGTCAGACACCTTTCTCCATCAAGACACCTCACGTTACCCCAGAATTGGAAAGTCGACCACGTCATTTGTTTTTTTGTCCTCCCAGTTCTTATAGAACAGGGAGTACTTTACAATGGGAACGAATAAATGCTGTCTGTCTGTCTGTCTGTCTGTCCGTGGTCAAAATGTGTTCCACTCGCTCCAGACAAGACTTCTGGGCCGATCTTTCTCTGATAATTTGTAGGTGTGTTCATTATAGGTCACGGTTGATGCTCTATGTTTTATTTTACCAGTATAGCCGTTACTATAGTGGCCCCAAACAGTTTTTCTTCTTTATGGAATATCTCGGTGACGAAACACATTATGACGCATCTTTGATTGTGACGTGTTTGTTTTTTTTAATTATTATTTTACAATATCTATGAAAGTACTGCGTTTGACGGATTTTAAAATAGCTTTAGATCTAATAACTGACTGGTAGATCATGGGTATTTTCATAGTAAACATGCTCTTGACGTACACACGTATTCAAGATAAACTGGGGGTACGTTTTTATATGCTTAGCATCCTGTCTTTAATCGTTGTTCTTCCAACTTCCCACTGCCATTCTTCTATTCGTCCTTTTCTTCGTCTTTTTCTCCATGGCGACTTGACCCAAGACGAGCAGCACGTGCGCTGTGTTATAAGCCAAGTGCCGAACATTCTTCAGTGTTGCACGTGCACACGGTCCGTCGACGTCATGTCTGGTTAGGCTCAAGCTTGAAGCCTGCTTGCGGGTTCTTGTGTAAACTCCACCACCACCGCCACCACCCTCTCCTTTCCTACACTAGACTACAGAGAGAGAGAGAGAGAGAGAGAGAGAGAGAGAGAATCGCCCTCTTCTTCTTAGCCCGTAGACCCCGAGAGGAGAGAGAGAGAGAGAGAGAGAGAGAGGAGAATGCGATGACGTCATTTCGTGATTTGACGTCATCCTGGTCTTGAACTATCGCAACCTTTTCAGCATGCGCCTAGTCTGCTGCAATCGACATGGGTGAGGCGTTAAAGCTGCGACAGAATCGAAACACGTGCGAAGATCATAAAAAAAAGTTATAGCAACGCGTGTACGTGCACACACACACAACACACACACACACACACACACACACACACACACCACACACACTCTCACTCTCTCTCTCTCTCTCTCTCTCTCTCTCTCTCTCTCTCACACACACACACACACACACACACACACACTCTCTTCTCTCTCTCTCTCTCTCTGTCTCTCTCTGTCTGTCTGTCTGTCTGTCTGTCTGTCTGTCTCTCTCTCTCTCTCTCATCCACACACACACACACCACACACACACACACACACACACACACACACACACACACTGGTGTGAGGTGAGAGAAAATGACCAGCGACAGTTGGTCTGACATTCTCAGTGATCTCTGTCGCCTTTTTATTTCGTCCAATATCATCGATGATGAACACACGTTAATTAAGATAACCACTGAACTGAACCGAACTGAACACATTGGCGTGCGCGCAGGCACACGTACACACACACACACACACACACACACACACACACACACACACCACACACACCACCGCACGCACGCACGCGCACAGGCACACGCACAGCGCGCGAGCGCCGTTTCCCACCCACCCACCCCCACACACACACCGTCTCTCTCTCTTCTCTCTCTCTCTCTCTCTCTCTCTCTAACGCCAAGGCTACATCGGTATAACCCTTCTGACAGTGACCAAACATGGTTCAAAATATACATCATAATATATACAAAACTAGAAGGGGGGGGGGGGGGGTAGGGAGAGAGTGAAGGGACGGGGGGGGGGGGGGGGGGGCTGCTGTCTGTCTGTGTTCGCTGTACACATGTTTATCTTCAACAGCTATAACATAGATAAACCGTGGACGAAAATAGGAAACGAGCGATGACATCACGTTGCATGCGACGCGATGAGCTGGCGGTCATCTTGTGTAGCGGCATGGGGGCCGGAATAGCTCAGTGGTAGAGCGCCGGACTCGTAATCCTAGGGTTGCGGGTTCGAATCTCCGCCGAGCCGTTTCGGCACAGGGGGATTTATCCCTCGGAATTAACATTGGTTCTGACTTCATTCCCCATACAGTCCTTCGAATGAGACTGTAAACTGAGGTTCCGTGAGTGAACGCACGCATAACATCTTGCACACACGTAAAATCCCATCACCAACTTTCGGAAGAGAAGGCCAGTTTGGCCGTTGGTATGGATGACACGTTACACATAGCATGCACCTTCCCGAAGTTGGAGTATGGCTGCCTTAATGGCGGGATAAAAAAAAACGGTCATACACACAAAACTCCACTCCCTTTCTTGGGCAGATGGGTTTAATACTTGCCTGTCCATACAGGGAGTGTCCGCAGGAGTATCAGCCTGCCTGTACGCAGAAGATTTGTAGCGGCATAACGTCAACGTTGTGTGTGTGTGTGTGTGTGTGTGTGAGAGAGAGAGAGAGAGAGAGAGAGAGAGAGAGAGAGAGAGAGAGAGAGAGAGAGAGAGAGAGACGGTAACGTTCCCCACGTTTGGGTACAACAGAACAAAATTACCTGGCGAACTGTCTCTCCTCTTCTTTGTCTGCCAGCACTGGGCTATTGATTCCAGACTGCCGGAGGACTGCATAATGCCTTGACTGCTGCGACCTGCCGGCCAACTCATCTGTCTTTTTCATTTGTTGTTCCTTTGTTTGTTTCTTTGTTTGTTTCTTTGTTTGTTTGTTTTTATTATTCCCCTTTACCTGCCACCGTGGAGGTGGAGAGAGGGCGCACAGCGAGGCAGAGAATTTGTCCGGTGAAGGAAAGGTCGTGTGCTGATTTATTTGTTCGTTCATTCCCTCTTACAATGATGCTCGTCTTGGAGAGAAACGTCGTTCGTGTGTGCATGTAGGTTCTGTCTTTCTGACAGAGAGAGAAGAGAGAGAGAGAGAGAAGAGAGAGACGAGAAGCGACGAGACGAGACGAGAGAGAGAGAGAGAGACGAGAAGAACAGACAGACAGACAGACAGACAGAAGACAGGAGGAGAGGAGATGCACGGAGGGAGAAAGACATACAGACAGACAGGCAACAGACAGACAGACAGGCAGCAGGCAGGCAGGAGGCAAGGCAGACAGACAGACAGACAGACAGAGAGCGAGAGGAGAAGAGGCCGGAGGGAAAAGCATACAGACAGACAGGCAAAAGGGTAGACGGCAGGCAGGCAGGAAGACAGACAGACAGAAGCAGAAAGGAGGGGGAGTAACGACGACAGAAGGCATCTCTTGATACTGTACTCTTTCTTTGTTCTTGTTTTGTTCGTTTACAACGACGTTTTATTTTCTTTTTTTCTTTCTTTCTTTCTTTCTTGGTTGTTATGGGCTTTTTTTTTGTTTTTTTGTTGTTGTATGTTTTGTTTTTGTATAAATGTTTTACCACGGTCTACCTTAGAAACTCGGGACTAAGATTCAGGAAAGAAACACTCAGCTCGAAGAAATCGCCTCCTGTCAGGAGACTGTCATATATTATACGCCTCCCACTTCTTGGTCGTATCAGTCAATGGGCAAATGGATGGGGAGGAAGAATGTAAAAGGGGAAGAAGAATGGATGTGTGGACATCAATGTGATCCGCACCTCTAGGGAACTTTGGTTGTTCCCGGATTCCACCGTGTGTCTTGGCCGTGTTGGGGGAAGAAGAATGGATGTGTGGACATCAGTGTGATCCGCACCTCTAGGGAACTTTGGTTGTTCCGGATTCCACCGTGTGTCTTGGCCGTGTTGGGGGAAGAAGAATGGATGTGTGGACATCAATGTGATCCGCACCTCTAGGGAACTTTGGTTGTTCCCGGATTCCACCGTGTGTCTTGGCCGTGTTGGGTTCTGTAAGGTCAGTTCTGCTGGACGTCTTCTGCTGGGGTCTGGTGTGTCTGTTACCAGGAATAGAGAGTATGTCTGTCCATGTTCATCCTGCGCTTCGTCTCTCATTCTCTGTCTGTCTCTCTGTCTGTCTCTCTGTCTGTCTCTCTGACTGACTGTCTTTCTGTCTGTCTGCTCCCCCCCCCCCCCCCCCCTTCCCGCTCTCTGTCTCTGTCTTTGTCTGTCTGTCTATCTGTCTGTCTCTCTCTCTCTGTCTCCGTCTCTCTCATTCTGTCTCTCCCTGTCTCTGTCTCTCTCTCTCTCTCTCTCTTTGTCACTGTTTCTGTCTGTCTCTGTCTCTGTCTCTTTTATTTCTATTTGTATGTCTGTCTGTCTCTGTCTCTGTTCTCGTCTCTTCTTCTCTCTCTCTCTCTCTCTCTCTCTCTCTCTCTCTCTCTCTCCTGCGCTTCGTCTCTCATTCTCTGTCTGTCTTCTCTGTCTGTCTCTCTGTCTGTCTCTCTGACTGACTGTCTTTCTGTCTGTCTGCTCCCCCCCCCCCCCCCCCTTCCCGCTCTCTGTCTCTGTCTTTGTCTGTCTGTCTATCTGTCTGTCTGTCTCTCTCTTCTCTCTCTCTCTCTCTCTCTCTGTCTCCGTCTCTCTCATTCTGTCTCTCCCTGTCTCTGTCTCTCTCTCTCTCTTTGTCACTGTTTCTGTCTGTCTCTGTCTCTTTTATCTCTATTTGTATGTCTGTCTGTCTCTGTCTCTGTCTTTCTCTCTCTCTCTCTCTCTCTCTCTCTCTCTCTCTCTCTCTCTCTCTCTCTCCCTCCCTGTCCTCTCTCTCTCTCTCTCTCTCTCTCTCTCTCTCTCTCTTCTCTCTCTCTCTCTCTCTCTCATTCACTGGTGGAGAATATTTCACTACGGGCAGGCAAAGAAACGACAGTAACGTGTCCCCACCTTTTGTGCAGCTACATGCTTATCCCGCCAAAAAAAAGTTTCGCTGCCAGCACAGCACTGGGCTATTGATTCCAGACTGCCGCAGAGTTGCATAATGCCCTAAATGTTTGCAGCCTGCCAGCCTAGTAAATTGTCTCTCTTCTTCTTCTTCTTTTTGTTTTTGTTTTTTTCCTTTATCCCCATGTTACCTGCCCTGGAGGTGGAGAGAGGGCGCACAGGAGGCGGAGGATTTGTCTGCCGACGAGGAGGTCATGTCGTATTTTTGTAGTCGTTCGTCTTCCAAGGATCGTCGTTTTCGGGGGGGGGGGGGGGGGGGGGGGGGGTTCGTTTCGGCTTGAAGGTTTCAAGGTTCTCTCTTTCTTTGACACACACAACACACACACACACACACACACACACACACACACACACACACACACAGAGAGAGAGGGGGGGGGGGAGGGGATGGAGGGGGGAGGAAGGGCAGAGAAGGCATCGTCTTGAAATATGATGCTCTGTCTTTTTTTTTGGTCTTGTCTTATTTCTTTTTTTTCGTTTTTCTTTTTTTTTTTTTTTTTTTTTTTTGTAAAATTTTACAGGTCTACCTTTTTTTCTTGTTTAATTGATGGTGTTTTTTTTTCTTTAATGTTTTATATCTGTTTTCTTGTCCTATTCATGTCTTACGGTGGTTTTGTTTGTTGTTTTTTGCTTGTCCTGTCAGAGAGAGTGAGAGAGGAGAGAGAGAGGAGAGAGAGAGAGGAGAGAGAGGAGAGAGAGAGAGAGAGAGAGAGAGAGATGTTTCTATCTCCTCCTCCGCAGTATAATATGTTATCACTTTCCGGCTCCCCTGCATCCTCCTCTTCCCTGCACGTATGCACAGCCACACTGAGGCACTTCCTGTCACACAGTCCCTCAGCCGGCCAGCAGTGCACGCGGAGCTATCAGGATCAGGATCAGGATATTGGGCGCCCCCACCAGAGGCGGCGTGGCATTGCCTGCTGAATACCTCAGGGATGGTGGTCAGGGGGTACTCGCTCTGGTCTAACCTAATTCATGCGCGACACTGCCCGTCAAAGCCCTCTGATAACAACAATTGCATTTGTACCATAGTGTTCAGTACTTCGGCTGTTCGGATGATCCCTGGAGTCTTTTAGCCAGGGTACGACAACAAACAACAACAACAACAAACAACAACAAAACAACAATTGCCTGGTTACGGAGCCAGATGTCGTCCGTTGTTGATGTACATTAAAGGAATCTTAAAAACTCTCTCTCTTCTCTCTCTCTCTCTCTCTCTCTTCTCTCTCTCTCTCTCTCTCTCTCTCTCTCTGTCAAATTCGGCGCAAGATGGGCGTTGAATGAAAACGAGGCCGTCGGGTTGGAGACAACGCGAGATAGCATAGTGATGATGATGATAATGATTAGACTGATAGCAAGAATAATGATCATGATCATGATGATAATAAAAGTATTGAACAATTGATAAAGAGAGGATTACTACCGCTTTGGGTGATAATAATATGACAATAGCAGTTGGTAGTGTGGGAGAAAGGCGAGGGATTAGAGGATTGTCGAACAGCATGGTTGCCGTGGCAACAATGGTAGGGGTGATGATAATGGTGATGATAATGGTAATGATGGTAATGTCAATAATAACACTGATTATGATAATGATAATTATACGGACAACAATAATAAGTGAAGGATAATGCTGGTTATATATATTATTATTATCTTACGCGTATGCACGTACTATGCAAAAAGAAAAACCTGTTCAACTAGAGAAGGAAATGAATGGCTAGACGACGTTGTTAAGCCATTCATTTCTTTCTCGTTGAACAGATTTCATTCTCCATGACACCGAAACTAGAAACCCCAAATCCACTTGACTGTCAACGCTCTCCACAAAATATTCATACTGTAGTTGTTGTGGAACCGTTTAGTTCTCTCCCTTTGAACAGCTTTTGGTTGTCAATATCATCACCATTTGTTTGCATCGAAGAGGACGTGCACAATGAACGGGAAACAGCTGAATCAGAGTTTAGTTTTGTTTAAATTGATTCACACATTTGACTAATCTATGGCCAGGTTATTAGGTTACCTTTTTGCGCAG
>CM065727.1:54858221-54860721 GCA_033310375.1 Conus canariensis
ACACACACACAGACATACTACACACACACACACACACACACACACACACACACACACACTACACACACACACACACACACACACACACACACACACACACACACACACACACACAACACACACACACACACACCACACACACACACACACACACACACACACACATACTACACACACACACACACACACACACACATACACACACACACACACACACACACACACACACACACACACACACACACACGCACGCACGCACGCACACACACACACACACACACACACACACACACTACACACACACACACAACACACACACACACACACACATGCTACACACATACACACACACACACACACACACACACACACACACACACACACACACACACACACACACACCCTCGGAGAGGGCGACTCAGTTACTTTCTCCAAGACGTCGCCCGTCCTGAACGTGTTCGTCCGTTCCCGTGGAACCAGCCCCCCCCCCCCCCCTCCCCTCCCCTCCACCCGCCCCCTCCTCCCCCACCATGGCAGTTCCATCCCAGTGGGTCCAGCAGCCCACACCAGAGCAGTTCCATTTGCCGCCTCCCACCTACACCTACCTCCTCCAGTATTGAACTGTCGGACCTAATGTCTCCAGAGCTTCGCCGCTGACTGCTTGGTTTTAAATATGGTGGAAGTTGAACGGGATGTAATGGGGGACAGGGAGTAGGTAGGTTCTAATATGATAATATGACGGGGGGGGGGGGGGGGGGGCGGTAAGGAGGTGATGGGAAGGTAGGGGGGCTAGAGAGAGAGAGGGGGGGGGGGTGGGAAGAAGCGAGAGGAAGAGAGAGGGAGAAAGAGAGAGAGAGTGTGTGTGTGTTGAGTAGAGGGGGGGGGGGGAGGGGCAGAACGGATGCAGATTTGCAAGATGCAGAAGTGAGAGGGGTCAGTAGAGGCAGCAGAGAGAGATAGAGACAGACAGAAACAGACAGACACAGAGACAGACAGACAGAAAAACAGAATAATAAAGAGAGAAACTGACAGACAAACACACACACACACGAGAGAGAGAGAGAGAGAGAGAGAGAGACAGACAGACAGACAGACAGACAGACAGACAGACAGACAGACTGACAAATAGACACATAGATTTAGAGAGAGAGACAGATGGAGAGAGACATACGCTGACAGATGCAGACAGACAGAGAAGCACTGCCATCCCATAAAGACAAGCTGTGTCGTCCGAGAACTACAAGACATGGCATGTCTGTCTCCTCTCCTCAAGGGCATCTGTTGACCTCAGTGGTCTTGGTCACCACCAAGCACCAGTTCAGGAAACATCGGGTTCGGATCCCGGGGTGCACAACGTAGTTGCATCTCCACTGCCCTATTAATCGTATTTTCATTCTGACCGTGTCAGCGAAAAAATTAGTCACGCCCCGTATCGTCGGCCCCTTCCTCCCGCTCCCCCAGCATTATTTTCCTCGTATCGTCGGCCCCTTCCTCCCCGCTCTCCCAGCATTATTTTCCTCGTATCGTCTGCCCCTTCCTCCCCGCTCTCCCAGCATTATTTTCCTCGTCGTCGTCTGCCCCTTCCTCCCCGCTCCCCAGCATTATTTTCCTCGTGTCGTCTGCCCCTTCCTCCCCGCTCCCCCAGCATTATTTTCCTCGTATCGTCTGCCCCTTCCTCCCCGCTCCCCCAGCATTATTTTCCTCGTATCGTCTGCCCCTTCCTCCCCGCTCTCCCAGCATTATTTTCCTCGTGTCGTCTGCCCCTTCCTCCCCGCTCTCCCAGCATTATTTTCCTCGTGTCGTCTGCCCCTTCCTCCCCGCTCCCCCAGCATTATTTTCCTCGTATCGTCGGCCCCTTCCTCCCACTCTCCCAGCATTATTTTCCTTGTGTCGTCTGCCCCTTCCTCCCGCTCTCCCAGCATTATTTTCCTCGTATCGTCTGCCCCTTCCTCCCCGCTCCCCCAGCATTATTTTCCTCGTATCGTCTGCCCCTTCCTCCCACTCTCCCAGCATTATTTTCCTTGTATCGTCTGCCCCTTCCCCCCGCTCTCCCAGCATTATTTTCCTCGTATCGTCTGCCCCTTCCTCCCCGCTCCCCCAGCATTATTTTCCTCGTATCGTCTGCCCCTTCCTCCCACTCTCCCAGCATTATTTTCCTCGTATCGTCTGCCCCTTCCTCCCCGCCTCCCCAGCATTATTTTCCTTGTGTCGTCTGCCCCTTCCTCCCCGCTCTCCCAGCATTATTTTCCTCGTGTCGTCTGCCCCTTCCTCCCCGCTCTCCCAGCATTATTTTCCTTGTGTCGTCTGCCCCTTTCCACTCTCCCAGCATTATTTTCCTTGTGTCGTCTGCCCCTTCCCGCTCTCCCAGCATTATTTTCCTTGTGTCGTCTGCCCCTTTCCACTCTCCCAGCATTATTTTCCTTGTGTCGTCTGCCCCTTCCCACTCTCCCAGCATTATTTTCCTTGTGTCGTCTGCCCCTTCCTCCCGCTCTCCCAGCAT
>CM065727.1:54868221-54871296 GCA_033310375.1 Conus canariensis
CTAATATTAAAGGATAGAACATCAAAGGTAAATGCCCACTGGGCTGTGTAACAAACATTTACAAACTGAGGAAAGAAAAGAGTAGTCATTCAAAATCTTGGACACAGATGACGGACTGGATCCGTCAGATAAACTACAAACGCCCGACTTACGATATAATTCCCTTGCTCTTGGACAATTGATTAACAGATGTCCTACTCCGAGTGTTTCTCCACACATACATCTAATGTTTTTACAGAACTTCGTACGAAGAGAATTTAATCGCATTCTGTGCAGTAAACTTCTAATCTCTCTAGACAGAGAAGCAGAGGTGTGTGTGTGTGTGTGTGTGTGTGTGTGTGTGTGTGTGTGTGTGTGTGTGTGTGTGTGTGTGTGCGATGTGTGGTGTGTGCGCGCGCGCGCGCGCGTGTATGTGTGTGTGTGTGTGTGTATGAGAGAGAGTGTGTGTGTGAGAAAGGAGAGAGAGAGAAAGAGAGAGAGGGAAAGAGAGAGAGAAAAACAGAGAAAGGGAGAGAGGGGGAGGGAGAGAAAGAGAGAGAGAAAGAGAGGAGAGAGACAGAGAGAGAGAGGCGGGGTATGCATGCAGGTGCGAGCTGACCGGGTAGGGGTGGTAGGGGAGTGTGGGTAGGGAGGATGTTTGTGCACTTACTGACTTGCGCTGTTGTGTGCTGTGTGATGGGGGTGGGAGAATGGGGGGTGGGGGGTGGAGGAAGTTAATGGGTGATTGCAAAACGTTTAGGGTGCACCAGTTTGTTCGTTTGTGCTTTTGAGCGCTTCAAGATCATTAAAGACAGGGCTCATAGGGCTCTCTGTTGCCATCACCATCATCATCACCATCACCATCGTCGTCGTCATCATCATCATCATCGTCATCATCTTTATTCTCTATTTTTCTGTCTGTCAATCTGTCGGCATCATGACTCTCTCTCTCTCTCTCTCTCTCTTCTCCTCTCTCTCTCTCTCTCTCTCTCTTCCTCTCTCAACCTAGGTCTTCGGTTTGAAAGTTATAGACCAATAGCTCTAACCTCGCATGCTGGGGAATTGTTGGAGGAAAAAAATATTGAAAAGTGTCTTGTGCACTATTGTGAGAAACGGAACATAATCCCAGATAATCAAGCACGTTTTCGAAAAGGTAGGTGCACGGTAGATCATCTTGTAAACAATTTGCGCGACGAAAAAGCACATCAGCTACTTTTTTTCGACATAAAGAAGCGTATGACAGTGTTTGGCATGCACGTCTGCTTTACAAGTTAAAGAATATTGGATTAAGTGGATTATTATATCAGTACATAAAATGTTTCTTAAGTGGAAGATCTATTTGCACAAAAATAGGCAAAGTCTGTCCTTCTTTTAAAGACATTAACATGGGAATTCCACAAGGTTCCGTCACAGCACCTATCTTATTCACTATAGGCCCCTACTTATTCTCGACCTTCCCAAGATAATATCCAATAGTATACATTTAGTGCTGATGATCTAGCTGTTTGTTGAATACCAGTATTAGAAAGCACACAAAAAAGAGAGCAATACATTATGTTCAAAAATATATATCAGCTGGAAAGAGCTAAAATCAACAAATATATGACTGAAAAGGGGCTTTCATTGTCTGGAGAAAAAAACACAATTAGTTCTTTTTGATAACGGGGAAAATCCTAAATGTTTAGAAAATTCACGAAATGTAAAATTTCTGGGTTTGACCTTGACATGTAAATTGAACTGACGGTTGTACATAGAGAAATTGGTAAATGACGCAAGACAAAGGCTAAATCTACTGAAAATAATCAGTGCACACCCCATGAGGTCAGGATACCAAAACTCTGTTACACTTAGCTGCTAGCTTAGTTTGATCGAAGCTTATTTACGGGCAAGAGGTTTTTTTCAATGCCCCAGAAACCCTGTTGAAAAAATTACAGTCAATAGATATAAAACTGTTAAGGCAGCACTTGGCACACACAAATTTGTTTAAATACTTATAAAGAAGCAAACTTATTACCACTGTCTGACCAACGAAAACTGGCAACGGCTAAATATGTTGCCAGAAGTCTATATGTTTCAAATTCTGTCAAACCTGATATATTAGTAAATTCTGAAAAGGGCTATCCTAAAAGGCCTGAACACCTTACCACTCTCCAGCCTGTTAGGGATTATACAAATGAAAATTTGAAAAATGTAACATTGATATTGATAAGAAGGTTGATAACATTAATATTCTGTCATGTGAAGCAAAAGAACACATTGAAACCGGGTATCCAAATTCATTTGAAGATTTTTACATACGGTTCGATTTAAGACTCCTTTGCAGAGTCCGGTTTTGTGATTCCATTGCTGAAAGTTTCGTAGATCCTTTTTCTCTAGGAAAAGGGTTCTCCATATTTACGGCAGAACTGTTATGCTATTCTTATGGCGTTGATTTTTATGTGTGACGATAACATTGCTGTCTATAATATACTTTTCTGCGTTGATTCCAAGTCAGTGCTATATAGCTTGCAAAACTTGGGAATCAAAAATAAGAAAAGATTTACTTTTTGAAATAAGACATTATATACATGTTATTATGTTGAAGGGAATTGGGGTATCTTTTCGCTGGATTCCATCACACTGTGGCATATCTGGTAATGAAACAGCAGATAAATTAGCTAGAGATGGTGCGTTAAGAAAAAAACACCTGAGAGTAATTTAAAACTTGATGTTCAAGAAATTAATTCGTTATTAGAAAAATGCAATGAACAATGAACATCTTCCGGAGAAGTATGAAATCTTATCATGTCCACGATCATTGTCATCTTTAATATACACGCTTCGACCGAATTTGTGGAAAACCAAATTTTCCCAAAATGTAGCATGCGATTGTTCAAAATCTTCTATCAGTGGACCGTATTCTTTTTTCATTGTTCAATATTAACTTCATTGTATAAAGAATCGAACGTGGATGTGACTGTACATGATTCTATCAAAACAATAACCCACAAATCAGAAATGTGCAAAAAGCAAAAGTGCTTTCCATGCTTCAAATTAATAGATTTTTATAAAACGCTTCCCTTCCCCTCGCTCCTTTTTTTTAATGTCTAATATCAC
>CM065727.1:54871396-54873896 GCA_033310375.1 Conus canariensis
GTGTGCGTGTGCGTGTGTGTGTGCACACGCGCGAGCGCGTGTGTTCATGTGTATTTATGGTGCGTGCGTGCGTGCGTGTGTGTGTGTGTGTGTGTGTGTGTGTGTGTGTGTGTGTGTGTGTGTGTGTGTGTGTGTTCTTCTTCTTCTTCTTCTTCAGTTTAACGTCCTTCCACTAAAAGTGATATCAGACGATGTGTTGAAGTATATGGAGTGTGCGTATTAACTGTGTGATTGTTTCTTGAAAATGTGTTGTATGAATAAACATTTCTTATGATATGAGTTGAGATTGGAGATGGCCAGATAGAGGGACAAAGTGTGGATGTGAGTTTGTGTGTGAGCGTGTGTGTGTGTGTGTGTGTGTGTGTGTGTGTGTGTGTGTGTGTGTGTGGTGTGGAGTGTGTGTGTGTGCGCGCGCGCGCGCTTGTATGTAAATGTGTCAATTTATCCGGAATTAGGCAAGTACGCTTCAAACTGACTGTAGCATAGGAGCAAGAGTACTGTAAGTAATGCTAAGTAATTAACAATCTAATATTAAAGGATAGAACATCAAAGGTAAATGCCCACTGGGCTGTGTAACAAACATTTACAAACTGAGGAAAGAAAAGAGTAGTCATTCAAAATCTTGGACACAGATGACGGACTGGATCCGTCAGATAAACTACAAACGCCCGACTTACGATATAATTCCCTTGCTCTTGGACAATTGATTAACAGATGTCCTACTCCGAGTGTTTCTCCACACATACATCTAATGTTTTTACAGAACTTCGTACGAAGAGAATTTAATCGCATTCTGTGCAGTAAACTTCTAATCTCTCTAGACAGAGAAGCAGAGTGTGTGTGTGTGTGTGTGTGTGTGTGTGTGTGTGTGTGTGTGTGTGTTGTGTGTGTGTGTGTGCATGTGTGCGTGTGTGCGCGCGCGCGCGCGCGTGTATGTGTGTGTGTGTGTGTATGAGAGAGAGTGTGTGTGAGAAAGAGAGAGAGAGAGAAAGAGAGAGAGGGAAAGAGAGAGAGAAAAACAGAGAAAGGGAGAGAGGGGGAGGGAGAGAAAGAGAGAGAGAAAGAGAGGAGAGAGACAGAGAGAGAGAGGCGGGTATGCATGCAGGTGCGAGCTGACCGGGTAGGGGTGGTAGGGGAGTGTGGGTAGGGAGGATGTTTGTGCACTTACTGACTTGCGCTGTTGTGTGCTGTGTGATGGGGGTGGGAGAATGGGGGGTGGGGGTGGAGGAAGTTAATGGGTGATTGCAAAACGTTTAGGGTGCACCAGTTTGTTCGTTTGTGCTTTTGAGCGCTTCAAGATCATTAAAGACAGGGCTCATAGGGCTCTCTGTTGCCATCACCATCATCATCACCATCACCATCGTCGTCGTCATCATCATCATCATCGTCATCATCTTTATTCTCTATTTTTCTGTCTGTCAATCTGTCGGCATCATGACTCTCTCTCTCTCTCTCTCTCTCTCTCTCTCTCCTCTCTCTCCTCTCTCTCTCTCTCTCTCTCTCTCTCTCAACCTAGGTCTTCGGTTGAAAGTTATAGACCAATAGCTCTAACCTCGCATGCTGGGGAATTGTTGGGAAAAAAATATTGAAAAGTGTCTTGTGCACTATTGTGAGAAACGGAACATAATCCCAGATAATCAAGCACGTTTTCGAAAAGGTAGGTGCACGGTAGATCATCTTGTAAACAATTTGCGCGACGAAAAAGCACATCAGCTACTTTTTTTCGACATAAAGAAGCGTATGACAGTGTTTGGCATGCACGTCTGCTTTACAAGTTAAAGAATATTGGATTAAGTGGATTATTATATCAGTACATAAAATGTTTCTTAAGTGGAAGATCTATTTGCACAAAAATAGGCAAAGTCTGTCCTTCTTTTAAAGACATTAACATGGGAATTCCACAAGGTTCCGTCACAGCACCTATCTTATTCACTATAGGCCCCTACTTATTCTCGACCTTCCCAAGATAATATCCAATAGTATACATTTAGTGCTGATGATCTAGCTGTTTGGTTGAATACCAGTATTAGAAAGCACACAAAAAAGAGAGCAATACATTATGTTCAAAAATATATATCAGCTGGAAAGAGCTAAAATCAACAAATATATGACTGAAAAGGGCTTTCATTGTCTGGAGAAAAAAACACAATTAGTTCTTTTTGATAACGGGGAAAATCCTAAATGTTTAGAAAATTCACGAAATGTAAAATTTCTGGGTTTGACCTTGACATGTAAATTGAACTGACGGTTGTACATAGAGAAATTGGTAAATGACGCAAGACAAAGGCTAAATCTACTGAAAATAATCAGTGCACACCCCATGAGGTCAGGATACCAAAACTCTGTTACACTTAGCTGCTAGCTTAGTTTGATCGAAGCTTATTTACGGGCAAGAGGTTTATTTCAATGCCCCAGAAACCCTGTTGAAAAAATTACAGTCAATAGATATAAAACTGTTAAGGCAGCACTTGGCACACACAAATTTGTTAAATACTTATAA
>CM065727.1:54881396-54891396 GCA_033310375.1 Conus canariensis
TATCATACACTCTTGCCAACATGTACACTTTTTGTTGCTGACAGACTTGAATCAAATCATATGCCTGTTGAATTCTCGCTGTGTGGGGTAACAAATGGAAATGATTTTGATAATGAGATATCAAATGAAAATGACAGTTACATTAAAAGATTGATTTGGAATCCACAGAAGAAGGACATCTTTCTTAGGTCTCTTGAGTCTGAAATGATAATAGAAAAGATTGATTTGGCAACTAGACTTGTTGAAGTTGATGTAAATAAGGCACTGAAAGAATTTAATGGTTGCATGATGGACGCTGCTTCATGTATGCTTGTAAATAAGCGGATTGGTATAAGTAATCAGAAAAAACAGTTGGTTTGATAATGAATGTTTTGTTGAAAGACGAAATGTAAGAAAACTCCTTAGAATCTTTCGTAGCCCATGTCCAAGGGCAGCTAATGATGAACAAATAAAAAAGCTGAAATCAGATAATCTGCATAATTACCGTAAGGCTCGAAGAGAATATAAAAATTTACTTAGGCGGAAAAAGAAACAAAATAAAACTAGTCTTTTCCGAACTCTTGGATGGGATTGATAATCAAGAAGAATTTTGGAAGAAGGTGAACCAACTTGCACCGAAACGTACACAGTCATTGAACAGTATATCTACAGATACATGGTTTAATCATTTTCGTGATCTTTTGGAGATCGAGGATTGTACTGAGGATATTGGTGAAGTAAATAATCAAATGACTCCGGAATACACGGAAGATGATTTATACGTACTAAATGCACCAATCTCCAGTCAAGAAATATTAAGCGCCATTAAAAATCTGAAAAGTGGAAAATCTCCCCGGCCTGACGGTATAATTGGAGAAATTTTCAAGTGCGCATCAGATGTCGTTATAAACTTTTTTGAAAAATTGTTTAACGAACTATTTGATCGAGGTATTTATCCAGAAAACTGGTCAGAATCTTTAATACAGCCATTACATAAAAAGGGTAATTTAGACAATCCCAACAATTATAGAGGTATCTCGCTTACAGACATCAGCGGAAAACTTTATAGCCATATCATAAATCATAGACTACAAGTTTGGATTAGTATGCATAATATCATAGATGAACATCAAGCTGGTTTTAGAAAAGACTACTCAACCATAGATCATATATTTACACTGTTTGCCGTTATTCAGAAACAACTGTCTCGAAATCGTAAATTATATGTCGCATTCATTGACTTCGAGAAAGCATTCGATTCTATTTCAAGGAAATTGTTATGGACTATCCTACAGAAAAACGGAATTCGAGGTAAATTATTTGATTGTGTGAAAAGCATGTATACTAACTTAAAGACGCGGGTTAGAAATGGTTCATATATGACAGATTACATAAACTGCCTGCGTGGAGTAAAGCAAGGAGATGTCTGCAGTCCTGTCTTATTCTCATTGTTTATAAATGAATTAGCAGCTGACATAATTAACAACGGAAGACATGGGCTGTACTAACACCTACTCTTGTCGAACTTTTTATTTTGTTATTTGCAGATGATATTATGTTAATATCTGAAACGCAAGTAGGGTTGCAAAATCAGCTGAATAATTTGTATGAATCATCAACTAAATTGAAATTAAAAGTTAATATGAACAAAAGTAATATAATTGTTTTTCGTAAAGGCGGTTTTCTTGCAGCGCACGAACACTGGCATTTGGGCGGTTCTGAAATGAAAGTAGTCAACACATACAAATATTTAGGACTATATTTTTCTACAAAATTGAGTCTCTCATCCTCCTGTGGTGACCTAGCTGCGCGGGGTAAAAAGGCGGTTATTGGTATATTGACATTATTATATGATTATGATATCCAGTCTATTGAATTTTTTTGTAAACTCTTTGATGCTAGAGTGCAGCCAGTACTTCTATATTGGTCAGAAATTTGGGGTCTTGATGAAAGTATAAAATACATAGAAAAAGTACACTTGTTTGCATTTAAAACGCTTTCTAGGTGTCACAGACAGGACTGCTAATGCGATGATTTATGGAGATACTGGTAGATTCCCATTGTATGTGAATGCATACACTAGATCAATTAAATACTGGATCAAACTGACACGGATGAATGAAAATCGCCTCCCCTACAAAGCTTACCTGATGCTACTTAATTTGGACGAGAAAGGTAAAAAGAACTGGGTAACCAACATTCGATTAGTTTTGTTTCAGTTTGGATTTGGATATGTGTGGGAAAATCAAGGTGTAGAATCAGTTGACCATTTCATAAATTGTTTTAGACAAAGACTGATAGATCGTTACTGGCAGGATTGGGACAGTCGAATTTGTTCAAGTGAAAGATTTACAATGTACAGATCATTCGAAACGAATCATACCCAAGAACTGTATTTTGCAATTGACACAAACAGACTTGTAAAGCAAGCGCTTGTTAAATTCAGGTTTGGAGTGAGTAATATCAAATCGCACTCACTTCGATACAAAAATTATAGAGATGTAGAATTAATTTGCCCCATGTGTAATAATAACCAAGAAGATGAAATCGATTTTAGTTTGTGTTGCCCGCTCCTCAGTGACCTTCGACGTGATCTCATACCACTCAAATACTATAGAGAGCCAAATGCTTTTCGATATACATTGTTAATGTCTTCAAAGAATCCAAAAATAGTAAAACAGTTTGCGATATTTCTTTACCTAGCTTTTAAACGTAGGGATGCAACTGTGAACGATTAGATATGCTGGAAAGAACACGACTGACAAAATGATGGTAGGATACCCGAGGTATAATCTATAACTTTGTATGTCCTTGGTTCTGAGCTGGTTTATGTTGTTTGCCTCTTTTGTAATGTAAGAGTGTACGATTGTTTCTTTTCTGTTTTCTTCTTTAAATGTCTCTGACTAATTCATGTTATTGTTCAGCCATTTGTTGAGGCCTAGATGCTAAACGAATAAACCATTTATGTCTTATGTCTTATCTCTCTCTCTCTCTCTCTCTCTCTCTCTCTCTCTCTCTGTCTCTGTCTCTGTCTGTCTCTCTCTGTCTGTCTTTGTTCCTGTATATCCCTCTCTCTCTCTCTCTTTCTGTCTCTGTCTGTTTCTGCCTCTCCCTCTGTCTGTCTGTCTGTCTGTCTCTCTCTCTCTCTCTCTCTCTCTCTCTCTCTCTCTCTCTCTCTCCGTATTTGTTTCTCTCTCTCTTTCCGTATTTGTTTCTCTCTTTCTCTGTCTCTCTGTCTCTGTCTCTGCCTGTCTGTCTGTCTGTCTCTTTGTCTGTCTGTCTGTCTGTCCGTCCATCTTTTTTGTCTGTCTGTCTGTCAGTCTGTTTGTCTGTCTCACACACACACACACACACACACACACACACACACACACACACACACACACACACATACACACCTACACACACACACATACACACACACACACACGAACGCGCGCACGCACGCACACACACACGCATACATGTATATTTTTCACAGATGAAATTACCCCCTTCTCCCCATCGCCCCGTTTTCACCCTATATTCACCCCCCCCCCCCCCCCTTCCCCACCCTTTCTTGACCCGCTTTCGGGCGGGATAGCTTCCCACTGCACCCACACCGTCATCTGTCTCGTCCCCGCTTCTCGCTTTATTTGTGCTACCTCCATCCGCCACCGCGCGCGCGCGCGTGTGTGTGTGCGCGTGCGTGTGTGTGTGTGTTTGTGCGTGTGTGTGTTTGTTTGTTTGTGTGTATGTGTGTGTGCTTGTGTGCGTGTGTGTGTGCGTGCGTGCGTGCGTGCGTGCGTGTGTGTGTGTGTGTGTGTGTGTGTGTGTGTGTGTGTGTGTGTGTGTGTGCTTGCGTGTGTGTGTGTGTGCGTGCTTGTGAGTGTGTGTGCATGGGTGCGTGCATGCGCGCGCGCGCGCGCGCGCGCGCGCGTGTGTGTGTGTGTGTGTGCGCCCTCTTTCTCCCCCCACCTGTCCCCCCTTCCCCCCCCCCTTCCTTTTTTGTTCTCATCTTCGTGAATTATTTACATAAAGGCGGAAAAAGGATGTTTGCCTTCGCTTGCCCCCCCCCCCCCCCCCCCCCCCCCCCCCCCCCCCCCCC
Organism: Conus canariensis; assembly: GCA_033310375.1. Classification (NCBI taxonomy): domain Eukaryota; kingdom Metazoa; phylum Mollusca; class Gastropoda; order Neogastropoda; family Conidae; genus Conus; species Conus canariensis. Next base: position 54,885,463 of record CM065727.1, read on the forward strand.
CTACTTCTCATGTGCTCAATAGAATTATTTGATCAATAAACCAGTAGGTGGTTGCAGCTTTTCGGAGATACAACCAAAGGCAGATTTACACAGATCCCTGCCGCGAGAATGCTTAAAGGATTTACTACTCAACTACTGAGCCCGCCTCTCTCTCTCTCTCTCTCTCTCTCTCTCTCTCTCTCTCTGTTGGCTCGTTGTGATCATCCACCCTTTTTGGATCCTCAAGCAGAGGCTCAAATATTTTCTTTTAGATTGATTTTTCTTGACTGGTTGCTCTCTAGAATGCGTCTCCCCCATCTCTCTCTCTCTCTCTCTCTCTCTCTCTCTCTCTCCTCTCTCTCTCTCTCGTCTGCACTTTGCTGTCTGCCGCGGAAGGCAGTTGGAGTGTGTTGTTCATGCCAGTAAGTTTCAGTTTCAGTTTCAGTTTCATCAAGGAGGCGTCACTGCGTGCGGACTAGTCCATATACGCTACACCACATTCGCTAAGTTTTGAGACCACACTACGCATGATTTGAAGCTGATGGATAAATGAATTAACAACAAAGATGAGACAATTATTGAAGAAGAGGGTCTCGTGGCTACGACTCAGCGGATGTCTGACCTACGCATTAGCCCAACGCGCTGGTCAGACCTTGAGTGCCTACCTACCATTTTTTTATTTTTTTTGTAATGAAGAGAGTAACTGCAGAATTGGTGGTGGTGGTGCTCTGTGTCAGATACTAACGGGCAGGGCTAGGCTGACACATGCAGAGCGGGTTCGACTGATGAGGGTCCCCGTGGGGACGAAAGTCGACTGGTGATGGCCGTGACGAGTGATTCTGTTCCTACCGACGGAATGCAATTCGGTGGTGGCTCATTTAGGCTGCTTGATGAGAAGGGTTTTAGCGTTTTACACGTTTTGAGTGAGTTCACTTCATCACTGCTCCCCATCCACGCTGTTTATTACTGAAACCTTTGCGAACTCCCCATTTTTCATAACGAGGGAAGGGTTTGTAAGTTTGGGCTAGTGTGATGTAAGTAAACTTCTCTCTCTCTGTCTTTGTGTCTCTGTCTCTGTGTCTGTCTGTCTGTCTGTCTTCTGTCTGTCTGTCTGTCTCTCTCTCTCTCCTCTCTCTCTCTCTCTCTCTCTCTCTCCCTCAACAAACACACGCACGACATACACAGGACTCGCACGCGCGCGCGCCACCACACACACCACACACACACACAACACCACACACACACACACACACACACACACACACACACACACACACACACACACACACCACACACAACACAATCTGTTTCTCACATCCATATTCTCTCTCAGTCACACACGCAACAGATGTGTGGAAGTACGCACCAAAGACGACAGCAGAAGGAAGGGACCCGGCAGCCCGAACACCTATTTGAATGAGGGTTAAGCAGATAAGCCCAAAGCTTCTTTTCGCTGTAAATCTCCACCTCCCTGTTACAAATGCGCATGCATGCATGCAGGAAAGCGCGCGCACGCACGCACGCACACAACCACACCCACACCACACACTACACACACACACACACACTCACACACACACACACACACACATCACAGAGAGGGAGGGGAGAAGAGAGAGAGAGAGAGAGAGAGAGAGAGAGAAGAGAGAGAGAGAGAGAGAGATTAAAACCCTATACAAAAGACATGCGCAGAAATAGACATAGAATGTGAGTGGAGGAGGGGCCAGCGAGGTTGGGGAAGGAGGAGTTCGGAGAGAGAGAGAGAAGAGAGAGAGAGAGAGAGAGAGAGAGAGAGAGAGAGAGATGAGAGAGAGAGAGATGAAACTAATAAAAAGAGACGAGAAAAGACATAGAATTGAAGGAGAGAGGAGAAGGAGAGGGAGGAAGGAGGAGTTCGAAAGAGAGAGAGAGATGAAGAGAGAGAGAGAGAGAGAAGAGAAAGGAAAAGGAGAGAGAGAGAGAGAGAGAGTTGAAAATCTTAATACACAAGAGATACGCAGAAACAGACATAGAACGTGAGGAGAGTAGGGGAGGAGGAGGAGGGGGGGGGGGCAGCGAGGATGGCGGAGTTGGGGAGGGAGGTGGTAGGTCGGGATCGGGGGGGGGGGGGGGGGGGGGAGGAAGAGGAGGAGGAGGAGGGGAGGAAGGAAGGAAGGAAAGGGAGGAGGGTGGGGAGGGGGGAAGGGTGGGTGTGGTGTGGTGTGTGGTGTGTGTGTGGTGGGTGTGTGTGAGTGGTGTGGTGTGTGTGTGTGTGTGTGTGTGTGTGTGTGTGGGGAAGCATAGAGAAACTAAGGACAGAGAGAGAGCAAACAGCACCAACAGGAAGACAAGCCCACAGCAAAACTAACATCAGGGTAGACTTGCACCGCTAGTGGAAGGTGCATCGATCAATGAGGAGGAGGTGGAGGAGGAGGAGGAGGAGGAGACGTGGCGGTGGAAGGGAAGAAGCAGGGGGGGGGGGGGGGAAGGGAGGGAGGGGGGAGGCTTAGGGCCGTCAGTTGTCAGTGACTCTATCGATCAGCGCGCCACGACTTGACTTGAATTGACTTGACTTGACTGACTGCCGATTTTACACTATGTGTGTGTGTGTGTGTGTGTGTGTGTGTGTGTGTGTGTGTGTGTGTGTCGTGTCTCTCTCTCTCTCTCTCTCTCTCTCTCTTCTCTCTCTCTGTCGTCTCTCGTTGTCGTCGTTCTGTCGTGTGTTGCTCTGTTGTGTCCCTTCCTTCTTGTCCATCTCTCTCTCTCCTCCTCTCTCTTCTCTCTCTCCCTCTCTCTCTCTCTCTCTCTCTCTCTCTCTCTCTCTCTTTCTGTCTCTGTCATTGTCTTCTGTCTCCCTCATTCCTTTCGCTCGTCTGTCATCGTCTGTCTATCTGTCTCTGTCTGTCTGTCTGTCTCTCTTCCTCTCTCCTCTTCTTCTCTCTCTCTCTCTCTTCTTCTGTCTGTCTGTCTCGTCTCTATCCCTCTCTGTCTTTCTCTCTCTACTTTCTGTCTCTGTCGTCCTTCTCTCTGTCTCTTCTCTCTCTCTCTCTTCTCTCTTCTCTCTGCTCGCTCTCGCTCTCTCTCTCTCTCTCTCTCTTTCTTTGTCCCTGTCCCTCTCTCTCTGTCCATCTCTCTTTTTTTCTCTCTCTCTCTGCTCCGTCTCTCTCTCTCTCTGCTGTCTCTCTCTCTCTCTCTCTGTGGCTTTCTGTCTGTCTGCTCTCTCTGCTCTTCTCTCTCTCTCTCTCTCTCTCTCTTCTCTCTCTCTCTCTCTCTCTCCTCTCTCCCTCTCTCTTTCTCTCTCTCCTCTCCCTTCTCTTCTCTTCTCTGTCTCTCTGTCTCTGTCTCTGTCTGTCTCTCTCTCTCTCTCCTCTCTCTCTCTCTCTCTCTCTCTCTCTCTCGCCCGCTGTCTCACGTCACTGTCATGTCTAGGGTGTCCTTGCAAGCTGTTGACGCTGTGGGTTAAGGCTGTACAGATTGATCAAGATCGGCGTCGGAGGCTTGGGGGGAGGGGGGGGGGAGAACAACAACAACAACAACAACAAAGAGGGAGGAAGAGAGGGGGTGAATGAGGTGATGGGGAGTGGATAGAGCCAGAAACAGAGACAGACAGACAGACAGACATACAGAGACAGATAGACAAACAGACAGACAGACAGACTGGCAGACTCACAGACCGACAGACAGACAGAGGGAAAGGATATGGGGAGTGCATATTCAGCATACTGTCTGCAATATGCAGCGGAGGGCTTGTTTGTGATATAAGCTTAAGACGATTGAAAGCGACAAGTGTATGTTCAGTTTGTTTGCTTTTTTTTTTTTTCCCAAGGAATGGAATCTTAGGGTAGCGATGGTAGTGGTGGGTGTTGGGGTGGTCGTGGTGGTCTGGAATCCCCTCCCCCCTCTCCCCTCCCCCCTCCTCTCTCTCTCTCTCTCTCTGTCTCTGTCTCTCTCTCTGTCTCTGTCTCTCTCTCTGTCTCTCTCTCTCTCTCTCTCTCTCTCTCTCTCTCTCTCTCTCTCTCTCTCTCCTCTCCTTTCAAGCTGCAACTAATTACAGTTCGGTAATTGTATTTTCAAGACCAGGATCGTCTTTTTTCTTTCCTTCTTTTAACTTTCTTTCTTTTCTTTTCTTGTTCATTTTTCTTTTTCTTATTTTTATCTCTCTCTCCTCGAAATCATTTGTAGGATACGTGTTTTTTGAAGATAACACTGACACTTATCCCCCCCCCCCTCCCCATCTCCCCTTTCAAGCTGCAACTGTTCGGTAATTATATTTTCAAGACTAGGATCGTCTTTTTTCTTTCTTTCTTTTAACTTTCTTTCTTTCCTTTTCTTGTTCTTCTTTCTTTCTTTTTTTTTTTCTCTCCTCGAAATCGTTTATAGGATACGTGTTTTTTTTAAGATAACACTAACAGTTATCCTCTCCCCCCCCCCCCCCCCCCCCCCCCCCCCCCATCTCCCCATCTGCCCTCCCTCCGCTACGTGCTAGACCTCCGAAACTTGCCGAGAGGCCTCTCTGCAAGCGATTTTCTTGTGCGCGTCCTGCCAATACATATTAGCTCTACCGACAAATATCTTACTGAATGAAGCTATCTGTTATTCAGTGTCCTTTCACATTTGGTGATACTGAGGAGAGAGAAAAAATGGTGGGGTGGGCGAGGGGAAGAAAGTGAGGGAGGGAAAGAGGGAGGAAAACGGGAGTTTGGGGAGGGGGCGTGGGGAGGAGAGGGGGAGGGGGGAAGGGGTAGAAGGTCTGAGTAAGTCGTTGGTGGAAAAAAGGTGATGGTAACTTCAAGTCGTGACAAAGTATTCTCCATCAGGAGAATGAGGAATCAACAGAACTCTGATTCAAACCAGTAGCTGGGTTGTACAGAGTGTCCTTGACGTTATCATTATTTTTTTTTTTTTTTTTTTTTTTTTGGGGGGGGGGGGGGGGGGGGGTTGTTTGTTTGTTTTTTGGTTAAAGTCTTTATTGCACGTCTGATATTCAGAGACTGATTTTCGACCACTTGGGAGAAATGAAATCCAAAACACGGTAACACACCTAAACATACGGGCAAATCCCCGGCTTTCTTCGTTTAACCCTGAAGGAAACCTCAGTGTATTACATTCATGGAACATGCTTTGTAGTGGCTGTCTTGTCCTACAGGTTGGAATTTCACCACTGGAAAGTCTTGAAGAAACAGCACGAGCAGCCGGATCGTTATTTTTTTTATTTTTTTTTTTCCTGCAGGCGCACATCGACGGCACCACACAGAGTATTCCCTTCGCCTGGCCGCCGGGGCCACTGTGATGTGTGGGTGGCTGGTGTTCGAATGTTTACGTCATTCCGCCTGGCAGAATAGCAAGAACCCTTTTTTAATTTTTTTTTTTTTTTACTTCTTCCTGACTTGTCTGTTGTATGTGAAGCGGGAGGGGGAGGTGGAGGAGGGGGGAGGGGGGTGGAGGAGAAGAGAGCGGCAGGGGAGAGGGAGTGGGCGGAGCGGTGGGTGGGTGGGTGGGGGGGGGGGGGGACTGTTTGGATCAGTGGTGTGTAGCTCTGAATGTATTCTCAAAAGCTGTGAGTTCGAATCCGCTGGCACCCTGCATGTGTAGGACAGGTATTTTCGCTGCACGTGTAGAACATGCTAGCTTTTATCATGGCACTGATGCGTTATCATCATCATCGTTCTGGTAATACAAGTTATAAGTCTTGGAAGCCCCCCCCCCCCTCTCTCTCTCTCTCTCTCTGTTCCCCCCTCCGCCTCTTCCTCCCCTCCCCTTCACCCTCACACTTTCTCCCTCTCCCTCCCCCTCCCCCCTCCTCCGCTTTCCAGGACCTCCACCCCCCACCCTGTCTCCACTCTCCTGTGGATGGCTATATCCCTTTTTTGGTTCATCACCTGTAGATTGGTGGGGGTGGATGCTATCTATAGCTGAACCAATGTCACAGAAGGCGGTTTTTTTTTTTTTTTTTTTTTTTTTTTTTTTTAACTGCTC
>CM065727.1:54901396-54904173 GCA_033310375.1 Conus canariensis
CTGTGTGTGTGTGGTGTGTGTGTGTGTGTGTGTGTGTGTGTGTGTGTGTGCGTGCGTGCGTGCGTGCGTGTGCGTGTGCGTGTGTGTGTGAGCGCGCGCGTGTGTGTCTGTCTATGCAGTGTGTGTGTGGGGGAAGAGAGAGAGGAGAGAGAGAGAGAGAGAGAGGCGCACTCCGGACTGTAGCGGATGAGAATACTCATTTTCAGTCTGGCAAAGGTCAAGCAAGCGTTCCTTCACGTTGCTGCCGGCGATGGGGATGTGACTCCACAGCCTGCAAAATAATGGGTAGAAGAACAGGCCCGCGGGTACTAAGGGGGGGGGGGGGGGGGGGGGGGGGGGGGAGATAGAAATCTAGGGAAGGAGGGAGAGAGAGACAGAGAGAGGGAGACAGAGAGAGACAGAGAGAGAGACAGAGTCAAATACAGAGAGAGACCAGCCGCCGTGGCGAAGTGGTTAGCATCGCGGACTACCGGCTGGGAGGTCGTGGGTTCGAATCCCATCAGAGTCATGTGGGTTTTTCTGCCCCGACCGTCTCCTACCCAGAGTTGAGTTTGCTGCGGACTCAGTTGGGAAGACTGGGACCACACAGTCGAGTTTCATCCACTTAATGGACGCGTTTCTGAGAGTGTTGCTCAAATTTCCTGACCAACACTGCAGGTACCTGTATCTGTGGGGCCTGGTTGACGCCGGGATATATTATGAAAGGAAGCGTAGAGTACAGCCCTGTCATGTAGTCTCAGACCGAAATGGAAATCCGTAGCATCATCTTAATCATCCTCATTCTCATCAATCAGCATTAAAAAAAAATGTCTCAAATTATGTGCCCTTCATGCCCTGTTCTCATGGTGACCTCAATTTCGATGTCCTCTCCATGTCTGTGGCCTTGGTTTGGTTCCGTTGGGGTCACCGGTATCGGCGAGTCCATGGGAGCTGTCGTTGGACGGACGTGGTGGCGCCCTCCGGAGGGAGAGCTCACTCATGCCGGCTCCGCGACTAAGCAATTATTGTCGTCAGTAGGGGGCTTAGTAGGTGGTGTCCTGCGTATGTTAATCAGAACAGGCGCCACTGAACACCACCGAAGTGACTCGGCAACAGTGCAGTGTCTCCTCCGGTGGGTTGCCTCTTGACGACTTGACATTGACTGCTCCATGTGGACTGCCGGTGCCGGGGCTGCGGCTGAGCGGACCGGTCTGTGGCTGTGGACAGGGTGTCGGAATGAGCGGCGTGGGTGCACTGCCTCTGAGGTGGCGCAGAGGTTGGGACAGCAAAAAAAAAAAAAATAATAATAATAAAATTTAAAAAATACAGAGAGAGAGAGATCTGGGGGAGGAAGAGAGAAACCTAGGGGAGAGAGAGAGAGAGAGAGAGAGAGAGAGAGAGAGAGAGAGAGAGAGAGAGAGAGAGAGAGAGAGATTCAGATTCAGATTCAGATTCAGATAATTTATTCAATAAGGCCAAAGCCCCATATTAACGAGGGGCGGTAACATGTTTAACCTATATCATAATACAATTTCAGGCAGAATTCATAGTCCATTACAAGCATGTTATCCACCACAATCACGAAAGAAGAGTTTGCCTTAACTGAAAGGCTTTATGCAAATACAATGCTAATTTACGTACTGTTCTTTCATCTGTGAGAGAGAGAGAGAGAGAGAGAGAGAGAGAGGGGGGGGGGGGGATACGCAATATAAATACGAAATGTTTGGACAGGCAGACAGTCACAGTCAGAGACAGACAGACAGAAGGAGTGAGAATCAAGCATGCAGACACAAAGAAGAGAACGTAAAATGGCAGAGAAATGTCTGCTGCCCTTCTGAGAAAGGTCTGAGACTCCCGACCCCCCCCCCCCCTCCCCTTCTTCACCGCACCCCACCCCACCCCACCCCCTGGAGCTGCAAGCAAGAAGCCACTCCTCCGCAGTGGTGCTGCCCAGGGGTCCTCGATGCCCTTTCTGTAGAGTCCGTCGGAGTCAGTCTGCCCGTCAGCCCAGGACGGCAGCGGCTGGCACTCCCAGAATGTCTAGCACATCGCCTTCAGCATCACTGCTGGCATCGCCAGCAAGACATTGACAGCGACAATGACAAGGATGACGGGGGGTGGGGTAGGGGTGGTGGTGGTGTGGACCTCTCTGGAGATAGTACCCGAGTGTGTGTGTGTGTGTGTGTGTGTGTGTGTGTGTGTGTGTGTGTGTGTGTGTGTGTGTGCGCGCGCGCGCGCGCGCGCGGCGTTGTGTTGTGTTGTGTTGTGTTGTGTATGTTGTGTGTGTGTGTATGTGTGGGTGAGACAGAGTGAGAGAGAGAGATAATTTTAGAGAGACAGATTTAGAGAGACAGAGACAGAGAGAGAGAGAGTGAATGAGGGGAGGAGGAAGGTTGGGCAGGGGCGGCTGAATGTCATTAGTGATGTTTTTTTTATGTTTCTTTTTCTGTGTATTTTCACAAAATGTAACACGAACATGCAGAGGGTAGGAAAAGGTTACAATACTTGAAAGATGACAGTGAAAATCGTGATTTTAATAAAATTACATAGGGAAGAAAGCGAGAGGCATGATTTTCGCACCCAGGAAGGGAGAGAGAGACAGAGACAGGACAGAGAAAGACAGACAGACTGACAGAAAGACAGACAAAAAAAAAGACACTAAGAGATAAATGCCAAGAAACGAAGGTGAGCGAGAGAGAGCAGATACACATGTAAGAGAAGATGAGAGAGAGAGAGAGAGAGAGAGAGAGAGAGAGAGAGAGAGAGGAGAGAGAGAGAGAGAGAGGGAGAGAGAGAGA
>CM065727.1:54904273-54916773 GCA_033310375.1 Conus canariensis
TTTTCCTTTGGGGAACACAATTCGTAAACCACACGCGCGCGCGCGCGCGCAACACACACACCCCACAACACACACACACACACACACACAAAACACACTCACAACCACACACCACACACACACACACACACCACACACACAATGCACACATAGCGCGTGCACGGTACACACACACACACACACACCCCCCACATGTCAAAAAAACCCCGCCCCTCTCCCCCCCCCCCCCCCCCCCCCCCCCCCCCCCAAAATCTCTTTTTTTTTTGACTCCACCAAAACACGTACCAAACACACTAGGTGTTGCAGGGGGAGTATGCGCGTGCTGATAAACCCGGGGACAAATATACCTACACAAATATCATACAACCACGCGCCGCATGCCACACACACCACACCACACACCCCCCACACACACACACACACACACACATGCCTCACGTACGCACGACGCACGCAACGACGCACGCGCGCGCGCGCGCACACAACACACACACACAACACACACGTTGACGTTTGCAACCACTTTTAAGGTATTTGGCATGTTTCTCTCAGGGGGGGGGGGGGGGGGGGGGGTTTTTAAACATATGTCAACACCTCCAACGACAACATTGCGCTGTGTGTGCATACCGGGACGTTTGGTTTCGCTGTCTGTTGTTACGTCGGTTTTGTTCGTTCCCTTTTGCTCCCCCGGGGTCATGTCAGTGTGTCTAGCCTTTTCCCGGATTGGTTATTACATTGGTTTACCACCGGGCGCTAAAAAAGCGGGGCTGTCTTGTTGTCACACCCGATGTAGGTATGGGGCCAAAAAGTTGGGTTTGGGGTTTTGTTGCCCCAGCCATGTAGTCAGGGGGCGCTATAATTGGTTGTCTTTTGTCACCGTCATGTTGTTCATCATCAGGGCGCTATAACTAGGTTGTTTTGTTGTCACCCCCGATGTATTCATTAAGCGCTAAAAGTTAGGTTGTCTTGTTGTCACCGTCGATGTTGTTCATCACAGGGGCGCTATAAGCTAGTTTCTTGTTGTCACAGCCGATGTATTCATTAGAGCGCTATAAGCTAGGCTGTCTTTTTTTTTATTTCATCAGGGCGCTTAAGCTAGGCTGTCTTTTTGTGACAAAAAATGTATCTCAGGCGCTAAAGCTAGGCTTCTTTTGTGACGCAAATGTAGGTCACAGGGCGCTATAAGCTAGGCGTCTTTTGTACAGCAAATGTAGGTCATCAGGGCGCTATAAGCGGGGCGCTTGTTGGACAGAAAATTTTTGGTCACCCGGGCGCTAAACCCCTACTGTCTTGTTGTGACAGCAAAGTAGGTCATCAGGGCTAAAGCTAGCCTTTCCCTTGTTGTCCCCGTCGAGTTGTTCATCTTCAACGCGCTGTAAGCTAGGCTGTGTTGTTGTACAGCAAAGGTAGTTCAAAAAGGGCGCTAAACTAGCCTGTCTTGTTGTCCGGCCATGTTGTTCCTCAGGGCGGTAGAATTTTCGAGGTTATTGCAAAGTCGATGTCAAATTTTTCCTGGAAGAGCTTCTCCAAGGATCACAGAAGATTCAAAAGGGGGGTTCCCGGTATGGGCAAATTCAGGGGTTTTCCTGGACGGACTTGGGGGCGCCCTACGCGACTAAGCAATCATTTCGTTTTGTAGGGGGCTTTAGCAGGTTTTTTCCCCCGTACGTTTAAAAAAAACAGGCACCACGAACACCACGAAGTGACCGGCACGGTGCAGTGTTCTCCGGGGGTTGCCTCTGTACGCTTCACTTTGTGCTCCCTGTGGGAAAATTGCCGGCGCCGGGCTGTGACAAAGGGGGGGGGGGGGGGGGGGGGGGTTTTGGGAAAGAGGGGTGGGTGCACTTCCACTGAGGTGGGAGAAAATGGGGGGCAGAAAAAAAAATCCAACATGAACGTACTTCGGGATGTTCCGGGAGGACCTAAGAAAACACCACCATTCCTACAAACTTGCAACTCTACACATTTGTTTTTTCTGTCACAATGCCACCCGCTTTTTACATATTTCAGACTTTTTTAACCCCAAAACGAATTTTGTCAAAACCAAAAGGTGACACTGACTGCTACTTAGTAATGTACTTTTCTTTCGAAACTAAATTCGAATTTTTTGTTTTTTTGTTTTTTTTTTTTAAAGAACCATTTGTTACCCCTTTTTTTGAAGACTCTTTTCCGATTTATGTGAGTGATTACTGTGCCTGCCTGTACGGACGGGGGTTGGGGGGGGCTGCGTGAGGGGGGGGAAAGGTTTTTAGTTTTTTTGACGGGGCGCTTAGTAAAGCTGGGTAGGTAGGGGTGTGTAGGAAGGTGGGGGGCTAAGTTTTTTGGTACTGCCCAGTGCTTTGTCTTTTTTTTTCGTTTTTTTTTTTCCCCTGTGTTAGTTATTTTACTTTTGGGCCCAACATTATTTTTTTTTTTTTTTTTTTTTTTTTTTTTTTTCATCAGTATTTCAGGGTCAGCGGGGGGCGGTGAGGTATTTTAAAGGAATGAGTGAGGAAATGAGGTTGATAGTTACTGTTGAACATTGCATTAGTGTTGTTGTGTGTGTGTGTGTGGGTTTTGGTGTTGTGTTGGTGTGTGTGTGTCGGTGTGTGTGTCGGTGTGGGGTGTGTGGTGTGTTGGTGTGTGTTGTATGTGGTGTGTGTTGAGTGTGGTGTGTGTGTGTGTGTGTTGTGTGTGTGATTGTGCGTCCGTGCTGCGTACGACGTGCGGCTGCGTGCGTGCGTGCGTGTGCGGTGGTTTTGTGTGTGTGTGTGTGTGTGTTGGTGTGTGTGTGTGCGCGGTTTTCCGCATTTGTTTGTGTATTTGTGTATACTGTCTTTCAGGGAGAGAGGGGCTTGGTAGCGGGTAAGGGGGGAGAGTGTGGTGCTGCATGCGTGGTTGTGTGTGTGTGTGTGTGGTGGTGGTGTGGGTGTGTGTGGTGTGCGGCGTGCGGCGGCGTGGTCGTGTGCGTTTGGTGAGCGCGCCGGGTGTGTCTGTCTATGCATGTGTTGTGGTGAAGAGAGAGAGAGGGGGGAGAGAGAGAGAGGCGCCCCGGACGTAGCGGATAAATACCTTTTCAGTCTGGCAAAGGTAAAAAAAAGCGTTCCTTCACGGCCCCCGGCAGGGGATGTCCCCCACAGCCGCAAAATAATGGGTAAAGAAAAGCCCGCGGTACAAGGGGGGGGGGGGGGGGGGGGGGGGGGGGGGGGGGGGGGGGGGGGGGGGGGGGAAGAGATAGAAATCAGGGAAGGAGGGAGAGAGAGACGAGGGGGGGAGACGAGAGAGACAGAGAGAGAGACAGAGTCAAAACAGAGAGAGACCAGCCCCGCCGTGGAAAAGTGGTTAGCACGCGGACTACCGGCGGGAGGTGGGGGGTTCGAATCCCATCAAGTCATGGGGTTTTTCGCCCCGACCGCTCCTACCCAGAGTTAGTTTGCGGGGCCGGGGGTTTTGGGAAGACTGGGACCAACAGTCGAGTTTCTCCACTTAAGGACGCTTTTCTGAGGTTTTGCTCAAATTTCCGACCAACACTGCGGGGACCTGTATCTGTGGGGCCTGGTTGACGCCGGGTTTTTTTAAAAGGAAGCGTAGAGACAGCCCTGTCATTTTTGTCCAGACCGAAATGGAAATCCGTAGCATCATCTTAATCACCTCACAAAACAATCACATTAAAAAAAAATGTCTCAAATTATGTGGCCCTTCATGCCCTTTTTTCCCATGGTGACCCCAATTTCGATGTCCTCCCCATGCCCCGTGGCTTGTTTGGGTTCCGTTGGGGTCACCGGTATCGGCGAGCCAGGGGGGCTGCCCCTTGAAAAGGACGTGTGGCGCCCTCCGGAGGGAAGTTTTCCTCATCCGGCTCCGCGCTAAGCAATTTTGTCGTCAGTAGGGGCTTAGGGGTTTTTCCTGCGAATTTTTAAACGAACAGGCCCACTGAACCCCCGAAGGACCGGCAACAGTGAGTGTCCCCCCGGGGGGGGGTTCCTCTTGACGACTTGACATTGACTGCTCCATGGGGAAATGCCGGTGCCGGGCTGCGGCTGACCCGTCTGGGGTGGGACAGGTGTGGAATGAGCGGCGTGGGTGCACTGCCTCTGAGGTGGCGAGGGGTTGGACCAAAAAAAAAAAAATAATAATAATAAAATTTTAAAAAAATACAAGAGAGAGAGATCTGGGGGAGGAAGAGAGAAACCTAGGGAGAGAGAGAGAGAAGAAAGAGAGGAGAGAGAGAGAGAAGAGAGAGAGAGAGAGAGAGATTCAGATTCAGATTCAGATTCAAAATTTTTTCAAAAGGCCAAAAACCCCATATTAACGAGGGGGGGTAACAGTTTTAAAAACCCATATCATAATACAATTTCAGGGAAATTCATAGTCCATTAAACTTTATCCACCACAAAAACGAAAAGAGTTTTCCTTAACTGAAAGGCTTTTCAAATACAATGCTAATTTACGACTGTTCTTTCATCTGGAGAGAGAGAAGAGAGGGAGAAAAGGGGGGGGGGGGTACCAAATAAATACGAAATTTTTGGACAGGGGGACAGTCACAGTCAGAGACAACAGACAAAGGAGTGAGAATCAACATGCAACACAAAAAAAAACGAAAATGGAGAGAAATGTCTGCTTCCCTTTAGAAAGGTCTAAACTCCCACCCCCCCCCCCCCCTCCCCTTCTTCACCGCACCCCACCCCACCCCACCCCCTAGGCAAGCAAGAAGCCCCTCCTCCGCAGTGGTGCTGCCCAGGGGTCCTCGAGGGGCCCCTTTCTGTAAGTCCTCGGAGTCAGTCTCCCCTCGCCCGGACGGCAGCGGCGGCACTCCCAGAATGCTACCACATCGCCTTCAGCATCATGCTGGCATCGCCAGCAAGACATTGCACGAAATAAAAAGGATGGGGGGGTGGGGTAGGGGTGGGGGTGGGTGGACCTCTCTGGAATAGCCCCATGTGTGGTGTGTTGTGTGTTGTGTGTGTGTGTGTGTGTGGTGTGTGTGTGTGCCGCCGGCGCGCGCGCCGCGTTGTGTTTTTTTGTTTTGTTGGTTATTTTGGGTTGTGTAATGTATGTGTGGGTGGACGATGAGAGAGAGAGATAATTTTAGAGAGACAGATTTAGAGAGACAGAGACAGAGAGAGAGAGAGTGAATGAGGGGGAGGAAGGTTGGGCAGGGCGGCTGAATGTCATTAGTGATGTTTTTTTATGTTCTTTTTCTGTGTATTTTCACAAAAATGTAACACGAACATGCAGAGGGTAGGAAAAGGTTACAATACTTGAAAGATGACAGTGAAAATCGTGATTTTAATAAAATTACATAGGGAAGAAAGCGAGAGGCATGATTTTCGCACCCAGGAAGGGAGAGAGAGACAGAGACAGACAGAGAAAGACAGACAGACTGACAGAAAGACAGACAAAAAAAAGACACTAAGAGATAAATGCCAAGAAACGAAGGTGAGCGAGAGAGAGCAGATACACATGTAAGAGAAGAGAGAGAGAGAGAGAGAGAGAGAAAGAGAGAGAGAGAGAGAGAGAGAGAGAGAGAGAGAAGAGAGGAGAGAGAGAGATTCGGATTCGGATAATTTAATCATGCATAGGCCATTGCCCCTCATGATGGGGTACACTTTCCAGTTGAAAAAACTTTACAAACTTGCATCTTTCTTAAAACTATACACACAGTCATATATTACAATATTCAATATTAAGACATAGCTGCAGATCGTATTTTAAAAGCTTTGTACAAGAATATTGATACATTTCTGACAATGTTTTCATTTTTAGACGCCAACAATAGAGTCAATCGAAACTGGCTGGGAGCTTATAAAATTTAAAGGTATATATTGTTTTTCGTAAATCATTTAATGTTGGACAGCACAAAAGAAAATGAACTTCATCTTCCTTGGTAATTCTAACAATGGACAAATCAAATCTGTTTCTGTATGTGATCTATAACGATAGTAGTGACACGCAATTTCAGACACACCAAACCTAAATCTTGTCAATATAAATTTCAAGTGCCTATCTAATTTTAACTTCAAGTAGGTTTTATCATCATTTACAGTACAAAACGTTCTATATGTTTGAAACCGTTCACTGTTATTTACATGGAAGTCCATTCTTGCCACCTACACAATATCAATCTGTCTTTAAAATGATTCAAAAAGAGACTTATTTCTTCAACTCCTTGGTTCACCCATACGTAACCAAAACCATACGCATATAATTTGCATCGAATATTTGAAACCCAATTTCTTTTATTCCGTTCATCTAAATCAAATAACATTCTATAGGCTTTCCGCGGTAATCTGCACTCTTCTAATCGTGTTAATTTTAACCAGTATCTAATACACTGCACTACTGAATTTATATATAAATAGGATACCTGTTCGTCTCCCCATAGATAAATCATTTGGTGTTCTCGTTTCAACTCCTAAGAACTTTTTTAAGTGCGAACATATGTAATTTTTTTCAGATAAAGACTGCATTTTCAAGACCCCCATATCTCGGCACCATATTGAACAATCGTGAATTTGAGCATCAAATACTTTAAATAAAGATCAAGAGAATTTCTTCAATTTGTACAAATTTTGCAATACACACAATAAAGGCCCTCTTGGCTCTGCTTACAAGATCCTGGCTGCTGCAGTAAAACTCAGCCTCGTGGAAAAATAGATCCTAAATATTTATATATATTTACCACAGGCATTACGGCCCCATTATAATTCCATCTTTCTCTGGCTGCCAAATATCCTCCTTTTCTAAACACCACTATGTTGCTTTTGTTCATATTTACATTCAAATGAAGTTCTGATGCTGAGCGATGGAAGACTATTTAACTGTGTTTGTAAGCCAACAACTGTTTCAGACAATAAAACTACATCATCTGCCAATAACAAAATGAATAATTCAAAATAATCATATGTAAACCTTGCACCATGTCTCCCACACCTGATTACTTCTAATGCCGTTCATTGATGAATAGTGAAAATAATACCGACTAGTAACATCACCTTGTTTCACGCCCCATGTACAGCTAATATAGTCTGTTAACTTATCCCCAGATCGAATTCCTACTTTTGACATTTATGTAATACTATTAATACACCGAAAAAGTTTCCCTTTTATTCCATTTTTTAAAAGAATAGGCCATAGTAAATGTCTTTCAATAGAGTCGAAAGCTTCTCAAAATCAACAAAAGCTACATAAGTTTACGATTCATACAAAATTGTTTTTGTATTAAGGCTACCAGCGTGAACATATGATCGATGGTGGAATAGCCCTTTCTTGAATCCTGCCTGATGTTCACCCTGTAAGGTTTTGCTCTTCTATCCATTCCTGTAATCGGTTGTTTTATTATAGGCTTAAATCTTACTGCTTGTATCACATAAAGATATGCCTCTATAGTTGTTTGGATCGTTTGGGTTTCCTTTTTTAAATAGAGGAACAACAATGGATTTTGTCCAGTTATCCGGAAATACACCCTAATCAAATAAAGTATTACACAACTTACGAAAAAATCAACTACAGGCCTCCCACATTTTTTATCATTTCCCCGATTATCTCGTCGGGTCCAGCACTTTGCCATTCTTTAATTTTCTTATGGCGAAAAGAACTTCTTCCCTAGATATAGGGCGATTCATGTAAGCATTTTTCCTCTTGTTCGTCATCCATTCTATTTACGACTGTATAATTTTCTTCTATTACCATATCTCTTTCAAGTAGACCTTTAAAGTGCTCAAACCATCATCTGTTGTAACATTACTAGCTTGGTTTTCTTCTAACAGAAATTCTACGTATATTTTCCCAGAATTCTTTTTGATTATTAATGGACCCAGTTAATTTATCCAGTAATAAATCATTATGCTCTTTTTTTTTTTCGCTGTAGAAGATTCTTATATTCTCTTCTTGCTACACAGTAAAACGTCACTGTCGGCTGGATCTTTCGTTCTGCGAAAAACTCGTAATAAACTTTTTGCTTTTGCCTTACTTGATTTACATTCTTTATCATACCATCACTGTTTTTACTTGAATTGTCAAAATAAATTCGTTTCTTCATACAAGCTCCATAAGTTTTGACAGTTTGAATAAAAGCATTCAAGCTTCATTGTGGTCATGGTCAATCAAATTATCGCAATAATTAAGTAAACTTAACACTTCAGAAGAATGCATTGCATCTATATAAATTGTGATACATCACAATTCCACACGAACTTTTCAATATACTTATTCACATTTTCAGCTCTAGCAAAGGTTTAGTATTGTTAACCACATTCAATAAAATTCAAGTGGTAAGTGATCAGATTCAGTCTCTCTGAAACTACTAATTTACAAGATGAGGAAACAACGAAGAACAATCCTTAGATAGCAAGAAATAATCATTTAACTATTTCCAGTTTGAGACACAAACGTGTAGTGTCCATCAAATCACCATTACACACACCATTAATAATATAAAAACCAAGAGCAGCGCACATATTCAACAAAACTTTTCCCAAGTGATTCAGTACCTGGTCAAGCCGATTTTCTATCAGAATAATACAGAGCGACTTTCGATATTAGTACCAAATTCATCATCATGTAAAATATCAGAGAAAAATTTGCAGTTTCACTGTTTAAATCACCAGAGAGATCACATGCACGTTAACATGTTCAAGCATACAGTCAACAATACATTCTTCAAGTGAACTAATGCCATTACAAATCTAAGTAAGTATACAAAGGGAGCCTTCAGGTGGTACATAAGAACACACATACAAAACATTGTCTGTTAAACCAAGTAAATTCTTTTCAATCAGAAACAAAAGCACATTGGCATTATCAACTTTGATTTCATGAATGAAAAGGCATCATCTCATTCCTAACGAGGCACATAATGCCCCCGGATCGTCTCCCTTGACTTGAAAGTTTTTAACGCTGGTTTCATAAACATTGTATAGTTTGTAAAAATGTTAAACGTCAGATTCTCTAAAAAACGTTTCTACGAGACATATAAAGTCGAATTTGAATAGATACGACAGAAAATCTCTTTGATGAATTTTAGAAAGGAGTCCATTCACATTCCGTGTAAAAAAGAATAACTATTACAATCACAAGCAATATCTTTGTGAACTAGAAAATATGGATGATACATTATCATTCATATCAACATCACATGTTCCGTGATCATCCATGCTTTCATGTACACTCTGGCAAACATCACTTCCACACTGACTTCACTTCTTTCCTTTTGATACAAACCCCACCCCCTGTTTTTTCATTAACTTCATGAAACACATCATTGTTTACTTCATTGTAGACATGTACATCTTCTTCCTCGTTCATTACACCAGTACGCTTGTTGTTAAAGGGGAGAGAGAGAGAGAGAGAGAGAGAGAGAGAGAGAGAGAGAGAGAGGAGAGAGAGAGAGAGAGAGAGAGAGACGGACCAGACAGACAGACAGACAGAGGCTGTTGAATGTCAGTCAGGGTGTTCTAATCCATGCCATACGATTTCCGATCAAGGCAGTTGTCTTTAAGAAAGAAGAAAAGAAATTGGAAGAAAAAAAGGAAGATAGAAAGATAGAAAGAAAGGGAGTTAAAAAAAAAAAAAAGCCCCGATGATGTCGATGAATTAAAATAGAAAAATATATTACGTGAGCAAAAAAGAAGAGACAGCTGGAGTTTTCAGCCGCCGCATGAACAGAGTAAACTTTTTTTTGCTGTTGTAAATTTTGTGTTATTGGAAATTTGTTTTCTTTGGTTGGTTGGTTTTCGTTTATTTTTGGTAAAAAGCAAAAAAACATTCCATGGGAAGACAAGCAAGAATAGGCCTACACATAAAAAATATGCACACGTGTAACAAGTAGACAGAACTAGGCCTACACATAAAAAATATGCACACAAGTAACAAGCAGAGATAGGCCTACACATAGCAATATGCACACGTGTAACAAGTAGACAAACTAGGCCTACACATAAAAATATGCACACATGTAACAAGCAGAGATAGGCCTACACATAACAATATGCACACGTGTAAACAAGTAGACAGAACTAGGCCTATACATAAAAATATGCACACAAAGTAACAAGCAGAGATAGGGCCCACACATAGAAATATGTACACGTGTAACAAGCAGACAGAGACAGGCCTACCACATAAAAATATGCACACGTGTAACAAGCAGACAGAGAGAGGCCTACACATAAAAATATGCACACGTGTAACAAGCAGATATAGTCCTACACAAAAAATATGCAACGTGTAACAAGCAACAGAGATAGGCCTACACACAAAAATATGCACACATGTAACAAGCTGACAGAGATAGGCCTGCACATAAAAAATATGCACACGTGTAAACAAGCAGAGATAGGCCTACACATAGAAAATGCGCACATGTAACAAGCAGACAGAGATAGGCCTACACATAAAAATATGGACACGTGTAACAAGCAGAGATAGGCCTACACATGAAAGTATGAGGGAACGTGTAACAAGCAGAGAGAGGCCTACACATAAAAATATGAGCACGTGTAACAAGCAAGAATAGGCCTACACATGAAAATATGAGCACGTGTAACAAGCAGAGAGAGGCCTACACATAAAAATATGCACACGTGTAACAAGCAGACAGAGATAAATCTACACATAAAAATATGCACACGTGTAACAAACAGAGATAGGCCTACACTGAAAATATGCACACGTGTAACAAACAGAGATAGGCCTACACATGAAAATATGCACACTTGTAACAAACAAGATAGGCCTACACATGAAAATATGCACACTGTAAGCTTACATGTGCATGCAATCACGCATGCAGGAAGAGAAGAGGAAGAAGGAGGCGGAGAAGGAGGTGCCCTCGCCTCAGATCCTGTTCCAAAGGTCAAAGGCAGGGGGAAAGAGCAAAAGGTAATATTTTGCGACATGTGGCCTTTCGCTTGAAGAAGAGGCTCCTCTCCTCTCTCTCTCTCTCTCTCTCTCTCTCTCTCTCTCTCTCTCTCTTCTCTCTCTCCTTACTCTGTCTCTCTCCCCCCTTCTTTTTTTCTCTCTCTCCCCTCTCTGTTCTCTCTCTCTCTCTGTCTCTCTCTCTGTCTCTCTCTGCGTCTCTCTCTCTCTCTCTCTCTCCTCTCTCTCTCTCTCTCTCCTCTCTCTCTCTCTTGCGTCTCTCTCGCTGCGTCTCTCTCCTCTCTCTGTCTCTCTGTAACTCCTCTCTCTCTCTCTCTCTCTCTCTCTCTCTCTCTCTCTCTCTCTCTCTCTCTCCCCCTCCCTCCCCTCCCCTCCCCCCCCCCTCCTCTCCTCTCTCTGTGTCTGTCTCTCTCTCTCTGTGGTGTTTTCGTGCACATTCACCTGCTCTCGCTCTTACTTACCTTCATGATTTTTATCGCTTCTATCTTTTCTTTTCTTTCCTTTTCTGTCTGTCCTTTTTTTTCTCTCTCTCTCTCTTCCGTCTTTCTTCCTTTCCTTTTTCTTTCTTTCTTTTTCTTCCTTCGTTTCTTTCTGTCTTTCTTCCTTCCTTCCTTCCTTTCTTTATTTCTTTAATTCTTTCTTCCTTTTCTTTCAGCGATATTTTTTCTGATCTCATGGATCCGTTTTGACTTTTAGCTTTTCTTTTTTAAGAAGTATGGAACTACGCACATTTGATATCTTGTAATCCGTGTCGATGTAGCGATAGTTCACCGAAACGCGCTGGTGCGTACACACACACACACACACACACACACACACACACACACACACACACACACACACACACACACACACCACGCACGCACGCACGCACACGCGCACGCACGCACGCACGCACGCACGCACACACACATGCACACGCACACACACACACACACACACACACACACACACACATGTTTGCAAACATGCACACACATGCACATTTACAAACATGTACACACACACACACACACACACACACACACACACACACACACACACACACACACACACACTCACATTTATAAACACACACACACACACACACACACACACACACACACACACACACACACACACACACACACACTAGCACACACACTAACACACTCTCACACATATTAACACACTCTCTCTCTCTCTCTCTCTCTCTCTCTCTCTCTCACACACACACACACACCACACACCACGCACGCACGCACGCACGCACGCACGCACGCACGCACCACACACACACACACACACACACACACACACACACACACACACACACACACACACACTACCTACAGAAATGGGAGAGGATGATGGATGCCATAAGGACCGGGCCGACAGGCGCGTGTTCTGAACACACCCACACCCAGTAACGAAGGCACTTCTGTTGAGACTGACGGCAGCCCATCAAATTTGAAAAAGAAAGGAAAAACAAAAACAAAAAACAAAAAAGCAAGGAGAGTCAGATATACAAGAAGCACAGAAAGAATAAAGAAAAACAAAGAGAAAGGTAGGAGAAACAAGATGAAAGGGTAGGAACAAAAAGCAAGAACAACGTAAGATGTGAAAGAAGGGGCGGGGAGGGGGGGGGGGAGCGGGGGAGAGAG
>CM065727.1:54934273-55026773 GCA_033310375.1 Conus canariensis
GAGAGGGGTGTGTGTGTGTGTGTGTGTGTGTGTGTGTGTGTGTGTGTGTGTGTGTGTGTGTGTGTGTTACAGCAGTGCGGTCTGTTCCTACACAATCTTGACAAAGGTAGCGTCGAAAGAATCTAAATAAAAAGAAATAAAGATGTTCCGCCACCAGATTGTCACCACTATTTGCAATTGAAGGGACATGTCATTCTTTTTTTCCAGCTTGGCCATCGTCGTAGCCTATCGATGTGTGGGGAGAAAAAAACAAACGATCGTACCTGCATGTCGCGTAAATCTGGTGTAATCCAGTCACACCTGCACGTAACATGTTCTTCTGGAAGAAAGAAAAACACCACAGTCCCTGTCCCTTCCCCCCAACCATACACCACTTCCCCCCCCCCCCCCAACCCCATCCCTCGTCCATCTACATAATCTCCATCCCTCCTCGACTTTTGGTCCGAGTCCACGGTTACAGTTTAGCCCCCAAACGCTATAGGTATTCTCTATGACCCTCAAAGCTGTACCTGGCTTTTCTCAGATGATCAACCAGTACCAAAACATATTCATCGCACAGTCCAGCCCTTGACCCATACCATACCTGACTCTGAGGCAGGTCTCATGCCTGTTTCTTTTTCTATGCAAGCACGATCCTTCGTTTTCCTGTCGTTTGCTAGACTTTTCACTCCAAAATCCTAGTGCCCTACCAATGGCGTGGAAACACAAGGAGTCCACAAATTATGCATCATACTGTTAGTTTTGCTGACATATGGCATTGAACTAATTCACTGACCCCAAATTCCAGGACCAATTTGGTTTTCTCACATTCAGAAAAAAAATCATTTTCTTCCACAGAACCAGGGCGATTTTCATCTGTTCAAACTTTGTTGTTACCACTTGACCTTTGCTGTAACCCCGAACTCTGACCTGTATTATAATAAGCTACGGTTAGGTTTGACGACTACGCTCGTCTCTAGAGATGATCAGACGAGGCGAGCCCGAGCGTCTCAGGAAAGTGTCCTAGGGTAGGGGACATAACCCTGTAGTAAAATGCCATCAGCGGAAGTGATTTCCGACTGGTAACAAAAATGGCCGGGCACAGTTTGCTGGATCGCCAGGTATCTTCGAATTCAGCAACACCAAGACTGGCGAACTTGGCGGCTGCCCTTTGAACCAACCGAACATTAATTAAGTCCCTTTGAAAATTGTTCCGCCCTGCAGTTGCCGCAGTTGTGTACCTACAGTAATATCAACAAATAAATGCGATCCACGGTTGTTGTTTTTTTCGTTTTTTTGTTTGTTTGTTTGTTTGTTTTTTGGTCTGCCTCTGAGGTCCTTCCAAGTAGCTGCCATTGTTTTATAAAGTCTGTTTACTTTCTGTCTCATGTTATGACCTGCTACCTTCTTTGCTGCCATTGTTCTATAAAGTCTGTTCACTTTCTGTCACTTGTTATGATCAGCTATCTTCTTTGCTGCCATTGTTTCGTAAAGTCTTTTCATGTTCTATGTCTCATGTTATGATCTGCTATCTTCTTTGCTGCCATTGTTCTGTAAAGTCTTTTCACTTTCTATGTCTCATGTTATGATCTGCTATCTTCTTTGCTGTACACGGTGATCTGGCGAATAGAAAGTGAATCACAAACGCAAGAGCAGCGGAAGACCAGCAAGAAGAAGCAGTACAAGGCCCTCAAGAGTACCACCGGAAAGGGCTGCGACGGCAGAACTGGGGGAATACAGACAAGATCATAACCAATGCATCAGACCAAGACCAACCAAGAAACTCTGATCTTTCATTAGGTTGCAGAGGACAGAGCTTTCAGGAGCCTCAGCCCTGGAGATGGATGGAGAACTCGCCACAGATGACACAGAGAAGGCCGAGGTATTGAACCAACAGTTCCAGATCGCATTCAGTTCAAAAGAGACCTTGGGTGCAGAGGAATTCGATGAACGCTACCCAGTGCCTCCTCTTAGAACCAGTATAGAGAGGAGGGGGGGGGGGGGGAGGGAGGGAGGGAGAGAGAGTGAGTCTACAGCACCAGTCCTGAGTGGAGTGATAAGGACCTGGAGGATTTGGACCCGACCAAAGCCTGTGGACCCGATGCCCCTAGCCCCATCGTTCCGCGTGAGGTTTCAAAAGAACTTGGCGTCATCCCACACACCCCTCTACCACGCTTCTTTGAACACACCTGTGCAGGCAGACTGCCGAACTACTTATGTCAGCCCCAGGTTAAGAAGGAAACAGCACGTCAGCGACAGGCCAGTATCTCTGACCAGCATCTCCTGCAAGCTGATGAGCGACGAGGAGGACAACAATGCTCTCAGTGTGCCCATAGTAACACGGCTTCCCGCTAGGGCCATTCCTGTGAGGCACTGTCGCTGGGATTTATAATGAGGTGGCCAAAGCGCTAGACAGAGGACGCCAGCAGGACATGATGGTCTTGTTCATGGCTTCTGACCAGGTAAGCCACGGCCTTCTCGTCCACAAGCTCCAGACTAATGCATTACAGGGAAGATTCTGCAGTGGATCACCATCTTCATGCAAGACAGAAGACAGGCTGTAGTCTTTGGAGGATCGACTAGGCCTGAGTTTATCCCGGCTGGACTCTGAGTACCCCAAGGCTCAGTATGGGGACCGGCAACCTCTCAACGACAGGCCTTTAAGACTGTTCTCAGCCGTGCGCCTGTTTCTGGCGACATCATCTGCCACAGGAACATCAGTGCGCTGGGCAACCAGCACCAACATTCAGCAGGACTTGCTCTGTGGGAGGAGAGACGGAGAGATGGCCTCCCACCCCCAGAACTGTTCAGTCCTGCCTATGATCGATCAGACGTTGACAGACCCTGGATCACCTTTACACGCTTAATTCAAAGTCACCAGCTGCAGAGTGAGAAAGAGGCTAAGCACATGGGTGTTCTCATCGCAAAAAGGACCTGAAATGTGACGCGCAGATCAGCAGCATGACCACCCCTAAAAAAAAAATAAATAAAAAATAAATAAATAAAATAAAACAAAATAAATAAAATAAAAAACGTTAGGCTTTTACAGGCACAACCTAAAAATCAGCAACTTCAGGGAAAAGAGTCCGCCTACAAGGCGGTCCTTCACTACAACATGCCATCCCAGTACAGGATCCTTTCTCTTAGGAACAGCTCTGCCGTTGAAAAAGATTCAGAGGTGAACAGCCAGCCGACAGGATTTCAGGCAGACCCCCCCCCCCCCCCCCTCTCCCGTGTGGACATTATTATGCCTACCATGCTGATGTGGCCAACTCTTCACACTATCACATCAGGAAGATGGCTAGGCTGACCACTATGAACAAACCCCGCCACAACCTCATCGTCGTCGACACCAAGTATACACCTCCCAGCCCCTCCCCCTCCGCCCCCTCCCGCCCGCCTGGCACCCATCTGCAGAAAACGAAAACCTGCGGCGCCGCCTCAGTCTTAAAATAAATAAATAAATAAAGATTAAACAAACAACCCCCCCCCCCCCACACACAAAACACACACGCACGTACGCACGCACACAATACAGCACAACACACCACACCACACACACACACACACACACACACAACACACACACACACACACACACACACACACACGCACGCACGCACGCACGCACGCACGACGAAAATTCACTTGCCGGAAGGTTTTTTTTTTTGTTTTTGTTTTTGTTTTTTTCACCATCATCAGTGTGGTGACAGCTAGCGACCTTCAGTGAGGAAGAACTCAGTAGGCTAAAGGCATAATAGGCATAATACGCCTACATTTGAGGTCGGCTTGCCTGTAATGAAACCGCAATTAAACGGGCTGAAATTAGGAAGTAATATTAGCTCACTTCATTCCCTAAAAACGCCGGCACAAAATGACTATGACGTGACAAATAATTATTAATCCAAAACATGTGATACAGAAGAACACACACATGGACATGCAAACATACACGCGCGCACTCACGCGCACACATTTGCACGCACACCCTGGGTTACATACCACGCACGTGCGCATGCGCACATACACATTCGTGGCACACGCGCACAGAGTGAGACACACACACACAGACACCAGCGCCTTCAAGCGCCGTCTGATATGAAGGCAGCCCTCAGCGAATCAAATGAGTTAAATCATAAGCAAAATCATCACAATCAAATATAGATGAACTAAACTGTCAATAATTGTAGAGAGAAGCAGTTTTAGATCAGTGGGGGGAAAAAGTTGAACAACAACAACAAAAATTGACGCTAGCCTTTCCTGCTCTACTTTTTCGAAATTATCCTATGCGCTCTCGCGGCACTAAATCGTTGCACCACGTGTTCGTCTCGTTCTTCACCGGCAAGCGTTGCTCGCATTGCTTTGTGGGAAAAACGAGTCACACCGTCCGCCATTTTGTGCAAAGTGTTTTGTGTTTGTGGTGTCCTGTGTGTGTGTTTCACGTGGAAAAGGTATCCATTTTAGTTGATTTTTCATATCATGTATGTTTTAATATGTAGTTTAAGCTAGTAGAAATATTTTGGCTGGGAAAATTAGAAGTGAGAATGAACAAATTTGTTCATCTCACTTGTTACAAAATGCAACCGCGATTTGCCAAAGAACCATGCCGATATCCGTCATGGCGTTCCTCGACTATTTGCGTCGGCCAGTCAAGGTCCAACGTTTTGAATCGTTGAAGAAAGAATTTTTGCAGTGATCTTAATTGTGAAATAATGGGTGGATTTTTAAACATGGAGTACGAGTTTAGACTGGTTAATTTGACTGACGGAAAAATTAGTCGCCTTTCCTTCCCCCCCTTCTTTTTTTTTTTTTTTTTTTTCTTTCTCCCTCGTGTAATCCGTCTGCTTCATTTTGAATCGAACTGCGACATTATTAGCATTGTCTCCCTGAGCAGGTTTCACTTTATGGTTAGCTACATTTGATTTCACCGATTGATGGGTTTTGATAGAACTTCCATCTCACGCAACTGTTTCTCATAACCGACGGAGAAATGCTCTTTTTCAAGAACCCATGCTGAACAGTACGTCACTTGCTCGGCTGCTGGCGCTCTCGTGGGGGCTCGCAGGACAATGAAATGTGACCACGGGGTTCGCAGAGGTCTACAGTTAGAAGTATTTTCCAACGGCTTCATAAAATACATGACACTTTGCCAATTAAGTTGTTCATTCAGATAGTTAATGTTTGTTTTAATAGACGTGTGGAAAACTGCAGATAAAAAGTTAACCGCAAAAAGTTGAACAGACGAGTGGCTGCTCTCTTACGTTAGTCAGCCGGTTGTGCGTTTATTGGAGGAGGTTGCGAGAATTCTCACTTGCATGGTGTGACTGCATTTCATAGCACTCTATGGTAGCGACCGGGACTAGGTTAAGGAAAAACTTCTGACACTTCCAAGGCAATTCACTTGTAAGAATAAAAAGAAAATTTGTACCTGACCTTTCCAGCACTTTAGCCTTCTATGATCAAATAACGTTTGTGTTGATCAGCAATTTCACAATAAAATTTGTGGCTTTGTTGCAAATTTCAAAAGAGAGATTGCTAAATTAGTTTTTCAAGTCGGTTTAGTGGTGGCGATCTCCAAACATTGCGCATCAGTGTCATTCATTCTGTTTTATGTGATTTTCAAAATAAGTTTGTTTGAAATTCAAGCTGAAACTGTTTTTTACTTTTAAAAATTTCTTTGACATAAGTGTCCGCCATTGGAAGTGACTAATTGATACTATATTGTGTTTATTTTGTGTGATGCAGTTGTGTGACAAAGACGCAAACCTGTGCTCTTGCTATAGTTGCATGTAACAACTCTAAGGATGTGATCGCATACATTGTTGGAGCAAAGCAACTGTCCCTGTTGCCTATATAGATACGTTCTTGCATGTTCCATAGGATTCCAGTTATTATTGAAAATGCATTCGTTTTAGTATCCTCCTTTTAGTATCCTCCTTTTTTCTAATCTGTCTCCATTCTGCCTTTTCACCTATAGCATCCTCCTGTCTCCAGCAGTCGTCATTATTTCCTCTCAGGTTTGGACCAACTTTCAAAGAAAACTTTTATCTCCAGTTATTGTAAGCATATTTAATGATGATGACAATAAGGCCACACTGTGTTAAGAGTAATGTCTATTGAAGGGGCATGGGAAAGCAGAGTTTAGACGAGATAAATGTTAAAATTTTGTTAGGCAAGTTTCATGTTCCTTCCCCCACCCCATCTCCATCCCCCATCCCACCCCATCTCTCTTCCACCCTCCTTCCCTCCCCCACTCTCTCTCACACGCGCGCGCGCACATACATACACACAAACACACACACACACACATGCACAGAAGTTCGACCAGAAAACAGCTGTGCAAATTGGGATAACCTTACTGAGAGAGACGAATATTTGATTCCTGGGAGGGATGACATTGAATAAACCAGTCATAGATTGTGGATATAGTATTTACATACTATAAACCAGTCATAGATTGTGGATATAGTATTTACAGTACTGATGTTTTTTAGCGTTATGAAGGCGAGCTTTCGGATACACATGAGCTATTGTTACACATTTTGATCAGTATAGTTCAAAGGTAAAGATGATAATGATTATTTATAGATAAGCCTACACCCTGATTAAGCGACAGGCTTGAAACATTTTCAGAGCTAGAAAAAGTACGAATAGAAAACCAACCGAAAGATGTAAAGCCCGAAAGATGTCTGATTGTTAATGAAAAGATGCAAAGATATTGGATAGCTAAATGTTTTAGGGAAGAGCTGTTTACTACTGGGAAATAGAAAGTGGCAGCAATATAGTGGAAATAAAGAGAAAAAAGGAAATGTCACAGACTTAAAACTACTTTAGGACTTTCACCTTCATGTTATTACTCTATCAAGACTGTTGATGCAGCCAGTTTTGATGCACATGTTTTTAAGTTTAATTGTTGTTTGTTCTTCTGTTGCAGCAACACAAGCAACATGAACCCCTCAAATCAAGTCACCTCCCAAACAGAGCCTGACCCTGATTCCATCAAGATGTTTGTGGGTCAGATCCCAAGGAATATGGATGAGAACGATCTTCGGAAGATGTTTGAAGATTACGGACCAGTGTACAGTCTTAATGTACTTCGTGATAAAAATACAGGACAGAGCAAAGGTATTTGCTGATTTTAAGGATTAAAAAAGTAAAGTCGTTAATTATTAATAATTTTAACATCCTCTCCCATGTATTTAGTAAATAGTGTAATAAATAGTGTAATTCATTATTTTGAACCTTAAATCGTTAATAGGACCTTTGACACTGCTGGAGTTTGACAAGGATTAGTTAAGTGTTGGTCAACTTGTTATTCAGATAGATCAGTCCACATTTGTATTATCTGGTTGAGTGTTTTTGATGTCCTTGGTAGTAAACTGCTTGCATACTTCTGGCATGTATGAAAGTTTCATAGCAAATTTTTCATGGATTGTTTTTTGTTAAGAATTTTAAATAAGTTCTGATAAAAGAAATTTAAAGAAAGTGATTTTAGTGTGTGATGGATAGTGGTGTTAGTAAGAGAACATGGTTACATGGAAAAATTCAGAAATTGAATGCCTGTCAGTATCATTCATTTAATGGTTTTTATGTTACAGGTTGCTGTTTTGTCACATTCTTCACAAGAAAAGCTGCATTAGATGCACAAAACGCTCTTCACAATATAAAAACAATGCCAATGGTATGTTGAAATGTGCCGTGCAAGTTTTGCTGGATATATTACTGAATGAAATATTCAGAGCCAAGTAAATATCTGTAAAGCATCAGCAGTAATAATACTGCAGAATTTTGGACATGACAAAATATTAATGCTGTTACCTCTATAAGACAGATTTATTGACCAAGTTTCAGTTGAAGGAGACAGATTTATTGACCAAGTTTCAGTTGAAATTAGATTTGCTTTTCTTGCTTTTCAGTCTTTATTCCACTGTTTGGCTTGCCTATGAGGCTTGCCATCACTGAAGCTGAAACATAGGAAAGTCAGATGTCTTGATAATGAAAGCACTTTCCTATTTTTGACTTTGCAGCTGATTTTACATCAGATTGACTTTCAGTCTTAAATTCATTCAGGTTAGAAAGGATTCCTTGTATTTTTGTTTTGTTTTTGTGATGTCACCATACATCATGTTTTTGTGACGGCATCGTTGTCAAATGACAAAGCTTGTTTCATGGTCATAAAAATGTTTGCCATCATGTATGTGTGTAAGAAAGACTGAATTTCCTTAAAATGATTTCATCCCAAACCCATGACACACACAAAGGTAAATTATTGTTGAAATGTAATCCTTTATATTCTACTGAGAACGGCACATTGCAAACAGAGTACTGCTGAGTTAGATTGAGCTTAAAGCTCTTGCATCAGCATGTCAAAATCGGCACACTTGACGTTGATGTAATGGATAGCCGTAACTACTCACAGTGTGTTATGTGTTTCTACCTGAGTCTAATATTCTGAAACATATTTGGCAGTTGATTGCATATATGTGATGCAGAAGTGCACGAGTCCTGTTTCAGAATGATGCTGTTTTGTTAGATATGCCATGTGTGCAGCAATGGGTTACAGGATAGGCACCCTTTGCACCAGTCCAGTCTTCTCTGTGAGAGACCTCTATCGCATGTGCAGCCATGGGTGGCTGAAAAGAAATGCTTAATATTTCGTTTACTCATCTTCTCTGTGCCATGGCCAAGAACAAATTTTCTGGCCAGTTAAATGTCCGCGATCTGTAGGCGACGGTTTGATAAGTAACTTGCTGCTTACACTTGGATACTGTGCTCTGCATGCACATAAAATCGTCATTGTCTTGTCCCAGGGGCATAGTAGTTGGCTTTACTGTTTACCTAGCTGCAGAGGAGCACATTAAAGGCAATAAATCTGTGCATTATGATTATTATGTCACTACGAAACAGAATGGAAAATGAGCTGTCATGGATCATTTGAATTCTGACTGTTCGGAATGCTGTCAAGCATGTACTATTAGAAACACAATTATAGGAGTGAAATTCAGTTTTATTGCCTTAAGACTTGGTTTGAGGGGGTGTTAAAGATAGGGCTTTTTTTTTTTATAGCACAATGTTAATACAGCTTGCTTGACTGAGTGTACTTGATGTGTTTATAGTGTGTACATTGACTGGAATCAGATGCTGAATATTTCTAATGGTAGTATTTTAACATAGCTTGAAACTCAAATGTGATTAATATGCAGTATTTTGCTATTGCTTGGTTGTGATCAGTGTACGGTATGTTGCTGTCGAGCATGTTCTGTGGTTTACACTTTTCAACAGAATGTTAAAAGTTTACGTACTTTTGAAGGGATTGCAAGTATATTGTGCACTTGTTTTTGAGAGGCATGGTCATTTTCTTATACGTTTGTGTTTCAGATGCACCACCCTATTCAGATGAAACCTGCAGATAGTGAGAAGCGAAATGGTGAGAGCAACGGTAAGCCAAACAACAACTATTTTGCTCTTTTTGATACTTTTATGAAAACAGGAAAAGTTTGGGGGAAGTATGAAAGTGGTGTACATAGTAAATGAAAAAGGTTTTGTTAGATGCATTGTAAAGTCTTGTATTTTGGAACATTCATGAAAATAATGATAAGGCACTCAAAATGAAGCTGACCAGGAATTAAGTGTCCACATCAATGTTCCCAGTTATGAAATTAAAGTAGGGCTCTTGGTGTTGTACCAGCTAATGTGCTGTTTCAGTGAGCTATACAAATCCACAAGGGGGGGAATAAAGTGAAAAGAGAAAGAAGAAGAAGAAAAAAAAAGTGGCAGTAGAATCCATTGAACACTGTGTTTTTGGCATGCTAGCAGATGACACTGAAGTTATGAATCTTGAGTAAACTTCAAATGAGAGTGGGCAGTTGCCTCTTGTCTACCAAGTGAAGAAAGGAAAAAAAAGGTTAAGCCTTGATGTCATGGCAAGGTGCTGCAAAAGGGAAAGATTGACGAAAACTGAGCAAATAGTCCAGGTAGTGGTTGGACTAAAAAGTGGAACAAGTGCTACTCAGGTGATCTGATTCATTTTACTTTACAGTGTCCTATATTGAAAGCCCAAGTTTCGAAATGCTTCCAGGGAAAAGGGACCATGCTTTCTAGACACCCCCCCACACCAACCCCATAGAATTTTTGTGATTTTTTTATTTTCGTGTGAGGGAGCCTCTTAAAAGTGAAGGGGGATTTTTATTAGCAGAGGTAGCTAGTACGATAGGAATTGTGGGCAGACATAGGGCCCAAGTGCGTATGGTGATGCACAGCACAGTGTGGGAGTTATTTCTATTTGCCAGAATTAAGTATTGTGTGACAATTGTCTTTATGATTTTGTCTTGTGAAGCGTTTCAGAGTTTTCTTGTCTGAAACAAAAAGGAATGGACAGGTCTGAGCTCCTATACACCTTCAGTGTATTTCATCCAACAAAGATATACCGAAGACTGTTATCCCTCCTAAGATGCTCCAAACAGAACTGAGAAGGCATTCACTGTCAGTGTGAAAGAATTTAATTGCTTCCGGTTTAGTATGACAATTCCTTGTTTTTAGCTTTTGCTCGGCTTATCTCTGCTTTTGAATAATGAGAAGAAGCATATCCCTGCTTTTGCATCAGAAGAACATTGCTTAAACTTCGACCTCTGTGGACAGAAATCTGCAGACATTGTTTCGTCTATCTGTGCTTCAGTCTTCATTCAGCAGGGTGATTTGGCAGAACTTGATAGACATGTTCATAGCTATGTAAGCTGCGGACATTTGGCAATTCATGAGAACAAAGACTTTTTTTTTTTAAACCAAGTTGACCAGCTGAACACGCACCTTCTTTAGAACCAAACAGATCTTTGTCAGCAGTTCCACAATGTCTTTGATGAAGCTTCGTCACAAGCTTTGAAAATCGGGGAAATCACAGATCGCAAGTTTTCCAGTTCAATAAAGATGGCATCCTTGATTTTCTCTAGCATTTTTGCACAAAATCATATTTTCATTTTTGTACCAAATTTGTGTTGAAACACATTTGTGTCTTCCTCTCTAATTTTTTCTTAAAAATCAAATTGCAGCTTGCATGAATTTCACATGAGCTGCTGCTTTTTCTTCTCACCGAACTTCAGCATCTGCCATTGAAACTGACCAGTCAGTACAGTTTTCTGCTGATTTCAGTGATATACATGGTAAGAAAGTGTTATGTACAGCCAGCCTGCCTTTTTCATGTGAATAAATGAACCGTTGTGGTATGTGTATATGGTTATTGCAGAGTGACTGGCCCTATTCCTTGCGCATGTATACTTTTCGGTTGGGTACCCGTTATCATCTATTAAAAGCATGTTCATTTGAATGTAGTTTTTTGGTCTTCAGCTTCTCAGTTCCCCTTTCTCGGTGAACTTGAACTCTGGGATACATATCGGCTATTTTATGCTGATAATGATCGGTGTAGATTGAGTATTCGTATGTACTTCCACAATACATAGCGCTTGAGCCTCACAAATTTTTCTGGAATGTTTCCTATTTTACTTTTTCTGGTTCTGCGAATTGAATTAAAAAAAAAAAAAAACCTTGAAGGTCCAAATTTTGCTCATGAATGTGGGGATGGTGGCTATTTTTTTTTATAGGGTTGATAAAGGATTACAGAAGGAAACTCAAATGCTGCATGATTCACTTTAAGATATGGTACCGCATTCCACAATTCTTACACTTTTTTTGTTGTTATTTTTCCAGTTGAAGATCGCAAACTGTTTGTGGGTATGCTTAGCAAGAAGCTGAATGAGAATGATGTCCGAATGTTGTTTGCCCCTTTTGGAACCATTGAAGACTGCACAGTCTTGAGAGATGCCAACAGCACGTCTAGAGGTGAGTACTGTTGGCAGTTCTTATTCTTAAAAAACAAAGAAAATCACAAGCCAGTGAAATATCTGGCAAACACGTACATGTTCAGTCATGTGCATGCATGCACACTCATGCATTTCACGTCACATTCACCTGCATGTTGCAGACATATGCATTTGTTTGGGGTAGTCCAGATGTAGTGCATCCCTTGGCTTGTGAAGATCTGTTGATGTAAAAGTGATTCAGGAACCCAAAGAATGTCGAGCATATCTGATCCATCAAATCAGATGATGCACTGAGGTTTGATGGTCAGGTATATATATATGTGTGTGTGTCGGTGTGCTGTTGATGTAACAGGAATTAGAGTTGAGGGAACCAGTAGGCGTCAGTCTGACTGGGACTGGAATAAGTTCAATCAGTGTCAGTTCCTTCTCATATTCATGTTGCATAGATAAATGGCATTTAGTTAATGTTTCTTTGTCCACAGTATAAGAAGTTGAACACAGATGTTCTTACTTCCATTGGGTAAATATGGTTTTCTTTCAAGGCATGTGGTATCATACACACACTTATGAAAATTCACAATATTCAAAAGAAAAAAAAGAAAGAAATGGCTATGCTCAGCAGTTCTGCTTTTGATGAACCACCTGTGAGTAGGCAATAACTTGACAGTGTTTCAGGTGGGGGAGGTCTTGCCACTGTGAAAAATACGGTAGTTGACCATTTCAGCAACAGAACGGTAGTAATGAATTTAAGGTCGACAAAGTTATGTGGTATTGGACTTTTTAGGTTTTTCTTTCTTTGTTTATCAGTTTGATCCTGTCATTGAATGGTTTTAAATTTCAGGTAACGGACCTGGAGAGGCTAATGAAGAAG
The DNA here is from genome assembly GCA_033310375.1 of Conus canariensis. Taxonomy (NCBI): domain Eukaryota; kingdom Metazoa; phylum Mollusca; class Gastropoda; order Neogastropoda; family Conidae; genus Conus; species Conus canariensis. The sequence continues at coordinate 54,946,937 of CM065727.1, forward strand.
TTTAATTTTTCAAATGTTTCTCTTTGCACTTTTTTGCCTCCATGATCTTTTTAGTATGTTTCTGTGTTTAGTTTATTTCCGAGAAGATCTCTACTTTGGTTTTGAAGTGTCGAGTATGATTGTTAGATCACTTTGTGCTCTTTTCGTTTTCTGTGCGAAAGTTTGTGCCGTGCTTTTCTGTGTGCACAGACATGTTTGGTAAGAAATTAACTAGGAAAAAAAGGAAGATGTGTGTTTTGATTGTGTGTATGTGTGTGACGTTAGAGGCTTACTTGTGGTGTCTTGTCTTTCAGGCTGTGCGTTTATCACTTTTGCCACCAAGCAATGTGCCGTGAATGCTATCAAGGGTATGCATCACTCCCAGACAATGGAGGTACGACTCCCCTTGACAGGGGCTGGGGATGAGCCAGCGTTGACGTGTCCGTCTGTTGTGTCACAGTTTGTTGAAAACGAGGTCTTTGGTAACGTTTTGTGTTGTGTTGTAGATGTGTATATATATATACGCTTATGGAAGCGTTTTGTGAGTGTTCTGAATTTATTTTTCATCATGTTTACTGCTGGTCAGGGTAGATTTGAAATATATCTATAGTTTTAAGCGCTGTGTTTTTTATTTAACCAGTAAGAATAAACTGTTAATTATTTTGCATTTGTTATGTGTTATTTACAGTGTTTTATAGTTTTAACCTCTGTGGTGGTGTTCATATAAAGTCTGCCCGTGATCTTGGAGATACAGGATGACTTTCTGTCATTACAATGTTTCATCACTCATCCTTTGTCCTTACTTTGTTCTGTTTGATTTTCAAAAACTTCACATACCATCTCATTGTTCAATGCATTTCATTCAATGTGCGTTAATGTGTAGCCTGTCATGTGACTAATGGCAGCTTTTTGACTGGCTTCAGGGCTGCTCATCTCCCCTGGTGGTCAAAATGGCTGACACTCAGAAGGAGAAGGAGCAGAAGAAGATGCAGCAGATGACCTCCAACTTGTGGATGCAGTTCAGCAATCTTGGAGCTTTGGGGCCCCAGTACTTGGCAGTAAGTGTTGTTCAGTTGATAAGGTTTAGCATCATATACTGTACCATGTCACACTAATGCAAGCTCAGACCTGTTTACCCATACGATTTCGCCGTATTTTGTACTCATATTTGTCAGAAATACGATAAAGATGGTACATGGGGAAACATACGGTGGAAAAAAAAATCCGACTATCATTTCCGTGCACTGCATTTCTGAAGGAGTGGGTGTATTGACATATCTGCTGTGCGTACACTCTCTTTGTGACTTTTCGTTTCGATGTTTCTGATTGGCCGGGAGTGCTCATTCCTAGTTCTCAGCTTCGAGATTTGGCGTGGTTTTCGGTGAAGCCATCTTGTATTCTTAGCTTTGGCGCTGAACCAAGGATTCAAGTTCTACTATCCGTGAAAATGTCTAAACTTTCCTCTTCCGAAGATGAAGGCCCTAAAGCAAAAAAAAGGGAACAGGAATTTCTGGATAAATGTATCCAACAACCATGTTTTGCCGCAGCGCGGTTTAAACTTTCTTGTTGGAGTACTCCTGTTTTGCTGAAAATACTCTTGTTTTGGATTTGGAATACTCCGAGTCAAATTTTGGGGTAAACGGGTCTGCAAGCAGCAGTGAACTCACTAGTTCAGTTTTTTCCCATGGCAAAGGCAGAACTAAAGAGTGCCTAGTAGCTCGCATTGCACTTTCTGTTGGCGCACTGCTGCAGTCTGACTCATATGATGAATATGGTGCATGGTCTGTGTTGAGTGCAGGTAGTGAATTTGAATTTTGGATGTACTATTTGCCTAGAAACAAGAAAGCTAAGTAAATCAAGACTAGAAAAATTTTGATAAGTCACACCTATTTTAAACTGCTGTGTGTAACAATATCTGTCTCCCTCTGTTATATATCTCTCTCTGTCTTTTTCTTCCCATGCAGAATCGCTGTTAGATAACTGAATATGAAAATGTGCAAAGGATTATTCCTATTCCTGTGAGTTGAATGGTGAAAAGTGATAAGATGGTTGTGTTTCATTCAGTATGGTGATTGAATCAGATGACACTTTTAACACATATTTCATTCAGTTGAATTGTAGAAGGATTCATTCAGCACACTAAACAAGAAAAATGACACTGGTGCATTGAAAACATAACTGCATAATATCCGTCTAAGAAAAAAAAAGGTTCCGAGTGGAGGTGGATGTTCATGGCAGTAAGCACAGTATTTTGTAACGCAATGTGAACTGAAATTATCTGCTCACATCTGCTTACAGACAGTTTCTAATTTTTGCAGCTTTTGCAACAGGCAGCATCTGGAAATATGGGAGGAAACGCTGGAGGCAACTTCGGAGGCAACATGGGAAATCTGGGCAGTAAGTTTAAATCTTGTTATTGTCCTGTTTATCTTGTCATTTGCTGACTTCTACTACCTTGCTGTTCCCTTATTCTGAAACACATCAGCTAGGTGTGGCTGTGGTTTGGGGAGTTGCTTTAAGGGCATAGCTGGTGGAGTATGTTTGCACTTGCACAAGTTCACAAAAATATGGTCTGAATTGGGAGGGATTTGAATGGGACAAAACAGAAATCTCTTTTCAATTACATTACAGAAATATTAGTTTTGTAGGTTTTCTTGATGTAGATGACATCAAGATGGGAGGCGGGGAATCAGATTTGAGGGGAATGAGGCAGTGGGCTAGGGTTGATCTTAATTACTGTTGAACCTGCCGCCTCAGCAACACGGGGTTTAAGACCTGAGTTTGGGTATCGGGGTAAAATGCAGACTAATCAGAATGTGTAAAATATAAACTGTGAGGAACAGGAAGAATTCCTTTTTAGAAACAAGGTGATGCAGTGTTGAAAATTGCTTTGTTACGCCAAGAATGTAGAAAAATGCCATTCCTGACGCCAGGCGGGGGACAAAGTAAGTTTGAGAGTCAGTGCGTGGTGGCTGAAATGCAGAAGAGGGATGGAGCACCAGCTGTGCAGTCCCTCCACAGCATTTGTAAATAAAGAAGGCTCACTGGCAACAGGTGTTAGCTGGGTTGTTCAACAGATTAGGAGACATCAGGAGTTTTTGATTGATTTTCGCTTCTATATTTTTATAATTGTTTGGCTTGGTTTATTTTTTCATGTTGTAGTTGTCCTGTTATGGTGTTTTGCTTTATTGGCATCCTTCGTATACTGCTGATTAAAGAAAAAAAAAAATTTCTTTCCCTTCTGTGTGTTTGGTTTCCGAGCACTTGGAAGAGTTGAGACAAATCAGACAAAATGCAGCCGTTGGTGTTTCAGACAGAATGTAGCTGGTGTTGTTTTGGTCCTGTAGAAAAGCGTTCGTCATCCCTTTTTGTTCTGTTTTTTTGATCAGGCAATGTTGTTCCCTGAGTGCGTTTGCACACATGTATGCACATACATATACCCGCACATGCACGCACACACACTTATACATTCTTGCACTCATGAAACAGGAAGAAAATGTAAGGTTAAATGTTAATGTAGGACTGGGAGTATGTGTTCCATGACATTGAGTTGGGAGGGGGGGGGGGGGGGGGGGGGGGGGGGGGCGGGGGGGAATAGCATCAGTAGAAAACACTGCCTGATCAAAAAAAAAAAACGAGCCGTGTAGTTTTTTTAAATGGTGTTCTTTGAATGTCTTTTGTGCATTGTGTCATTGTCATATATTAGTGTTTCCAGTTAGCATGGGTTTGTTGTTGGCTGTACATAGTTGTAGAGAATTTTCAGTTTTCATGATAGCTGTTGATGTCAACTCTGTCTGTAATAATGGGAGTGCATTGGATTGTGCACTGTGATGCATGCTGATCACAGCTTAAGGATTCTCATACTTCCATACAGTTTGTATTCATTTTGCCATGTGTGAGGGAGATGGAGAGTGAGTGTTTGTGGAAGATGCATCTTTCTACAGGTATACAGTTGAAAGATTTGTGTTGCATTTTGTGTCAGTATTGTGGTATTCATAACTTTTATTCATGTCAATGTTTTGTACTCTGTAGAACAGTTTTTGTGAATTTCAAAATGAATTTAAATGAACTTACTCTGAACTTGACAGAACTCTGAACTTGACAGAATAGTTTATGTCAGTAGGAAAGATGATCTGATTTAATTTCCGTTCCTGTATATGGGAAAAGCTCGATTACAAAGACAATCAGTGAACAAGAATGAAGGCGGCTAAATGCGGTAAATAGCTGTTGGCAGTGAAAACACATAGAAACACAGTGTGGTCTGTGCAAGGGGAAAACAAGTTGTCATTATGTTGTAACCAAACTCAATGACTGAACACAAAACGCAGTGTGGTCTGTGCTTTTGCTAGGGGGGAAAGAATGTCATTATGTTGTAATCAAACTCAAATCACTTGTAGCAGAGGGTTTTTTGACCGTGAGCAATGTTTTGTCATTAACAGTCCAGTGCTTAACATTTTTTGATGTGTATGGCTGTTTTTGTTGTCATTTATGTTTAAAGAAAAACGGGCGTGACTTGCAGTTCAGTCTGCTGTTATGTAGATTGTCTTCAGTAGTTCTAAATCATCTGATTTTGCAAAACCAATTCAGTTTGGAAACTTGTGATTTGCAATTGCAGAGTTTTGCTTTGTACATTCCAAATGACTAATCACTGTCATACGTCATTGTGCATTTATATATTTTTTTTCTCCCTTGGGTTTTGTAAAACATTACATGTATTGGTAATTTATAGAAATTTGAATTGAATGATTTAGATGTAAGACTTGTGAATTTTTTTGTGACGACGCATAAGAAAAACAAAGTTAAGTCTTGCGGCTCTCTTTGGGGTACGTGGCAGCTGCATAGATTGCATTCAGTAGTTTTTTTTATTTGAACCAGACATGATTTGCAGATACCTTCATTTGTTCCTGTTTGAAATGACTGCGCATGGGTGTGTGTGCGTCTGTGTGTGTGTGTGAGTAGTTTTGTACAAATTTGAGAAAAACGATTTAAGATGATTGACTTAGAAAAAAGATGAATGACTTAGAAAATCTTACAACACACGAAAACCAAAAATAGAAAGAGACACAGGTCACTTTGGGGCACAAGGCTGACTGTGAGCAAGTTCACAAATAGCAACATTCTGTGTAGGGCATCGTTTCAACTTCTTATCATCCTTTCTTTATTCAGTACTTATCTGAATTAAAGATATTTTCCTTATTGTAAGTTCTGAGGCCCTTTAGGCAGAAAATGTAGACCCAAATTTCCTAAAAGCGATGCCCGAGGTTGGCGCTTGCAAATTTTTGTTGGCAGGGACATGGAACAGGAATTGCATGAGAACTTTGTACTTCTCAAACCTGGTTAAGTTCTGATGAGGACTTTGTGAACAACCTGATTAGAAAATCTTTAAGAAAAAATTAAGTACTGTATCCGCCAAACATGAACAAACTAATCACAAGACAAAACATGACGCATTTCGACCTCTTTAGGCTCTTAGGTCTTCTTCAAACACTCAGGACAACGAAAATGAAGAACAAGCAATCGCTGATCTCATTGAATTTGTCTAAACTAGGCATAGTGAATGCCAATTAAAGTAGGGTCCTTTCAGTTCAGAGAAATCATGAGCTACTCATGAAAATTACATGCAAAAACATGTGCTGCGGTAATCTTTAGGGCTAAGTTTTTGGAGAAGAGGGGAGGATTGAGGGGCCACCACCACCACAAAAACTAATACACAAGAGAGGGTGACCATATTTATTGACAAGATCAGAGCATTTTTTTTTTTTTCTTTTTTTTAAACTGAAGTTCTGTGTAGCAGACAGTGATGGATCTAATCAAACCTGTTCAGGAAAAAAAGCAGACTTTCTGGGATAATATCGCATTTTATTCTGTTGAAAACCAAAGGCATAGTCTTTTTGTTTATTTTTTTGACGACTTAGGCTAATTCTTTAATACAGTATAGTGGTTTGGTCTCCAGTTTTTAAGATCATAACTTTTATAGAAAAATTACACAGATTCACTAAGCAAATAATTGGATTGACTAACTCAGATTAGGAAGAAAGGTTGAAATTTCTTATATGACTTAGCATGGAATAATGGAGAGTGAGAGGTGATAAAATTGAAACCTTGTACGTTTTACATAATAATTCTAGCTCCAGAGGTCATCCAGTGAATTTAGATAAACTGTTGAAACTAATCTATATGCAGTAAGAGAAGCCGTTTTTTTAAAACCATGCACATTTTAAAAAAAACTTCAGTTTGGCTAATTTTAGAATACAGTAACGTGGTTTGGTCTCCAAATTTGAAGAAGCACATAATTTTTGTAGAAAAAAATACAGGGAAGATTCACCAAGCACATCATGAGATTAAGTAACATATCAAGAAAGGTTAAGATTTCGATTACCAAGTCTGGAATACTGACAAGTTAGAGTTGATAAATAAAATCTTTTAAGTTTTACATGGCAACTGCGATACCCAAACTACCAGTTATTTATTTTCATGCAATAATTCTAACACTAGAGTAATCCAATGAAGTTAGATAAACCGTTTGTTCAAACTAGTCTTAATAAGGGCATATATATTCTATATTACAGTCCTTGAATTTTACATTAAAGTTCATTGAAAGTTGTGGAATGAAGTCACAGAATTTCATTGTTTAAAAGTCTGAATGAACCCTGAATTAACAAACTGAAAGACAGAGGGACTTGGTGCAGATTGGTGCTTTGGTACTTACATCATCTTAAAGTTCTTTTAACTTATCATATATTTTATAGAACTCCTTAGTATTAGTACTTGGAAGAAAAACTCTCTCCCTCTCTCTGTCTCTCTCTCTCTTTTCCTCTTTACACACACACTCACCCCCCCCCCCCCCCCCCCCCCCCCCCCACACACACACACACAAAGTTGCTAGATAAGTTTCAGGATCCTGTTGCACATCATGAAATTCATGAAATTTATTCAGGTTTAGTGGGATGGTCACAGTCCGATTCCGGGATTGGTGAGATCACCGCTTTTCAGTTTCAGGATTGGGACTTCTCTCCATGCGCATCCCAAAAGCAGACTGACTTAATTACAAGTAGCCTTTAAGTATTGAAGGTTTGTGTGTTGCATATTTTAAGCAGTGTGTATGTGTTGCGTGTGTAGCATCTGGATGTTTGACATGATGCTAAGACTTTGTTGTGGCTATGACCCACAGGGTTGCTAACGGCCCTGGCAGGGCTAAACTCGGGGAATGCCAATGCTTTAGGCAATAACACCGGGAACTCGGCCAGCGGGTTCGGTTCAAACAGCAACACAGCAGGTACCAACTGTAGCTCTCGTGTGGCTGTGACTCTCCACACGCTTGGCTCTGTACCCTTTGTTTTTTTAAGTCTCGTTGTGGCTGCTGTTGTGTTGCTGTTGTTGTTCATTTGGGTTTTTATTCTTTTTGTTTTTCTTCTCTTCCCAGCTCCTTCTCTGGAGTTTTGTGAACTCTTGTGCGCAGTATTTGACTTCTCTGTCACCTTGAGTTTGCCTCTTGTCAGTGTGCGGCATGAAGCGAGCAGTTTTCCGTCAGTTTATATCTACATATTGGCCGTTACTCAGAAATGCGAGATGCTTGAGAAAAGTTACTTGCAGTGTATTGCATATTATATACAAAAATATGTTTGATTATGTCCATTTAAAATTTTAAAGATATCGTCGTTAATTCTGACTGGTGGAATTTTTACTCACACAGACATGATTGCGTGAAAACAGAACTTGAAGGTGAACATTTTCCTGTTGCAGAAAACAGTGAAGAAAAAATAAAACAAAAAAATCCTCTTCACTTTTCAAAAAAAAAATTTTGAGAGAAAGAAACCTGCTGTTGTTAAATAAGAGAAAAGAAGACATTAGGTTTTTCCTTTCTTTTTATTAATTTATGCATTCTTTTTTTTATTTTTGGTTGGTTTGACTTTTTTTTCTAACAGTGACAAACCTTTGGAGTTGCCAGCATTAGAGTGGATCAAAATAATGCTGTTCAAATAGCCTGTCTAGTTGCATTGTTGTCGGCGTCTTGCATTTCTGAAAGTCGACTTTTTGTGTGCACACGTGTGACTTGAAATCCAGTGGGCTTCAGCTGTCCTGATCCCAGTTATGCATGATGCATATCTGAACACACTTGACACTGGAGTGGTGGGTGTACTAGTACTTGTGTTCACTTTCCTGGTTCTAACCTGGCGCTGGCTGAGTGTAGCTTTGTATACTTTAATCCGTTTTGCCTGTTCTCTTTGCCACATACAGTTGTTCGTAGTAGCGCTTGCACATTCATTTCATTGTCATACCTTCAGCTATTTTTGAATAAAATACAATAAGGATCTGTGTCAAAGTTAGTACATTCTCTGATTATCTCATGTCAATCCTTGTCCCCATGTGTCTCTGTGCCCAATCTTCCCTTTTGGAAAGTACTTCCAAGACAGTAGCAAGAGGGTTTGCAATGTTGATACTGTGTCTTTGAAGCAAATAAAAGAAACAAACAGAATTTTGGGATATTATGCTCTCTACTTGACGCAGGTGTGACATGATCAGGTGGATGAGGGGGAAGAGGATAAAAGAAACGGAAATAACCTAAACAGTCAGCTAGTGAACAGCAACAAAATTCTTGAAGTGCAGATGACAAAAAAGATTGAAAACCAGGGTTTATGAATGTGAAACATTTCACAAGCTGTCATTTAAACATGATTATGATTCAGTATTGTCCAAATGTCTTGGAGAAGTTTAAACTATAAGTTTCAAGAATGATGCTTTCAGGTTTTGTTCATATGCCAAGTAAGCAGATTTGTTCATGCTTTTCGTGTGTGTCCTTGGATTAAAAACTTTTTTTTTCTCTTTATTAGATATTTTGCTTTTCCCATTGTAATCTTCACATAGGAGTTTGGAAGCTCATTCAGTGGTTAGTCGCTGGTCAGACTTGATGTTGTATTGGAGTAGATCCCATTATTATCATGGTTACTGGCTTTATGTAAGGTGTAGACGTCTGTAACTTGCAAATTTCTGTAACTTGAAAATTTTCTGAGGTGTAGAATGGAGTGCCTGCATTCTTATGCTTTATAATAACCCTATTTTGGTCAAAATTCAAGGTGAGGTTCTAGGACTGTAGATTAAGATTTGGATGGGGGGAGGTGGGTGTCCACGTGGCCATCACTTCTTGTTGTTGTCTTGGTTGTCCACACTACCTTTGTGATCATTATGCAGCATGATGGGCTGTTGGCTCAGTTAATAAGGCTGCTGTCACAGTGATAGGATCTTTATGGCACATTCTTCAGTAGCCTCATGGGGCACTCTTCCTTGTTGGTATTGCTCTGTTCTCAGCCCTTCATTAGGCTGTGGTAGTTCCTAACGGAAGGCCGGAGAAGAATTTTCTGACGGTATGAAACAAAAAGAGAATGCATTCCAATCCTCGTTTTTGGCAGAATATCATGTCCGGATAGAGACTCTGGAGTTTGTGTTTTTAATATGCATATGATTTTACCCATGTAGTGCATAGATGGGGTGCACATACAGGGTCTAGGAAACCTTTGCTGCATTATTTTGTATATGAAGTATTCCTGGCTTCTTGTTTTTGGAGAGTATTGCCCAAGCAATTTGGAAGAGGATTTCTGGATCTTTGCTTTTCTGAGAGTCTCGCCCTAGCAGTTTGGAAGGGTACAATTTATTCTTTATGTATGTCCGTCATCCACAAGCCATTTGGACTCCTGTCAAAGAAGAAGTCAGCTGTTGGACTGGCATCATTTCTTGATTCTTTTTTGGTTTCACATGAATATGGCTTATTGTTTTACATTTGAACCTGTATAGATAGTGAAGTTGGCATGATTGTCTATTATGATCTATGTGGTGTTCTCAGATGATGATCTATGTGGTGTTCTCAGTGTATACATTCTTTTTTTAATTCGCCTCTGTGACGGAACAGATAACCACTTCTCCCCAGTCACCACTCCACCTCCACCTCCCCCCAGCCCCCCTCTCCAGCGCATCCCTTCATCCTAGCTCAACAAAAAAAAACTTCAGTATCCACGAATTGTCATTACTTGAACCTATAAGCATTCTAGTAATGTCTCACAGAAAATACCCTTTTTGGAGATTTGGCATGCATTTATATTGAATTGTGCAGTTTTATCCATATTTGCCAGCCTTGTCTGGCAAAGCAAAAAGGTATAGACTCCTTTGGGGAAGAAAGAAAAAATTGAAAAAGAAGAATGCATTTTAATGGGTACAGTTTTGCAGTTAAAACAAAACCAAAAAAATCTTGTCATTCATTTCTTTTGTTTTGTGCTTTGGGGGGAACAAGGTTTTTAAGCTCTGTCAATGTTATTCTCAACATTGGTCAGCATTTCGATGTTTTATGTAACTTGGCTGTGGTTGGATATGCTTTGCTGTTATTTTGGGAAGAAGTGATGTCTTGTACCTTTTATTTATTTTTGAAGTTTGATTTACAAAAAGTTTCAATTAAGATTTATTATGCATTCTAATCTTTTCAACACCAAAGTTCTAAATGGAGTATATCTGAGCATAGATCAGATTGATAACCAGCAACATGTCTCCAACAAGTTTTGGTTGTGGTATGCTTGGCTGTGCATGTGTATTTGAGATTCTGTGGTGTATGGTACTGCAGTGGGTGAAATAAAGACTTGTTCACTTGGATGTTTGATTTTTTTTTTTTTTTTTTTTTTTTGCTGTACTGAGTGGCTGTCTATTGCGACTGTTGTAGGGGACTCCTCGGCCCTTCAAAACTTACAAGGTCTTGCGGCATTAGCAAATCTGGCCAACAATCCAGGTGACCTCTGTTTGCTTAGCATGGATGTTACGGATTTTCTGCTTTGGACTGTTGATTTCCCTTTTTTTTTTTTTTTTTTTTGGTTTTCCTTCTTTGCTCTGTTTTCAGTCCTTCCAAATGTGTGCGTTCCTGTTTAGTGGAGTTTTGAAGTTTGATTGTTCACTGGTCAGTTCTTCCCGTTTCCTTTCAGCCTTGTTTTTCCCTTTTCATTGATGTTTTCATATTGTGTTCAGTTTTAGCACCTTTGGCTCCAGTTCCAAAGGATAGCATTGGAAATAACTATGACCGATTCACATTCACCATAGGGGAGCGTGTTGTGTGTTCATTAGTATAAAGTGTTTAAATTTGTTGTCAGGTTTCTCTGAGCTTCTTTAACTTGTTTTCAGTATGTTAAACTGCACTTGCGTTTTGGCATTCTGTGTTGTCTGACCATTTTTCAGGGAGGAGGTTGCTCAAAAATCTGTATTTTCCTTCAAAATCTGGTAATCTTTTTTCTCAGCCTTTGGACGACTTTGGAGCAAGTATGTTTCAGATTGTTCCATAAGCTTTCAGGTAACTAAAAGAAGTCAAATGGAATGCAGATGGACAACTTCAAATACTTACAACAAGCTAGACATTTTGAATTGGTGTTTTGTTTTGTTTCCCCAGCTGGATTTTTTTTTTCTGAAGCTATGTCAAGGTTGCCAAGTGTCTTGGTGAAATATTCTCTGTAGTCTTAAAATAAAAAGAATCCCGTAGAATTTACGTTCCCAAAATGTTTTGATTAGATGTATTCTCAGTAACAAATTATTTGTACTTTCCATTATCAAAGAAAAGAAGAAAAAGCAGCGTGGTTTACAAAGTCAAAATGTCGTATGCTGAACACTATCAGGGAGGCAGGGAAGCTGCTGATAATGAAGTGCCACAGAGTTACAAAGAAAGACAAAATTTAATGAAACAAAACAAAATCACAGAAAGGAAAAACTGATGGCTTATACACTGTTTACTCAAATTTAATGAAACAAAACAAAATCACAGAAAGGAAAAACTGATGGCTTATACACTGTTTACTCAAAAATGCAAAAGGCCTAAAAGTGCTTCATGAAGGTAAATAGACTTTTTGTGCAACCTCTGTCCTAAATTGTGCGTCTCCATTTTTTTTTCTTTCACTTACAGTGAAATATCCCCAGGTAACTTTTCAGTTGTTGTATTGTGCTTCTTTTGTTTCACTTGACTCGAAAGCAAATGAAAAATCAAGTGGACTTTTCATTTTTTCCTCCTATAGTTCATTGCTGATAAGAATATCCACCTTCAGAAAATTTTAAGTAAACATTTAAATGTAATGCCAGTTACTGAATCCGAATTTTGATTCAGTCAGTTGAACTTGTTAATCACAAGAATAAAGACAAAGATGAAAGCGTGAAGTTGTTTTTCTACCACACATTTCACGCTTGATTGTATCTAGTCTTCCTGCTTCTGCTGCTCTATGCCTGAGCTTCTCACGCCAGCATTATTTCATTCATTTATATGAAATCATTTTTAGCATAACTGCATACATGGCTGTTGTTGATTTTCAGACTTTGGCACTGTTCCAAAATCTGTTTTTTATATTTTTCAACCTCCATTCAAACCAACCCATTGTCTGTTGGCGAGTCTGGTCAGGGAAAGACACCAGCAATGAATTATGTCATGGTTGTGAGGCTGAGGTGTTAGTGTTGGGATTTGTTAAAGTCTATAGAGACACACTTTCAGATTTTGAAAAAAAAAAGTATACTTACTGATACACTTTCAGATAGTGAAAGAAAACCATACTGATGGTTTATGGGGGGGGGGGGGGGGGGCGGCAGGTGTCGTCTTACCGGTGTTTTAATTTGTGTGTGTGTGGATCATTAAAAGATGTCAGCGTTTCAGTACCAGTACTACATGATAGGATAAGTTTTGATATGTGTGTGCGCTTGAATGCATGCACACGTACGCATGCACAGACACACACACACACACACACACACACACACACACACACACACAACACACACACACACACACACGCACACACACACACACTTGAAAGAGCAGTTATATTAATTGGTGCCTGTGCTTTGAACTGAAAGTTGTATAAGGGTGTCAGAATCATGATGAATTGGTGTAGAGAATGTGCCAGATTTCAGTTCATTTAATTGAATTTGCAGAACAGTAGATGGACATTTTTTTCTTTAAACAGTGTGGAGGTTGCCAAAGGCCAGAAACATTTTTTTTTGGTTGTACACCGTAGAAAATTAATGTAAAAATGACCACACACACACAAATTTTTTGTTGGTCGTTTACCGTAGAAAATTTAATGTAAAAATGACCACTCACGCACGCACACGCGCGCACATACACACACACACACACACACACACACACACGCACACACATGTATATGCTGAATGGGGTGGTGTAGCAGAGGGAAAGCTGAGAATTGACCTCGTCATCATCTTGGTTACGTTCCTGGTCTTTGGCTTAATAAAAATCACTTGTTTGTAATCATCATCTTGCTTTGCTCTTTTTGAACATGCTATTTATGTGTTTGCTATCAAATGTTTACTATTACTGTAAAGTTGCTTCCTGCTGTGTAATTGTGCTTTAGTTATAGAATGAAAATAAGAATATCACCGCTTCTTTTTAGGTTTGAAAGTAATATTCAGAACTAGTATTTGTAATTGTGCTAAATTCAGGGAGAATATTTCAGTGCGAGGATTGCATTGGATGAATTTAATGATCGTTTCCTTTTTGTGCATGTTTGTTGTGGATTTTTTTTTTTTTTTTTTTTTGCTTTATGTATTTTTCTTTCATAAGCAAGTGTTTTTTTGTTGCTGAAAATGTATTCACAGAATATCATGAGAAGTGGGGATTGACTGAATTCTGTCAAATTGAGCTGCCTTTTTTTTTCTTTTCTTTTTTTTAAAGAGTTAACCCAGCCATCAAATGAACAAAACAGTTTAGTATTTGCTCCAATTACTGTATTTTTAATACAGTAGAAGCTTAAAATGACATTTAGAAGGCATTTCTGTGTGACAGAAGACGAGTGGAAATTTGTACCCTTTACAATGTTTATTATATCGAACTTGTGTTTAAGAACATTTTACCTGATTTTCCATAATGTTGGAGGACCTTGGATTTGAATTTTATCCAAGATATGCTTATCCACTCAAGAGATGTCCACTTCACTTTTAACCAAAGCACATGGAAAACATTTTTTTTTAATACTTCAGTATTCTGTGAACTAAATGAAGAGGACAAAGTGTTACACTGTGTGGATGAGAAAGGGAAAATGACTTGAGTAGTTGTAAGTACATTCCATTCCCTTATTTACAAACACAGTCATGTAGCAAAACGAAAAATCACATGTTACACATCAAATGGCAGGGTTCGTACACTCCTTGAAACTCCATGAAAATCAATAAAATGTGGTTCTGTTGGACCAAACCTCCTTGAAAATCTTTGAAAACCAAGCCATCAGCTCCATAAAAATTAATGTGGCACAAAGAAAAAGTCAATTGATTTTTCTCTGTTCAGGTTGATGAAAAATGATTCAAAAACATTTTTGAAACATGGCGATCCCGGATTATTGTCAGCTATTTAACCAAGGGAGATAATTTGTAAGTCAACTTTTATGCATGTATTGTAGCCTTGAATTAAAAAAAAATCTTGAAAACTCTTTGAATTTTGTTCTTGGGAGTCTGTAGGAACCCTGAATGGAGCAGCGTCCAAATGAAAAGAAGTACAAAAAGGTTTCACACAAAATTATGTATTGTCATAGTAGTGAACATTTCTTAGAGGTAACAGGATTAAACATAGTCCGCAAAAACACACACACAAACTGTCTTAATAGCATTTTAAAAAGGTATAGATTATTACTCTTCAGTCAGCTTTATAGGCCTGTGGGAAATGTCAGATGTATACTACAGTGGGCAAACAGTTCGAGTAAAATTTCATAACAACTGACCTCCATATCAGAGGCTTGTGTTATATTAAAGCCTTGCAGCATCCACTAGTGCTCTTGACCATTGTAAACCTCTGAAAGTGACATTTGATGTATTTGAGGTTTTGTTTGTTTGTCTTTTATTAGTACTGTTGTAATGCTGCTACAGTTCCAGTCAGGTTTTGATTGGTAGGTACAAAGAAAAAGGCAGGCACACAGAAAAAGGAACTTATGAGATCACAGTTTCTTGATGAAGGAAAAAGAGTTTTGCCCCAAGGTTCTGTTGATCTGAATACATCTTAAGTGGATTCAAGATCACAAGAGGGAAGGAAGAAATAAAATCAGTGAAATGCAGCGCTTAGCTTTGGCAATTGTGGTAGCTAATAGGGCATAGGATTCCCTTGGTGTTAACCCATCAAGTCATTGGGTCCGTGAGGAAAAGTGTCATGTCTGGATGTGGGAAGTGACTCGCATTGTTTGACTTGACTGCTACAGTCTCTTGAGACATGAGAGCTGTTAGTAGAGGAGGCATGATGTATGCATGTGCGTGAGTTGTTCTGTGGTATTGCCACTGGGGGATGAGGGGGAGGAGTGTTGAGTTGCTGGGGTAGATCAGTGTTATCTGGAAAAGACTTATATGGTTTGGTTATTGTTTTATTAGTTTGATTAATGTGTACAATCTCGCTTTCCTCTGCATTGAAGCATAGTTGATTTGTGTTGTCCTATTCAGTTTGTGTTCTTAGCTTTTTGTTCTGCTGATTATTAATTGGTATGCAGTATTTGAGGTAATTATATACAGAGCTCCCCATTTTAACAGGTTCAGAAGGGGGTCCATGGCTTTCTCTGACGGGGAGTCATTGTGGGTCCTGCTAAAAAAAAAAACGGCACAGGCGAATCAAGACTGATCTGTTGTTATATCTGTTTCTGCTTTCAAAGTGACAAGAGCAACATATAAGTTGAACAAAAATGTTGAAATCAGCACAGTAGAGAAGGGAGGGAGCATTCTGAACTTGCATCGCGTATGTCAAGTGATTGCTGGGTGTTGTGAAGACAGTTTAGTTTTGATGGGAAATTTTATTTTTATTGACATGATAATGGTGTTTTGAACGAGTTGGAAACTGATTTTGAACACAGCGAGTCACTGATAGTCATTTTGAGAGTCTGAGACCCACAATTCAAGTATGGAGGCCCTGGCATTCACTGTTTTTTAAACAAAGTTTTACGTTTATGGAACAGGGAAAAATATTCAGTGACTAGATTAATTTGTGTTAGTGAATTGGTAGATGTCAATAGGTTGGAGCATGTTGCATATCGTTGATTCGTGGCTGACTTTGCCTGTTGTCCACTATGTACAACCATTTTAATCCAAATATCATGCATTACTTAAAGTTTAAAATCTGTGATAGAAGATATGTTCTTTAGAATGGGCAAGTAAAAGTCATTGGTTTAGTACACATTCACACACACTGCATGTGCAAGCTTCACCTTACTGTAACACTATCAGTGATCAGGTTGATATATGTCTTGTTTGTGTCATTGTCAAAAGGTAAAGTAAAAGCCAGAAATAATTGATGGCAGATGGCCTTGTGTTAGGTTATGACCCCTTGTGGTCAGCTGAGCTAAAAACAACATGAATATTTACAGTTGAAATTTTTTGATGTGCAGCTGCCATGAATGCCCTGGGTGGTCAGAACATGCCCTTCAATAGTGGAGCATCCAACAACGCCGGTAAGTGGACAGTGCACACTGCTTCAGCAGTGAGGTGTGAAAAAATATGTAAGCTTGTATGAGAAGTTGATTATGTTGCCAGCCACAGAATATGATGTGTTCAAAAGCAGAGATTCAGATTAAGGATGGATGTAATGGAAATCTGGCAGTTTTTGATCATCCTGGCACCAATCTACTTAAGGAAATGGCTCTGGTGGATGATTTTCTTTATTGAGATTACTGTAGCTTCACAGTCGTCTGCAAGTTAAGAGTCTTCACATCAAACACTCGAGATTCTTGTCATATGATCTAGCTGCAGATGCTTGAACACTAAAAGGCCCAAAGTTACTCTGAAATAATAAAAGCCAAAAAGAACATGTCGGAATAAGGGCCCATTGGTGAATTGATCTGGATTCAGCAGCTCTTCGGCCTGTGATTCAGAACTTGATAGTCAGTCGTTTATCGTCTAAAACAGTTGCAGATATTTATTTTTTCATCAGGTTGACTCTCTGTGAGCTGTGTTATGATCTTTATTGGGCATGGTGATTTGGCGGAACTCAACAGTGGATAAAGAAAGAAAGAAAGGTACCTGATTGCTTAAAGTTATAAGGTAAAAAAAAAGAAAAAAAAGTGAGGACTGTTTTTTGTCTTGGATTAAAATGGCATTATTGTGCACAGGGGAACAAATAAGCGTTTGAAAAACTCACCATTTGTTTAACCCGTTCGCTGCTTGAAAATGTTACAAACAAAGGCTTTCCCAGTGCCAGGGAAATCGAATGATTTGGGGGTAATAATTAACAAAAAATTCTAGCTCAGAAACTACAAAAGATATAACAATGAAATATATATGATTTTTGAAGGAAATTGAATGAAGATTTTGAATCTGGGCTTCTTTTGTTTTAATTTTGATAATAAAAAAGTATTTAGACAATTGGATTTGGATAGATTTTTTTGCACGATCAAAAGCATATGTATTTACCACTACATCTTCACATCCAAACAAGAACACAAAGCAAAAAAGTTGAAAATAAAGTTTGTATTGTCACACTACACCTGTAAATGAAAGTAAAACAGTTTAGAAGTCTATCAAGACGCTCACACTCTATGCAGACAGGTCAGTCCACGACCACGCCCCCCTCTCCCCACCACGCCCCCTTGCTGGACTTCAACCCTCTCTTTCACTGCTCCTCTTCCCCTACCTTTCCCTCTGCCCTGTGCCGCGCCGCGAGCAGGCCGCGCTCCCCTCTCACGCTGACTACCACGTCACTGACCACTGGCACCCAGTGCCGAGTACACACAAGGCGAGCTCGTTCGACGCTGGCAAACCAGTCAGCTGAACACACATTGAGGTCACACAGCCCGACACAATAACTGACGAATACGGTTGGCAATTCCATCACTATCATCATCTCACCTTCATGCTCGAGTGAGTCGTTGAATAAAAGATTATTGTCTTTGTCAAAAATCATTAGCAAAGCCTGCTCAGCTGTGTAAATACATTGATTTGGTCGCTGCGCTTGTCGAAGGTTGCGCCGCCATCTTTGCAAGCGAGACGAAGTGCTGGCTGGTCATCCAGTCAGTGATGAGAATAAATGGGCTTTCCCCTCACGTGTGGTCATTTACATATCATTTTAATACTACAGACATATAAGGCTTACTACGCACACTCTATTTAAGTCCGTTGATAGAAATAGTAACGAATGAAAATTCAAGAAAAATGCATGACGTCAGTGGACGGCCCATAGGCACTGGGAAAGCATTTTTAATGCGGCGTCAGCTGACGGCTTAAAGGCACTCTACGGGTTAAAAAAATTATGAAACTATGCCATGAATACTCAGTAGATGTAAAAATGATGAACAGGTTTGTTTGTCTGCTGGGAAAATTGCATAGAATCGAAAGGATTCAAGCTTGCATGTGGTGTTTTTTTTTGGGGGGGTTTGCTTGTTTGTGTTTGTTTTTTTGTTAACTTTTGTGTTCTGCCATGGTATGTGGAATGCAACATTTGTACATTGCCAGTGACTGAGGTTAACTTAAAGTACATATGGAAATTGAATACCAGTTTTTCAAATGGGTAGGTATTTAGTGGTTAGAGAACAATGAGCATGCAGGATTGTGTTAGAATTCCTTTAGTTATTGTTTACAATGTACAGGAATAAGCATGTTGTTATGATAGACATTAAATGTTTTTTTGTGTGTATGTGTGTGGTTTTTTTTTTTTTTTTAGATCAACTTGCAGGATTTTGTTAGAAGAGTAATAATGTTTGGTTTTTTTTTACAGTGTGAGTATTTTGGTGCAAGTTACTCTTAAAGAGTGAAGTTTCAAAACCCATTACCCATTAATCTTCCATCCCCTTCCCTCCCGTATTAACATTACCCACACACCTTTCACAACTACCTATGCATAACTACTACCACCTCCTTCATCACCCAGTGAAATCATTTTTTTTTTTCTTTTCTTTAAATTACAGTTACTTTCATTTTATTCATCTACTTATTTATTATAATAACTACCACTATATATATATATATGTATATATATATATATAGATATATATATATACATATATATCTATATAAATCCCCCCCCACTTAGCATTATTATCAATCCACCTTAACCGCAACCGTCACAAATATATCACACCACCCCACTAAACCAGCTACACAACCCCATCATTTCACTCCCCCCCCCCCCCCCCCACCCCCCTCTCCTTTTCCTCTCCCATAATCCCCTCTGTCGTTTCCGTCTGGCGGCCATTCTTCCTACCACATGGACAACAGATAAGTCGCTCTTCGTTCTTTGTTTGTACTGTCCTAAATGTTAAATGTGATCTGTTTTTTTGCCTGAAGAAGACCCAAGAGGTCGAAATGCATCGTGCCTTGTCCTGTGCTTTGTTTGTCAATGTCCTTGGCGGTAACTAACCCCCTCTCTTTCTAAATCTTAAAGAGTGGTTGTATGTAAACATAATTTCACTGTTTCTTTTCATTGAAATATATACTGATGTAGTGCCATTGCCCAAGAAAATTCTTCAGGCAGCAGTTTTGGGAACTTGCATACACTGATGTTGATGAACGGACTGAAAACATTGTAGTTGGAAGTTTGCTTTCTAGAATTATGAATGCTTGTTGTTAATCTGTGGTCTTTGTTTTGTATTTAAAAAGAAATATTGAATGTTGGTGAATTTGAAAATAATTGAATACACATGAAATTGTTATTGTGTTGCAGGTCAACAGAGTGGAGGCTCCGGCATGGGAGGAATGGGCAACATGGGAGGAATGGGCAACATGGGAAATATGGGCAACATGGGAGGCATGGGTGGCATGGGAACTATGGGCAATATGGGCAACAACATGGGCAGCAACATGGGCTCCGGTTTCGGCAGCAACATGAATGGCTTTGGGTCCAACAATTCTGGAATGGATGCTCTGAGCCAAGCGTATTCCGGTATCCAGCAATACGCAGGTTTGTCTGGTTTACTAAATCAAGGTAAAAGTTTGTTTCATGATCTTCTCCTCTTCTGTGTTGTGTGTGGTTGTTTTTTTTTTGCCCACCTGGGTGTGGGTTGCTGTTCTGCAGAGCTCTGGCGTGGCGTCCTGTGCCGTCATGTTGGCCCACCGTGTCATTTCGTCTGACCCTCCCTGTGCATCCCTTCATGGTCCAGTGGCGTCTACATTTTTGTTCCAACTCCTGCTGTGCCTGACTGTTGTTGACATGGTGATCCAAGTGCACTTGAGCTGTGTGTGATTCAGTTCTGGTAGGGCAGGTTTAACATATTCGCTGCTTCTGTGGATTGTCAAAAAGTTTGAGATCTAATGGAGGGTAAACCAAGGAAGAAAACGCATCGTATCTGGGGTGCACGAGTACATCAGTCTGGAAATTGTCATAGTGAAACTCTTTAGCTGTATCTTCCGTGGGGAAAAAAATGCAGTTAGAATAGATTAAAAAAGAAAAAAAAAATTAAAAAAAGAAAGATCATGAAGGAAAATTTGCAGCTGGATTAAGAAAATAGTTGCTGGATGCAGGTGACTTTGGAGATATGTCTCGTTTTGTTAAAATGGTGGTTAGATTTAGGAGCTAGCTTGGCATCGTCATCAGACTTCTCTGTGACGAGGTAGTTCTGTCAGTCTGATCTTTAAGGCTGTAGAGATTTCAGTTGATTGGAACAAGTGCTGTATAAATGATTTGCGAGATGCAAACCTGTTTCAGAGAACTGGTTTGTCCAAAAGAGGAAGTGCATTAAACCAGAAACATATAGATCTTTGTTTATAAAAGCAGGATAGCTGTTGGTTGTGAACATGTCTCTGTTTCATTAACCGCCATGTCAAGACCTGCCTTGTGCTAGGAGGACTAGTGACATTCAAGTCTTCATAAATGGAGAAAGAAGGATCCATAATAGCCTATTTGAAGGAGCCGTTTAACTTCAGGTTCTGTTACTATCAATGTTGCCATGATGAGGTCTGGGTTGCTAACTGCATTGACCTGTGTCCTTTTTGTAGAACAAGGACATCAGATATAAAGAAAAGTATAAAACAAAAAAGGACTGAACTATTCTGCAGGAAAAAAGTTAAAGTAGACAGAGTGTAAATCAAGAGTGCCAAATGAAAGTCCGTTGTTTAACTTTTTGTTGTTGTTGATAAACATGGGTCATCCATGTTGCAAAAAAAGTATTGTAAAAAAAAAGTTTGAATAGGAACGTTTTCATGGTTCTGCTGATTTCATTATCTATAGTCTTGTGCGATTGTTTTACATACAACCCTGACACACTTTATTTTGAATCCAACTCTGGAGCACTGGCAGGTCTGACATGGAATTCTTTTCAATTGACTGGTTTGGGATCTTGAAGCTGAATATAACAGTTTTGGGTGTGTCATTGCATGACTTTTTATCATTCAGCTTAGTTTGTCAAGTATTGGTGACATTTTGTGGGTTATTGTTACAAGACAGGCTGTCAAAAGTTGTTGTTCCCATCGTTGAATTGTTTTCAAAGTAGAGTTTGTTTCAGAAACAATCCCTTCATCCTGTTCTTGTCTTTGTATTGGCCAATTCTTATGAGATGAAGAGAGACTTGCCCACCACTATCTTTTTCTTGTGGAAAGCGAGGAAATTGTATGCTTGTTACTGAAGTATGGTAACTTAAAGCTTTCATTATGGGCAAATTGCCTGCTTTTCAAACAGTTCGTCTCTCATGTTTGTTCATTCTGATGTTTGGCTTACGACATTCCTGCTGCTAATATCGGTTTCTAATCACACTGGGGTTTTTTATATATCGTGACCACTTTTCAGAAAAGTACCTGATTTGAGAAAACAATCTGCTGACAATAAGCAAGCTGGTAGGCAGGTCTGCCAGGATGTTTTAAATATTGATATTGCTGTTGTCTTTCTGCTCGCGCCACATAACTAGAACATAATGTGATGGTGGTCTATGTTTTTGTAGACTGTAAAAAAAATCTTTTTAGATTATTTTCATCAGTGTTTGTTGGTTGATTGGTTTTTCAAATCCATTCTCAAAGTCCAGCCTCTGAGGTGAAAGCCCTCAGTGCTTTTTAGGCCCCTAATCTGAGCCTTTTCCAGTGTGCTTCTAATTTCAGGTTCCCTTTATCAAATGTGTTTCAGTGATTTGCTCTTTATTGAATGGTTATGAATTTATGAGAGGATTAAGAAATAAATTTCCGATCAAATGATAAGAAAAACTCTATTCATATGAAACAAATGCAGCACCGTTACTAGAAAATATGCGAATAAAAATGACATTGTCCTGTTATCACACTGTTAAAAGAATGATCTTTAATGCATGACATATCTGATAAAATTCATAAAAGTCATTTTCCTTTCATTAGCAAAACAAAAGTTCTTGATCCAAGCAGAAAAGTGTAAGTTGGGTTACATGAGCCAGGTGGGTCACACACACACACACACACACACACACACAAAAGCCAAGTTTGTAGAAGTATGAATCACGTTCTGCATATTATTTCAGCTTCAAAGATAAGAGGACTTGAGTAAAACAGCAAGTTCGTGGAAGTATAAATCATGTTCAGCACATTATTTCAGCTTCGTAGATAAGAGGACTTGAGTAAAACAACAAAGTGAATGAATAATGAATAAATGCAAATAAAAAATCATTAAAAAGAATAAATTATCCATTCTCGAAAAAGTGAAATTTGATTGACAGCATGTTCATTGCACTGACATGGGTCCATGAGTGGTTTTGATTTTACCACATGCATAAAACGATAGAGTAATTGAAATGCAGACTCTTGAATGATACAAAATTCATATCTAAAACGATTTTCAAAGATGTTAACTTTCAACAGTATTCAGTACAGGATATGCTGCTGCATTTTTCCATGCCTTGGGTAGGCGGCTATGCACCAACATGTTTCCCTGATTGAAAACGGCTGACTACAGTGGGCTGTTGGAGAACTAGGTTGACTGAGGAAACTTAACTTGTGTGATAAGCCTCTCTTAGGCAGCTTGATGAAAAATGTTTTAAAAACAAAGCTGCAGAGTATTAGAGGATTTAGGGGTTGTGTTGAAGCAACATTTTTTTTTACTGTGTTTAGCCAGTAGGATGTGAAAAGGGGGTGAATAAGAAATGTTGCCTGTTGTGAAAAATACCTTGGTGCATTATACAACTGGTAACCAGACCTGTTGAAAAAAAAACAGCTGGTTACAAAGCTCTTAAAAAAAATTAAAAAAAAAGAAATTGAAAACGAAGGAACAGCAGTGATTGCTATGACTCTCATGTTAAAAGATTAGAGCCAAATCTGGAGTAAAATTGATTACTGTAACAGGAGATGATGGGTGTTTTTACCCTCATACTCAATGTAAATTTGTTATGCAAGCAAATTAATTTCTTTTTAAGAGCATGAAAGAAAGTAAAATGAAGTTTTATTACATCTTTTTTAACTCCCGTCCGGCCCTCACACCCCACCCAACTTTTTTTTGGTAGTTCTAGGTATTCCCTTCTTGCCCTTTACCCCCCCCCCCCCCCTTTCCCCTCCTTTAAAAAGGAAAAGGGGGGGGGGGGGGGGTTATAAATCATACCAATTGCATCTAGAAATGTGGTGGCTGATGTGCTTTGCGATTGGTATGTAAAAGTCAAATCGAAGGTCTTTCCAAACGGTGGGCACATGTACACCAGTCATCGTCCTTCGACTGTGCATACTGGAATAAAAGGATGGTTACCCCTCACAGGCGGTAAAGGGCAGAACGATCGTGGCAATAATGGCATGTAGGCTAAATAGGGTGGAACCTTAGTTAAAAGGTTAATGGACACAGAAAGAGGTTGAAGATCATGAAATGAAGCTCTTGTGTTGTTACTTCTGAGATTATGATTTAGTTTTGAATTTGGGTGGTGCAGTTTTAAACATGTTATGTTTTGTTTTCCACTATGAATCTGTTTTCTTTCATGACATCATGATGGTTAGAAGTGGTAGTAGTACAGTCAGTGAGATCTGTTCTGTGTACCATTTAAAAGGTGTGTGATAATGATGTACTATTTTGTCTCGGCGACTTTGTAGCCATGAAATTGGCTCACTATATACTCACAAATAGAACAACATTATATTTCTCAATTTTATTTTATTCTATTTTTTACTTCTGTATCTGTCAACTTATCTGGCTGTATCTATACACAGGGTTCACACAGTCCTTGAAAGTCCTGAATTTGGGGGGGGGGGGGGGGGGGCTGCTTTCAAGGCTTTGAAAGTTCTTAAAAATCAGGCTTTTGCTCGTAGGTCCTGGAAAAGTGCTAGAATTTTGTCACTGCTAATGATTTTGAATAAATTCTGTGTAAAAGTCTTGAGGCTTTATTTTATTTTATTTTATTTTTTTAATCTGAAATTAGAAAAAAAAAATGTGAAAGTAAAAGTGCAAGTTGGAGTTGACCAGCGATCTTTCCAATAAGTAATCTGCTGCAGGTAAAAACACCAGAGTTGTCGGCCTTCATGGAGCCTGTGTGCATGATAGAGTGATCCGCCGTCTTGAAATTGAGAAGCCAACATTCAGGGGAAGTGATCATTTAACATTGTTTGGATGGGGGAAAAAAAGAGTACAAAGAATATTTGCAGGTAGAGACAAAAACAAGGCCTTTTGCCACATATGCAAAAAGGTCCTAGACGGTGAGAATTTAATTTGTATCAGTATTTCAGGATGAATTTTTCTTATAGTTTTCCTTGAAGGAAGGCATTGATAATTTTTTAAAGGGCTTGCAAAACCTTTTAAAGTCCTTGAATTTTTTGTCAGAAAATCTGTATGAACCCTGTATACATGTATGTATGTGTGTGTGTGCATATATATACACACACACACACACACACATATGTGCACACACACACGCACATGTTTGTATGTGTAATTTTTTTGTTTTCCCCAATGAAAACCAACTTTACTTTCTCTTTCTCTCTCGCTTTTTAGTTTTCTTTCTCTCCTTTAACCTTCATATTTGTATGTAGATGCGATATTAGGCATATGTCGTTCCGAGCTATTTTTCCCAGGACTGACCGACATGTCTTAAACCATTGCAGCCTCCTTTCCCAATGCCTTTAACCCCCAAGCTCAGATGCAGCAGGCAAACTCGGCAGCTGCCAAGCAGAGTGAAGGTCAGTACCTAGAGGGGAATTTCTTTCTTCATCTTTCAAAATCATCTGGAAATACTCCCTCTGTGATAGTGCGTTATATCCATTGCTTATTTGGTAGGTGAGATCAACACTTTTCTTTTTCTTGTCTTATTTTTTGGGGTCCCATAGTAAACTGTGATTAGATGGAGGTGAAACTCATGGTTAACAGCTCTTGGAAACAACTGATGAATTTCTATAAATATGTTTCTTCAGTGTTTTTCAGTATAATGATTCGTAAATGATAGTAAGAAATATCCTGCTTCAGAATATTTGAGTTTCAAATCCAACATCTTTGTATCTTCGCTTCACAAATTGTCCACCGAGCTGATCAGTTTGTATTGGATGTGGATTGTTATAGGGATAGAGAGGTTGGAAGTGAGGGGGGGGGGGGGGGGGGGGGCAGAGTTGGAGGGGACATGTCCAACACTGAACACCTTAAAGATGCTCAAAATCTGATAAGAATGAAGCCAAAGATAGGATTATGCAAAACTGTGACACTAATTCTATACCCACCTTTTTGTTTGTTTTGTTCTCTCTGGAAGGGAGAAGGGTTGGGGAGGGAAGGGAAGGGGACAAGATCTTGACTTGATCCCTCTCTCATATTTCATTTATAAACCTGTGTAAAGTACATTGCAAACGTGTTCTGATTTTTTTCTCCAGCTTTTGATGGAAGGTTGTTTTAATTTGGAAAGAAAATGCAAAAGAATATTGAACAACCAGGGAGTTTACATAGTGTGCAGTATCGGACAATCAGCAAGCATGCATAGTGTGCAATTTTAGAAGTTTTTGCTGCAGAGGATTGCTCAGATGTTGCTGTAATGTAGTTGTGAAAAGCTGAGTAAAAAGTAAACATTGACAAAAGATGACCCCATAATGATTTGCATATCTTTGACAGTTCTGTTATATATGCTGATTGTTAAATTGTCAGATCAGATGTGCTTACAGACTCCTGAACAAGTGATTAAATGTCTCTTCACTGAATGAGGAAAAAAATCAAGTTGACTCGCGTTAGGCAGAACATAAGTTGTCGCTCCCAGGGAGCATGACTTTCCCTGTATGAACTGGGGGTTTTGAGAGTCTGATAGTCCTCCTATGGTTGACCTGGCCACAAATTAGCATGACTAAAATCCGAACTCGCGTCATGCTTCATTGTGTGAAGTGAATCGGACGCAAAGATGATCTGCACATGTTAAGGACTAGCAGACTATAAGCGGAACACCAGATGGTAAATCAGTAAAGTGATAAATACAATATTTTGATAATTCAGCATCTTAACAGAGTTAACTAAAATATTGCACTGTAAACTGTGTGCCAGTGGAATCTGTATCATTATTTCCCTTTCCAGATCTGAATGAATTTGAAATCAGACACTTTGAAGTAGATTTATGAATGAATAAAATTACTGGAATCAGATAAATAGATTTTTAAAATATGTTTGCTGTGAACAAAATGTTAGGTTCTTCAGTTGGCGGGTTCTTCTCTAGAATTGGTGTTCTGTCACTGCCTGTTTTGGAACTCGACAGACTATAGAGTTTTCATAGTCTTTTTCTACAGATAATTTCAGACATCAAATGTTTTACCTGAGTGGTCAGTTTGAATGCAGAATCCTGCCATTTACATTCTTTTTAAATGAATCTTCGTTGGTGTGCATTTTGACAATCCAGTTTACATAGCCCCTTCATGAGTTGTGAAAACCAATGACTAATAATAACTTTTGATTCTGTCTAGTTGGTTTTGAGAGTTTTCATCAAACAGTTGACTGTCAGTCAAAGTTTTCAGCTCTGTCAAGTTGGTTTAAGGAATCAGTCTCCAGAATTGTCCATAAAGATAGGTTCTGCGTAAAAGTCATGATCAGCATCTCGCTGACTTGCTGCCATTTTGTATTTCCCAGTAAATGGACACTGATGATACTGTTTGTCCTTAACAGAAAAGCAGCATATCATTCTGTTGAATTCACTGTCATGCCCCGTGTGCGCAATTTCACCTGTAAATCTCACAAAATCTGAACTGAATCAAACCATGTACATGGCAAAAGTGTGTGATATCTATACGAACTGGTATTCTCTTGTGAATATAGGTACCCAGCTGTACGCATGTTTTTTTGCTCAGTTGTTGAATTCCTAACATGCCAGCATGGATTCAGGAATTTGCAGTGTATGCCAGCATCAAATTTGTATGAAGAAATTTTCTAGCTGTGGACATTTTAAGTGTGAAGTACTCTCCTTATAACAAAGACTAACTAAGTGACTTAGTAATGTAAACACATTTGATTTTTTTTTTTTTTTCTTGTTTTAAATGAGCGTATTTTTAATTATGGAATTGTGGGTCTTTGACATGCGTTTTCCTGTTGGTTATGCTGTTGTTGTGGGGTGGGTCCAAGACCCAAATCAGTGACCATCCCACCTACCGTGAAAACCATGTGTCGTGTCGTGGCGTCTGTGTTGCACGTGCCTTAAGTATTTTTGGTCTCACCTTTCTGGGTTACTGGCACCCGCGTTCCAGGCCCTGACGGCGCCAACCTCTTCATCTATCACCTGCCCCAGGAGTTTGGTGACCAGGATCTCATGCAAATGTTCATGCCCTTTGGCACTGTCATCTCTGCCAAGGTCTTCATTGACAAGCAAACCAACCTCAGCAAGTGCTTTGGTAAGTGGTGCTGCTTTCTGCCTGCTAATGATTAATATAACAGCTGACATTTTCTTTTCAGGTACTCAAGAAATGGGACATTTAATTAACTGATCTTTGATCTAGCACTGTGCTTACTTAACACTGAAGCCCTAAATGAGCCTGTCAGGTTTCCACTGTACAAAGAGGGGTTTTGAGAGCATGCCACAGGTTTCAAGTTACGATCAGTAAATGATTTCAGGTATTTTCTTTATGAGTATAATATTTTGTGTGTGTGACTTTAAATCCAAAGTTCTGTTTCGGTTAAGCAATTTCTCAATTCATACAAAGTAAAACAGGACTTGATAGTTGATGGTAGGTAAAAATAGTCATATTCTGTGAAGTTACCATCAAATTATTGTGTCTGTAGAACTAATGTTTTATTTAGGACAAGTGCTGATAAGATGATTAATGATTTTCCATGCTATAGAAGAAAAAGATGTTTCATCCAATCTCAGATGATATTTGGGTCATTCTTCAGTGCTGGGTCACTCATTTTGATTTAGAAATTATGTTTATGTGTGGTGTGCACATTGAGAAATGTGTGCGTGATCAACAGTTGGTTTTTTGTTTTTTTTTAATTTGGGTTGAAACTTGTAGAAATGAAATGCTGTATGTCACACGAAAATGGCGACCAAAAACATGAAAATGAACCCTGCCGCCTTTGGGTATCATTTAAAACTCTAAAAGTTCTAATAAAGTTCATTCAGTGTTCAACACAATTTTACTCGCACATCAGGCCTGAGCTTTACATTTGTCATGCAAGATTCCATGACATGCCAATGAAAACAACTTGAGCCATTGCTTAACTGCCATGTGTCGCAAGCATAATAGAGCATATTTTGCTTTTTTTGATGTCATCAGCAAAGCCAACAGAACAACCAAACCCCATTGATGATCCCATCTTCCTCAACCTATGAATAAGTTTTGAAACCAGCTAAAACCAGTAGGTTATTTCCATTGCGTCATTTTGACATGGTGTTGGATGTGTAGTGGCAAGTAAAAATGTTATCACCGTGTGAATCTGACAAATGTATTTTTTGTTGCTTTCTTCCAATTGTGTCAGAAAATATAAAGATTTTGTCAATAAATAAGTTTCAACTGATTTCAGTACTATCTATCCGAGGGCAGTGCACACAGCACGATTCCCTGCTGTCGCAAGCTTGCACACGGCGCTCGGTCCCTGCCGACATGCATATTTCGCCACTTTTTGATTTTTTTTTGTATGGTAGCTAGACAGCAACTGACAGTGTTGTGTTAGGTGTCATAGGAAAGAACAAACACTGAACTAATTGAACATAGTAATTTCAAATCATTTACTTTCAAAGTGTAGACACAACTGTGCGTTGAAAAACATGTCTGACAAGTAAAAAAAAAAATTCTTTGTGTACATTCTATTCCATTCTTTTACAGCGCCAAATCAGAAGATAAAGGGACGAAAAAACATTCAAATCTCACCTTGCAAATCATCCAGGAATCATTATGTAATCCATTAAAGAAAAACAAAACCCATGAGTTTCACTGGAAAGATCAATACACTACACACACTGTTCTGATTTCACAGTCATGTTGATATTTGGCCGATGGAGTGTTTCTTTTCACTGGATGAACAATTCAGCGGGTGCGAGTTTCTAAAGTACCCTGTTACAAAGACTACTGTTCATCAGAACGCAATAATACACCATAAAAATGAAAGAAAAAGCTGAGAATAGCTGATTATATGACACAGTTGATAGCGCTTGTAGTTTACACACCGGCTTTCAAACACTGGCTGTCCGCACGTACCACACAGCAGCATAATTTCAAATAATTCACTCTCCTCATCTCTTCCATAGTTTTCTCTCTCTCTCTCTATCACTCCCCTCATCATCAGATCCACTTTGTAATATTTCAAACGCTTCATTGAGCGAGAAATTGCTACCACCCCTTCACCTGACCGACATTTTTTTCTGGCACAGGAAATTCCAGCCGCGCTTAGCGGGAAAACCCAGAGCCAGTTCCTTTGTTTCAAAGCTGCTGGGGTCAGCCAAGTTCACGATAGAGCACTAAAAGTAGGGTCTACAACTCGCTAGGACATCTTTAAGACTAGTTATGGAGCTTATTTCCCTTAGACCATTTCACGGAAAGTAGGAATTTTTCATGTTCCGGTCCGCCAATAGTGGCGGACACGGCAGAATGTACTGTCTGTCTGTACGCCAGCCTTGGACGCGGCTGCAAGGGGAAAGAAATCCCGTCCACCACTATTGGCGGACATGGCTGGTAAAGGTTAAGCATTTTGAATTTTTGCCCTCAGTTCACACTTTGTGTGACCAACTCTGAAGAATGACCTAGTTATGTCAGGTATTGTGAAGTCGCACACAAATGTGCCATGTTTGTGGATCACAATCTGTTAATGGTTTCAGCTTCACAGACTACCAAGAGGCTTCCACACCTCCACAAATTTTTGGATTTCAGTTAAAAGTAACGAGGGGAGGGGAAAAACACAGAAGAAAACAACAACAAAAAACTTATAAAAAGCTCTAGGGAGAAGAAGAAAAACTGGCTGTGGAATCCAGTGACCACTGGTTGTGTATATGGTATGGTTGCGGAAGACGCTAAATCACAAAATCTCATGATAGCTTTTTCATGAGAGCTAACAGCCACTTTTTAAGGCTGTCAAGGACTGTGTAGGCAGAGAATGTCACCCACTGAAGTCTTGCATCAGTGAGGCGCTCAGAAGTAGAAGAACGTGCAAAAGTCACAAAAAATGTGTATAATTACCACGTTATTTATATTTTCAATTAAATTTGCTTAAGCTGTTTTTTTTTTTTTTTTAACTTTTATGTCCAATATTTGCAGTGACTCTGCTGAAACATGAAGATCAAATTCATTGTCGTTCTTACTCCTGGCAATTTTTAACTCAAAATCTTGCTGAATCAGTGCTGATTCCAGTGACAAAGATGGGTTGAGAGCGACACTTACAAAGCCTGTCTGTAATTTTAATATGTAGGTGTGTATGTTCCAGTGTAAAGAGTTCCCTACAGTCCTGTGCTTATGGTTGTGGTCAGACAAATATGTCATCTGATTTGGATCACCAGATTGAGACATTCTGATATTTGAAGGTTGTGTTTAGTGTGCGTGTTAATAACTGTGACTTTTAAATCCATGAAAATTTTCTGACTTTATTAGATCCAGGAAAAATATCAATGTGGACTTTGTTCTGAACTCGACAGATCAGTTTTTGAAGGGTAGGAGTTGAGGCAAGGCATTGCATTGCATTTACTGTATGCTTGCATGAATCTTGGATGTATATGAATATATGAAAGGAGAGGGTGGGGAACTCGTGTATTTACAAGTTAATGAAAATCTGCAGTTGCCGTATGTGTTGCATTTTTTGTTTTTTCAGGGTTTGTGAGCTATGACAGCCCCATGGCTGCCCAGGCTGCCATCACTTCTATGAACGGCTTCCAGATTGGCATGAAGCGTCTGAAGGTGCAGCTGAAGCGCCCGAAGAACGACAAGCCCTATTAGAGGGTGAGGGGGCGCCTTTTTCCCACTGCCGTCTGCTCCGAAGGTAAGCTGTGCCCTCCACCACCATTACCACACCCTCTCTCATCTGTCCTGTCCTCACAGGCTGAGCTACCACAAGTGGTGTTGCAAGCAGGAGGACCACAGACAGCGCTGCCTTTTGGGTGTGGTGTGAGTGTGTGAGGGACCTAAGGACTTGAGTCATGAAAACTTTGTAATCTGAAGGGATTGTTAGTTGTAGCCAGCCTTGCTATTGAGGGGCCTTAGGGCTTGAAGAATGGGACCATTCTCAGTGCTTGCTGGCAACTACTGAGGATAGATCAGAGAGATGTAACATATCAATATGGACTACTTGAAAGAATTCTGATTAGATTCATTGCATGCCAACACCTTCAGAACATGTTGAGGGGCAGTTACTTCAAAGTAACTGGTATCAGAAGAACGAACGTAACTTGTGTTGCATTTGTTTATTGTGTGGATCAGAATGTGTTCTCTCAGTCGTAGATATTAATGTTATGATAGGGGGCAGGGAAGAGGAGTAATGGAGACCCAGAGTTCACTGTCTGTGGGCACGATTGACTTGTGTGTTGGCCATGTTTTCTGTGTAGATGACAGCTTGGTGACGTCTCCTTATGTCCCTGTGACGTGCGTCCTGCGTCTTCTGTGTGTCCTCACATCCTGTGCAGTCGCTGTTCTCGTCCATCGTCTGACATCCATCTGCTTCTGTCATCACTTGTATCCCCGATGTGGACAAACTCCACAACTTTTTTTGTTTATGAAACGATAAGAAAATTGCCTTCTCTCTTCTGGTGTTCTCTTTCTCTGTTTGGCGGTAACTGGACTTTTTGTCGCTTGGCACCAGCGTCAACCATTAGTGATGATCTTGCCAAAACTTTGTCTTTAACTGCCTGTTAGACTTGTTCCAGTGTTGTGCTTTTGTCCTGCGTGTTTCCAAGTAGATTTTAAAGAAACATCCTGTTTTTAATTTTGGGGCTTTTAGATGCATATTGATTCAATGAGAGAATACCAGAAGGGAGAATGTTCCAGAAAAAAAGTGACTATTAAACCCTAGTAAAATGAAAACCATACTCATGACGGTGAAATTTTGATATTTTAATTCATATTTACTGCTACAAGACGTTTGAATGAGGAAATGTTCATGACTGAAAAAGAACATAAGTTGCTGCTTTTGAGAAGACCGGGATCGTGACGTTGCACCAAGCCTTTTTTCTTAACACAACTTTCTGGCTGTTGTCAGACCAATTTGTTTGCTGTGTTTAAGTTACAGGTTTCTTGCGTTACCTTTTTTTTTCCTTTGTATTAATATTTTTGTCAGTTTGGGATTATATAGTGTGGAAAGATATCAATCAAAATGTCTTTTTTTGTGAATTTTGTGTATCTTTGCTGTTTCTTGGGGGTTTCCAGTGTGTTGACAACACTGAGTGCCGTTTTGTGTTTGCCACTTTTTCTATGGTGTGATGTTTTTAACTTTGTGGTTTTGTTTTCATTGTAAAGTGTACAATCCCCTAGCAATTTTGGTCACTCCAGAGTGGATGTATTGTATATTTCTACTGTGAACTGTGTTGGGTTTTATCCTGACTGTAACCACAATCAGATGGGGGCAGAGGTGGAAGGAGTTTGGTCTTCGTAAAGAGTGTTGCTTGGTGGATTTTTGGGTGGTTTGGATTTTTGTGGGAAGTTAAAGAGTTGTGTACAGACTAATGCTGGACTCTTTACTCCTTTTTTTTTCTTTTTTTCCTTTTCTTCTTTATAGCATTGTATTCAGATTTGCTTTTCTTTGTACCTTTTACCCTCTTTGAGTTGTAGTGATACTATGCAGCTAATAAGATAAGGTAGCCAACACTGATTAAGACACAAATTGATGAAAGTTTCGAGCGCTATCTCTACCTTGCATATTCAAGGCTGAATATACAGTGTAAAATTTTGTTTAGAGCTCATTCAGACATGGTGGTTTTCTCTGAATTTTTTTTTGGAGAAGGAAATAGATTTGATACTATAGTTGCATATGATGCATTTGATCCATGGTTGTGTACCAGTTCATCATTTGTGCTCTAGTTTGAGGACTTTCATGTAGCGGAAAAGGGGTGCTGAACCATGGTCTGAGCCATGACTGTTCACAAGAAGAGTTGCCATTAAATTAGTATAGGTAATCTTGTAACTTTCTACCGAACCATCCCAAGGTAAAGGTAGTCTTTAAGCTAGCAAGTGTGCTTGGCTAGGGAGTGAACTGTTTGTGTAGGGGACCAACGTGCTGTGTTAACGTCCATTCACAGGATCATTTTTCTGTGATTTGTCCCCCTCGTTTGTTCTCCGGAGTTCTCCTTTCATTAAACTCTTTTTTTTTTGTTTTTGTTTTGGGTTTTTCTTTTTGGTTTAATTGATAACACAAGTTTGAAAAGGTGATATATCTTTCATTCGGTGTCTTGTTTTGACATGAAAGAGCCCTCTTTCGTCTCTCCTACTGTGAATTTTGTTACTCTGTGACACTACGAATGCGTGGAAAGTGTTAATAGCGGTTTTGTTGCCAACCATCATACTATCTCACTTGTGCACTGCATGTAAATTCAGTCTGAAGAGAGCTTTTAAATATTCATCGTGTCCGTGTTCATTCAGACTAAACTCTGCATTGTGATCCTGTTGTTGACATGGATTTACTTTTCTTCTCTCGAAATTGAACAAGAAAGTGGTTTAGGCAGGCACCCGTTGAGATCCGTTCGTCTTTGTCTGTGTTGAGAGTGGTGTGTGGTTGTGGCAACACGTGCCATGGCTGTCGGTCTAAACTCAGGACTATGTGTTCAAGCAACCTACCTGTAAACCTTTGTCCAGACTTCTTTTTTAACAGTACAGAGAAGACCTGAAAACGTTATGGACGACTGTTTTGTACTATAGATGTTGTTACCTGTATCTGGTGATTAGCTTCAGTGTTATAGAAGCACTCTGTTGTGTGTGTAACCATGGTTCTGATGAGCAGGTGCCCAGTTTAGTTTTCTTGCCCTTCAAAGAAATAGCTCACTCTCTGCATTTCATTCAAGCCCCTCATCTTGTTGGAAACCATCACTAAGCATTTGTTAGATGCTGAAATGAGCTTGAATAAATATTGGATGGAATTTTCATAGGAAGGAGTATCATTCAGCGATCAGTAACTGATCAAAGCATTCTTAATCTCGGTACATTTTGTTATAAACATACACATTGTTTGAAAAAGAAAAAAAAGAAAAGTTTTGGGAAAAAAAAATTGTTTGATGTTTGTGTCTGTAGCCAGTATGTGGCTTTTGTTTTAGTTTTGGATTTTGTTCATGTTAAGAGAAAAATTAAAATAAAAAAAAAATTGAAAAAGTGATAATGCTTTTTGATGTTATATATACAGAAGTGGATTTGCTCAGGGTTGAATATTCTGTGAACAGTGTTGAATATTCTGTGAAGTCTTTGAATTCTACTTTTTGTGTGAGCCATCCCCCATCCCCGACCACCAACCCTACTAGGTTCTTTCCTTTTATACTGTTGTAGATGACAGCTCGGAGCACAACTCAGTTGTAACTCCACCATCTTCACGCTTTTCGCATGAAATTCGGAGCTGTGCTTGGAAGGTTTTGTGTGTGTGTGTGTGTGTGTGTGTGTGTGTGTATTCTTCGAATGTTAAAATGAAGTGACCAGCAATTGAATTTTTCATTTTGTGTGAGCCATCCACCATCCCCGACCACCAACCCTAGTAGGTTCTTTCCTTTTATACTGTTGAAGATGACAGCTCAGAGCACAACTCAGTTGTAACTCCACCTTCTTCATGCTTTTCACATGAAATTCAGAGCTGTGCGGAATTCATGGGTTTACAGTTCTGCCTATGGAAATGTAAGGAAAAAGCTTTGTACTTTGAGTGTTTGTGGTCATGGAGGATCACAGTTTTAACAGATTGAAAGAATTTTAAAACAAAACCCCCGATTTCAGAATGGCTGGTCACTGCCTTTAAACCTAAGATCATTTGCAGAATAATGATGGACTTAATTTTACTGAGTTGTTTTCCAACAAAAACGGACATGAAGCCTGTGATTAGAATGCAGGGACTTGTGTATGCAGAAGATTCAACACCAGTGAAACAAACAAAAGAGATGAGAATGTCGCAGGGCAGTTCCTGTTTTGGCAAGTAATTTTATTGACCATTTGGCGTCATATACTTTACCATGTCAGACCATAGCATTCAACGGCAGTTAGCCAGCTCTGTCAGGCCGAATTTTTTCCGTGGCCAATGCAGTCATAAGACAGTCACGTGATGTCCCCCACTTCCGGCCCCGGAAGAAGCCAGTGTCAACTTTATTGACCAATAAGTTGGTGTCATTATGCATTTTGAAAAAAAAAAAAAAAGTTAAAACCAGCCAAAGTACAGTTTATGTATTTGCTACATTCATTTACATTGAAAATGTATCATCTCTGCCTGCTTTGCATGGCGTCAGATGTGCATAAATATTGAACAAATTTTCACTGAAGTAACAAAGACAAGACGGTCAGTCACATGGTGCCATTGTAGTGCCATTGTATTTCTGGGCGGAGATATGTAAAGGCCATGAAATATCGATTAACCATAATTATATGTTCTCTCTTAACTGAAACCTGTGATCCACATCCTAGCTAGCAGAATTATGAAGAACTTAAAACTTCAGTTTTAATGTTTGCTTCTCAAGGGAAGGAACACAACCTGCAAAATACTGTTCACTGGTTGTTCAAATGAAATACAGAATTCTGGTGCTTTCCACTGAATGAAAATGTGCGCAAATTCAGGTAGATCAACCTCGAAGGGATTTCCACCACAGATGCGGGAAGCTGTCATGACTTGACTTCCATACAGAAGAGCTTTCATATAGTTACTTCCTTTGGTGTGGTTCACACCCCAGCAGTTCCCAGGACATGAGTGATCCTTTTTCTCTGCAAATTAGGATGCGAGATTAGCAGATTTCGCCAACCATAGATCAAGATCGCTGAACAAAACAAACTAGGTTGGCAAATGGATTAGAAAGTTTGTACCATAAAGAACAGCTTTGATGCTTACTCCATCTTCATGCAGAGTTCACATACTACACCAAACTGTATGATAGAGGAACTTTGCTAAGACATGTAGTTCAAGCAACCTGGCCCTTGGATTCAGCTCCTTTCCATCCAAAATCCACTTTGTGTCAATATGCATCTTCTTAAGTATCAGAGATGAAGTGAATTTTAAATAGAAAGGATTTGAATCGGGATCTAGGGCGTTTTAAACTTTGTCCTCAGTATAATCTCAACTTCTGGTATTGCGCAGACTCAGGCTGTATATGGGACTGTACAAGAAGAACATGGATTACTTGTAACGTGTCTACCAAATAACAGCTTGTACAATCACCAGACGACGTGTCATCCATACGATTTTGCTTTATTTTATACAGACATTAAGCTGAAATATATAGAATATCGTATGCATGTTTGTTGAAAATATGACTTTTTTTAAGTCTGAAAAAAAAAACAAAAAAAACGCAACAAAACACAAACCATGCTAGAGACGGAGTTCTTGAGCAGTGACTGCACATGCAATGGTCAACCACAGAAGGGCTTTGACCAGAGTGGCAACTCTCGCAAACTCTGCACGCTAAATCGCTGCAGCCTGCATCTACTTCTTCGACGATATGCCCTGAAACATAGGGGGAAAACATGAGAGAGCATGAATTTGTACCTAATACGCAGATGAATTGGGTTTGAAAGTATTTTAGAAAGAATGAACCTGTTTTTGCCGTAGTTAATGCAAGAACAGGTGGTTAGTACCCGGAAAAAGCTTCAGCTGTGTGTTGACAGGTAGAAACGAATGCCTCTCACCCTGCCTTTCACTTCATTTCTGCTTTTACAAAGATTTGAAATTTTGTGCACACCCCATGTAGAAAATGCGCTCTTTTTTGGTTGAAAACTTTGCTCACAGCAGTTGAAAGAATCAACAGGTCTGCAAACACATCCGGTTCACATGTTGAGTTCTGTTTTTAGTCTGGAGTAGCAATGGCCGATAAAATGCAAGATGCATGCAAATTCTGCCACCCCCCCTTTCTGAGGCACAAGAACCCTCAAAATACTTTTTTTTTTCTTCTGTTTATTCCATATGACAGTTATTAGCAGTTGTTTTTTTGGTTGTTTTTTTTTTTTTTGCTGTCCCAACCTCTGCGCCACCTCAGAGGCAGTGCACCCACGCTGCTCATTCTGACACCCCGTCCGCAGCCACAGCCCGGTCGACCCCGCCGCAGCCCCGGCACCAGCAATCCACAGGGAGCAGTCAATGTCAAGTCGTCAAGAGGCAACCCATCGGAGGAGACACTGCACTGCTGCCAAGTCACTTCGGTGGTGTTCAGTGGCGCCTGTTCTAACATACGCAGGACACCACCTACTAAGCCCCCTACTGATGACAATAATTGCTTAGTCGCGGAGCCGGCGCGAGTGAGCTCTCCCTCCGGAGGGCGCCACCACGTCCATCCAACGACAGCCCCCATGGACTCGCCGATACCGGTGACCCCGACGGAACCAAACCAAGGCCACAGACGCTGAGAGGACATTGAAATTGAGGTCACCATGAGAGCAGGGCATGAAGGGCCACAGAATTTGAGACTTTTTTTTTTTTTTTTTTAATGCTGATCGATGATAATGAGGATGATTAAGATGATGCTACGGATTTCCATTTCGGTCTGAGACTACATGACAGGGCTGTACTCTACGCTTCCTTTCATAATATATCCGGTCGTCAACCAGGCCCGAGAGATACAGGTACCTGCAGTGTTGGTCAGGAAATTTGAGCAACACTCTCAGAAATGCATCCATGAAGTGGATGAAACTTGACTGTGTGGTCCCAGTCTTCCCAACTGAGCAGCAAACTCAACTCTGGGTAGGAGCCGGTCGGGGCAGAAAAACCCACATGACACTGATGGGATTCGCACCCACAACCTCCCAGCCGGGAGTCCGCGACACTAACCACTTCGCCATGGCGGGTTATTAGCAGTTGTTATTTGTTATGTTCAGAAAACGGGGTTTTTAGCTACTATTTTTTTTACATTCTGACTGTAGTTGGTGCTTATCAAGACTCGACTGTGGTTAAAAAAAACAACAAAAGAACAACCCTTGTAAATGACATGCAACACTTTGAGGACCCAAGATGGTGGCTGTATTCAAAAGCATAAGAATATTTTGCTACATACAGGGGGGGGGGGGGGGGGGGGGGGTGAAATCACAGCAAATGTGGTCAACAGATGAAAAGAGGTGGTTTACAGAGCTCTTACCTCTCTGTATTCCTTTCTTTTCTATCATTCTTTTCCTCATCCACCCTTTACCATATACCCAATCCACCCTCGTAACCCATCGCTCACTTTTTCCACCCTCTTCACTTCCATTCCCCTTACTCTGTTACTTTTCAATCTGAAAAATCAGCCTGCCCTGGCAATATTTACCAGCACTACAGCAGATGGTCAGGCTGTGTTTGTAAAACCTGGTGCGGGGTTCAAAGTACTGCCAGTGACCATGAAATTTCCTTTACCTGATGATGTAGGGCACACTGCTGTGAAAGGAACATTTTGCCTTGTACAGGCACGAGTCACATTTTATAAGACAAGTACGATTTGAATGTAATGATTTCCAGAGCAGCTGTCTGTATGCCCCAAAAATAGCAAAGGCTGGAGTTGGTGCACAACGGCAGGCTTTCCATAAGCAACGAAGCGATTCAAGACATGCATGATGGTACAGGAAACAAGTTAAAATTACTTTTAGTACAGCCATAGCAATCTGAAGTGGAACGAGGTCATAATCAAAATAAGACAGTTGACCATCGATTTGATACAGACCATAAACAATTGCATACATGTCGATCTATACAAATGCTTACAACAAAATCGACAACATTCTTCCCATTGACTGAAACTGTACATTGTCATTTTAACACTTGCTGAGCTCAAACCACCACCATCGGTGAATTTTCAATACATCTTTGTGATGCTTGACTGTCACCATGTAGACAAGTCTGTGATCAGGGGAAGAAAAAATCATTTATACATGCACACCTTGATCAACAATTTTTATTACATAGTAATTTAAACACTGACTTTCTTGAAGCATATGAAACTATGCCTTGAATGGGGGCGTCAACCATTCTTGATTTTCACCCTGAGATTGAAAAAAAGGTAAATAGCACCACAAACACAACATAAAGAGAAAGGCACTTGGGGAGACTGCAGACCTCTGCCATGTTCAAACTGTAATCTGGATCTGTACAGGAACAAAAAAACTTTGCATTTCATATGGGAGGAAGTAAGTTGGTATGTAAGCTCCTCTCCCCTTTGCTTTAATTTTCTAATGCCAAGGCAATTCATGAGTGAAAACAATGGAGGCGAGTTCCAGTCCTAAAATTCAAATCAGATCTGTTGGCCAAAACCGCAGTTAAAAACGGGTATTTTGGCACTACTCGCTGCTACAACTTCTGGACTTGTGCCAATACGTTCATTTATTTGAATGCTCCCCTCCCCATACACACACACAAATATGCATAATGAAAGAGAAGTTTTTGTCCAAGACAGATTGTTACTCGGCGCGTGTGTGTCTGTTTTATAAGGAATATAAAGAGCAGCAGTCAAATATCAACTGAATCATTATTATCTAAACATGTGTATTTTGAAGTACAGATTTTACATATTATGATAGGCTAATTTTACATCGTAAAGAGAAACACAATTTGGATAATTGATAACTCGTTGTGGATCCCAGCAATGCTACACACTATACAATTCCCATCCTCATGTCTCCGCACCTTCTCATTTGTGTGGAAAGCATGAAAACCGAAACTTGCCATGACTTGTGTGGAAAGCAAGAACATAAAGGTGACTGTTGAAAAAAAAATTTTTTTAAGACTTAATGTCTTCCACGAATCTCTTGGAAGACCCCTGAAACCTACCCTCACAACTTTCAAAAAGAAACTGACCACAGCGGGTTGAGTCTCTTCCATCTACTCTTGAAAATAACTGGGTATTGGCATGTTGTGCTTGGAAATGGCTGCTTTCACTATCAGCTGATCCTTTGATTCAAAAGACTAACAACGGGTCACTGCTCAAAGGTTATGAGAGCAGAAGGCTGGAGCGAAAAAACACACACAAAAAAAACCCTAAAAGAAACCAACTGGAACTACGGATCTGCAAAGGTCTCCTTGCTGGCAGGCACGTTACAGACTAAAGGTTGGAGCCTAAAGGATGGGGTTGGGGCGGTGGTGGAGGGTTATTCCAGTTAGAAGATCAAAAAAAATACTGCACGGTGGAATTGCGGGGCACATGACTGAAGCATTAGTTACATCCGATTCATTACATACTTAAGATATGTACAACTTAAGATAGATGTAGAGGAGGTTTGTTTTTTCTGTAACTGAGATTTCCAAGATAATGAGCCACACTAAACGATGTTTCTCTCCGGTATTG
The DNA here is from genome assembly GCA_033310375.1 of Conus canariensis. Classification (NCBI taxonomy): domain Eukaryota; kingdom Metazoa; phylum Mollusca; class Gastropoda; order Neogastropoda; family Conidae; genus Conus; species Conus canariensis. The sequence continues at coordinate 54,987,592 of CM065727.1, forward strand.
TTTTCTTCAAAAATAAGAATACTGAAGAACCAAGGGAAAAAAGGTTTAGAAGAGGGGGGTACGAGAGAAATGCGTTAAAAAAAAATTGTATGAATGAGATTTGCTGGGATTTTGGAGGGTAGCAGAACACGTTTCTATCCAACAAAAAAAATACCCCTCATCTAACTTATCTTAATCTGTACCTGACCTTATCTTGTTTTATCTAGTTAGGGAGATGTACACACCTTTATGAATAAAAAAAAAGCATTTATGGTATATATGCAACAACAGCCGACTGCTAAACCAAACAAACAGGCAACTGGCTGGTAGAAAACAACAATTAAAAAAAGGGTAAAAAAAACCCTGTAATCTCTTATTTTTAAAAAAAAAGGATATTTTCTTGTGAAAACTTTCTTCAAGCTAATTCGATCGAATGTCCGTGAACAGAAAAAAAAAAGACTCACAAATGATAAAACTTGACTTGTAAAGACTGATTTTGGGGAGGGGGGGGGGGGGGGGTGCACTGAACACACATGCGCACACACACACACACTCGCACAAAATTCACAGAGGGTGCATCACATTGAACAATGTGTATAACCAAATTTGCAGCACACACACCATACACACACTCCACCACTATGCCACACCACACCCACGTGCGCTCTCAGAGAGAGAGAGAAAGAAAGGGGTGGGGGAGAGAAATCGGTTACATTTACAATATTTGATTTATGGAATAATCTCTTGCATGATGTTTCTAAGTATGTGTGTGCGGTGTGTGTGTGCTGGATGTTCAGGTGTGTGTGGACTAGTATACATGAAAGGGTGTGTACATGTCACGTGTGATTTCGTTTTTGCAACAACAACAAAAAGTTGAGCAGCATCAGCTAAACAAGAACCATGCGCTCACCACTTGGAACCACAAAAATGCTGGCACCAACCAGTGGACTATCGCAGGCTTGTTACAGTGTGACCAAACCGAGAGGAGATCCTGCCTCTCACGGGATAACGGGCACACATCCCGTGGGTAACGCCACCCAGTTGTCTTCGCTGTCTTTTGCAGGATGATGTCCACCACCGAGATCAGTCTTCGGGGTCATTCTGGGACAGAGAACAGAACAACACGTTTGTAAAAGTAGAAAACAACAAAAAAAAGAGTAGGACTCGCTCTGTATGGCGGAACCATGCAGAGCTGAGGCATGTTTGGAACACTGGATGGTCAACAAGAAATGAGACTGGGATCGGTAGGTAGGTTTACAAGGAATTAAGCAAAAGGAGGTGGTGGTTTTGTCGATTCGTCAGTTGTAGTTGTTGCTTTTTTCAGATATTTGTTTGTCCTTCCAAAAGCATCCTTGCTTTATTCACTTCCCCCCTTGTTCCTTTGGGTCTTTTAACCCCCCCCCCCCCCCCCTCCCCCCTTACTTTTGCTCTGATCACTCCTTCCCTACTTGGTCTGCGCTTCTTTGCTCCCTTTCATCCCTCCATGTTTCTTTCACTTCCCTTCCTTTCTTCCTTTGCTCCTCCTTTCATCCCTCCATGTTTCTTTCCACTCCTTCCTTCTTCCTTTGCTCCCTCCTTCCCCCCTCCATGTTTCTTTCACTCCTTCCTTTCTTCCTTTGCTCCTCCTTTCATCCCCTCCATGTTTCTTTCACTCCTTCCTTTCTTCCTTTGCTCCTCTTCACCCCTCCATGTTTCTTTCACTCCTTCCTTTCTTCCTTTGCTCCTCCTTTCACCCCTCCATGTTTCTTTCACTCCTTCCTTTCTTCCTTGCTCCTCCTTTCACTCCCTCCACTGTTTCTTTCACTCCTTCCTTTCTTCCTTTGCTCCTCCTTTCATCCCCTCCATGTTTCTTTCATTCCTTCCTTTCTTCCTTTGCTCCCCTTTCATCCCCTCCATGTTTCTTTCACTCCTTCCTTTCTTCCTTTGCCTCCTTTCATCCCCTCCAGTTTCTTTCATCCTTCCTTTCTTCCTTTGCTCCTCCTTTCATACCCTCCTGTTTCTTTCACTCCTTCCTTTCTTCCTTTGCTCCTTTCACTCCCCTCCATTTGTTCTTTCACTCCTTCCTTTCTTCCTTTGCTCCTCCTTTCACCCCTCCATGTTTCTTTCACTCCTTCCTTTCTTCCTTTGCTCCTCCTTTCACCCCTTCCATGTTTCTTTCCATTCCTTCCTTTCTTCCTTTGCTCCTCCTTTCACTCCCTCCATGTTTCCTTTCACTCCTTCCTTTCTTCCTTTGCTCCTCCTTTCATCCCCTCCCATGTTTCTTCATTCCTTCCTTCTTCCTTTGCTCCTCCTTCATCCCTCCATTGCTTTACCTTCCCTTTCTCCTTTGCTCTTTTCACCCTCCCTCCCCCTTCCTCCTTCCCTTCTCCTTTGCTATCCTTCCTTCTCCTCCTGTTCCTTATTACCTTCCTTTCTTCCTTGCTCCTACCCTTTCTCCCTCATTTTCTTTTCCACTCTTTCTCCTTTCTCCTCCCTTTCACCCCTCCAGTTTCTTTCCTTCTTCCTTCTTCCTTTCCTCCTTTCACCTTCCCCTCCATCTTTCCTCCTTCCTTCTTCCTTTCTTCCTTCTCTTCCTTCATCCCCTCCTTTCTTCTCTCTCCTTTCCCTTTGCTCCTCCTTTCACCTCCATTTCTCATCCTTCCTTCTCCTTCTCCTCCTTTCACCCTCCCTTTTCTTTCATTCCTTCCTTTCCTTCCTTTTGCTCCTCCTTTCACTTCCCTCCCTGTTTCCTTTCACTCCTTCCCTTCTTCCCTTTGCCTCCTTTCACCCCTCCATTTTCCTTTCACTCCTTCCTTTCTTCCTTTGCTCCTCCTTATTCACTCCCTCTCCATTTCTTCATCTCCTTCCCTTTCTTCCTTTCTCCCCTTTCACCTCCTCTCCATGTTCCCTTTCACTCCTTCCTTTCTTTCCTTTCTCCTCCTTTCCATCCCCTCCATTTCTCTTTCACCCTTCCTTTCCCTTTGCTTCACCTCCTTTCCATCCCCTTCCATTCTTTCCTCACTTCCCTTTCCTTTCTTCTATTGCTCCTCCTTTCACCCCTCCATGTTTCTTTCACTCCTTCCTTCTCCTTCCTTTCTCCCTCTCTTTCATCCCCTTCCCTGTCTTCTTTCATCCCTCCTTTCCTTTCTCATCCTTTCTTCCCCTTTCATCCCTTCTCCCTCCATGTTTCCTTTCACTCCTTCCTTTCTTCCTTTGCTCCTCCTTTCACCTCCCTTCCATGTTCTTTCACTCCTTCCTTTCTTCCTTTGCTCCTCCTTTCATCCCCTCCATGTTTCTTTCACTCCTTCCTTTCTTCCTTCTCCTTTGTTTTTTCTTCCCTCCTTCTTACTCTTCCTGCTTACCCCTTCTTCCCCTCGCCCCCCCCCTCACTCCCCCCTCCCTATTTTTCTTTTTTCTCTTCTTATCTCTTCTTTCCTTCCCCTTTCACTCTTTTTCTCCTTCCTTTTTCCCACCTCTTCACCCTTTTTCCCATCCCTCCTCCTCTCCTTCCCTCTCCCCTCTCCTCCCCCTTTTTCCTTCCTCTTTTTCCCCTTTTTTTTTTCCTTCCCCTTTCACCCTTCCCCCCCCCTCCTCTTTTTCTTCCTTCCCTCTCTTCACTTCTTCTCTTCCCCCCATTCTTCTCTTCTCTTCCTTTCTCCTCCATGTTTCTTTCACTCTTCCTTTTCTTCCTTTGCTCCTCTTTCATCCCTCATGTTTCTTTCACTCCTTCCTTTCTTCCTTTGCCCTCCTTTCATCCCCTCCATGTTTCTTTCACTCCTTCCTTTCTTCCTTTTCCTCCTTCTCCTCCTTTTCTTTATCCTTCCTTTCTTCTTTTCCTTTCATCCTCCTTGTTTCTTTCACTCCTTCCTTTTTCTTTTCCTTTATCCTCTTTCCCTCTTTTTCTTTCTCCTTTCTCCTGTTTCTTTCACTCCTTTCTTCCTTTCTCTCCTTCCCCTCCATGTTTCTTTCTCTTCTTTTTCTTTGTCTCTTCACCTCCATGTTTTTTATCCTTCCTTCTTCTTGCTCTCCTTCCTCATTCTTTCTCTTCTTTTCCTTTCTCCCTTCACCCTCCTGTCTTATCCTTCTTTTTCCTTGTCTCTTTCATCCTCTGTTTTTTTCTCCTTCCTTTCACCCTCCATGTTTTCTTCTTTTCTTTGTTTTATCTTTCTTTCTCTCTTTTTTCTTTCTGTTCTTTCTCTTCTTCTTCTTTTCCCTTTCTTTCTTCTTTTCCTTTGTCCTTCCCCATGTTTCTTTCTTCCTTCTCTTCTCCTTCCCTTTTTTTCCTCTTTCTCTTTCTTTCTCTTTTTTCTTCTTTCTTTTCTCTTTACCCCTCTTTTATTCTTTTTTCCTTTTCTTCATCGTCTTCATTTTCTTTCTTGCTCCTCTTTCACCCTCCTGTTTCTTTTCTTCCTTTCTTCCTTTGCTCTCCTTTCACCCCTCCATGTTTCTTTATCCTTCCTTTTTTCCTTTGCTCCTCCTTTCATCCCCTCCATTTTCTTTTCCTTCCCTTTCTTCTTTGCTCCTCTTTCCCCTCCTTTTCTTCTTCCTCCTTTCTTCCTTGCTCCTCCTTTTCATCCCTCCATTTTCTTTCATTCTTCTTTTTCTTTGCTCCTCCTTTCCTCCCTCCATGTTTCTTTAATCCTTCCTTTCTTCCTTTGCTCCTCCTTTCATCCCTCATGTTTCTTTCATCCTTCCTTTTTCTTTGCTCCTCCTTTCACTCCCTCCATGTTTTTCTTTCACTCCTTCCTTTCTTCCTTTCTCCTCCTTTCATCCCTCCTTTTCTTTCACTCCTTCCTTTTCTTTCTCCTCTTTCCCCCTCCATGTTTCTTTACTCCTTCTTTTTCCTTTGCTCCTCCTTTACTCCTCCATTTTCTTCTCCTTCCTTTCTCCTTTCTCCTTTCTTTACCCCTCCTTTTCTTTCACTCCTTCCTTTTTCTTTGCTCCTCCTTTCATCCCTCCTGTTTCTTTCATCCTTCCTTTTTCCTTTGCTCCTCCTTTCTCCCTCCATGTTTCTTTACTTCCTCCTTTCTTCCTTTGCTCCTCCTTTCATCCCTCCTGTTTCTTTCATCCTTCCTTTCTTCCTTTGCTCCTCCTTTCATCCCCTCCATTTTTTCTTTCACTCCCTTTCTTCCTTTGCTCCTCCTTTCATCCCCTCCATGTTTCTTTCACTCCTTCCTTTCTTCCTTTGCTCCTCCTTTCACCCCCTCCATGTTTCTTTCACTCCTTCCTTTCTTCCTTTGCTCCTCCTTTCACCCCCTCCATGTTTCTCTCCGCTTCTCTGCTCCCCTTTCACTCCCATGTTTCATTCACTCATTGGCTTCTTCTGTTGCTCCTTCACCCCTTCCGCGTGTATTTCATTCCTCCCTTCTTCCAGTCGCTCGCCTTTCGCCGTCATCCCCCCCCCCCCCCCCCCCCCCCCCCCCCCCCCCGTCACCCACCTCTGTCCCAACATTGTTACCGCCGCACCCGCACCCCTACCCCTGCTAACCTCGTTCTCCCTGATCCTGTTTTTCAATCGCTGAAAGACCCGTTTTTCACCATCACTACACCACGCCAATCCCCACAAAGATCAGTTTTCTTTCGTAGGCAACATCCCCGTTTCCCTCTCCTCTTTTCCCCACACCCCATTTCTCCGAGTGAAAAGAACGGAATACGAAGAAAGATGTCTGTTCGTTCCTGCCTCCCGTACAAGAACACCTACAACACCTGTCATCTCAGACCAAGGCCCTCTTGGTCGCGCGTCCCCCTCCCCCACTTTCTCCCGCACATGAGCACCTACAAGAGCTTTTTCGCCTAAGGTCAACAAGGCCACTTAAGTTGCATGGCATATCGACGTTGCTCTAAAATGCAATGGGAATACACTTTCATTAAATTTCATTGAATCATTCTCATCTTTATTTAACCATAAAGAGTCCGTTCGAAGGGAAGGTGTAATGAACGGGAATCTTTTCATAGTGAACACTGACAGGCAGAGACCATTGTTTGAAAAAAGAAAGAAAGAAAAAAAAAAAAAACACAAAAAATCCAGCAAGCTAACGCTTTCGTTAGTTTTAATTCTGTTAAGCTTTCACAGGCAACAGCCTTGGTTCGAGTCGGATGGAGTGGGAACAGGCTCGGTGGGGGCGAGTGGACATTGCCAACCCTAGTTTCACCCTAAATCTGATCATGTGGTTTTCTATCAACCGTAATCAAAGTATGACTGCTCTTTGTAACACCTGCTGGGACTATCAAAAGAAAGGTATCTTGTTCCCTCTGCTTTTTTGTTTCCAGCCAAGAGCGACAGCGTGTTCAGCTTGTCTGGCCATCTTCGCTGTGACTGAGTTGAAGTGTTCAAGATTCCGTGCTTCACGTGCAATGCGTCAAAAAAAAAAAAAAAAAAAAAAAAAATGTCCTCCCTTTTTTTTTGGTGAGAGTTGGTCCAGAATCTTACTGTCTTACACTTACGCTTAAACATACGCAAGCAAGCGCGCACGCGCGCACGCACGCACACACACACACACACACACACACACAGAGCGAGAGAGAGAGAGAGAGATAGACAGAGAAGAAGGAGAAAGACATATTGCAAATGAGAGACAGGAGGATGGTGGTGGGGGGGGGGGGGGGGGGGACTAGAGGAAGACACCACCCACTGTCCCCCTCATCCCACGACCTTTTCTCTCCCAAACCCTCCCCACACACATGCTCTCTCCTCCAGAAAAGACACTAAATACATATTCGAGGAGAACGAACATTCGGTCTCCCGTTACCCTGTCCCTGTGCCTGCGCCCTTTCCCTTCCGTCGTTCCCTCTCCCGACCCAAAGAGAGAGAAAGAGAGTTTACTGATACATGAGCATTGGCCCCTGACGAAAGGAACATGATGACAATATCGACAACAAAAAACAAAATTATGAATTACGGACTATGGGTGAACTTACAGTACTGTTTCTTCTATAACATTACTGTTTCTCAAAGTTTAAATAAGGAGAAATTTTTGGAAGTTGAAGATATAAGCAAGCACAGTTTGAATAAAGAAGGATGTCTGAAGTATTTGGGAAAAGAGAGAGAGAGAGAGAGAGAGAGAGAGAGTGAGAATAAAGAAATCCACGTGGGTTAGTCTCAGGGAGATCACTCGTTGGCTTCACTGTCTCCTTGTGCATGAATGCGATGATGAAGTTACTTCCCTTACACAACGACTTCGCATCCTCGAGAAGCGTCCGATACCTGCACTGGACAGCGATGATCCTACAATTATAACACACGACATTCTTTGCAAGAACTTCACTAATGATGACATTGACGATGATATCAAAGCATATTACAGTAAGAACAATAATGATCACAGCAATGGTGACTGGAATAGCTCAGTTGGTAGAACGCCGGACTTGTAGTCTTGGGGCTGCGGGTTCGAATCTCCGCCGGGCCATTTCGGTACAGGGGGATTTTTCCCTCGGAATTAACTTTGGTTCTGACTCCATTTCCCATACAGTCCTTCGAATTAGACTATAATCCGAGGTTCCGTGTGTGAACGCACGCATAACATCTTGCACACACGTAAAATCCAATCACAAGCTTTCGGAAGAGAAGGCGTTTGGCCGTTGGTATGGGTGACACGTTACACATAGCATGCACCTTCCCCGAAGTTGGAGTATGGCTGCCTTAATGGCGGGATAAAAAAAAAAAAAAAAAAAACACGGTCATACACACAAAAGTGTCAGAATAATCAACATGATGATTGTGAACACTAAAAGAAAGAAGACGACGACTGACTAATGAAAACGACACACAGGCCTACATGTTGGTATTCACTGATTCATAATAACGACATTCAATGAGACAGTATTGACACTGGGTGTTGGAGAGCGATTCCACTTTTCAGTTTGAGTTGGCCAGGGCTGCCTTTTATCGCCCACACATTTCAAACTATTCCTGCTGAAGAACGTGTCACCACAGGCAGAACTGGGCGGAGGAATAACCATCGAGGGGAACTTCGCTTTGCATACGACATCGAAGGCTTGGCAGGCAGTGAACAAGAACTGACCGAGCCTGCTGAAAGACTGAATCAAACATCAGCAAGACATGGCATGGACATCAGCGCCAAGGAGACCAGGCTGATGACCAGCCACAACACAACCAACAGTTCTGAAGTAACTGTCCAAGGGCAGAAGCTAGGAACTAACTGTTCAACAGTTCACTTAGCTGGGATCCATCATTAACGAGGAGGGATCCAAACCAGAAACCTGCCGGAAGGCAACAAAGACATCATCAGCAAGGACTTATCAAAGTGAAGAGGGCGTATGCAGTCTCCTCCCGACCCCCTCGCCTACTGATGTTCAAAGCTCCACATTTGCAGATACTGCCCCACGTGGAACGGCCCCAGCGAGTGCAAATTTGCCGTTTCGGATTACCCGGTTTCTGGGAAGGCTTCTGACCAAGTGCTCTCCCTTCCGTACCTGCAGAATCTGCACGTTGAACTGAGACCGAAGAAAGGTCCTCGCACAGTTCTGAGAACAATGACAGTGTGGTTTTATAGAGTTGTTCTTCTGCATGGGCTGCCAACCAAACCTGACGAGCGCCATCAACCAGAAACTCACGTGGGCAGAAGCGTCCTGTTCCCGAACGAGTAAAAAAGACATGCCAAACATCGGGTAAATGTCGACATTAGTTAGTAAGTTAGTTAGTTAGTTAGTGTGTGTGTGTGTGTGTGTGTGCGTGTGCGTGTGTGTGTGTGAACATTTTTTTTAGCTCTCGTTCTCTCTGTATGAATGCATGTACGTACCTAGTATGTATGTATGTACGTATGTATGCACCTCCCTCTCTAAATCTCTCTCTCTCTCTTTGTGGAAGGGGAGAGAGAGAGACAGACAGAGAGAGAGGGACGACATACAAAGAGCCTAGTCTTTGATTCATCTTCAGAATCCGCCTCACCTACATTAGAAAAAAAAAAAAAAGACAAATGCTGCCTTTAAATCAAGAACCAGAGTCGGAAGGAAACTCGTTTCTACTCAAATACCGCCATTAGTTTTGCTTTTTACATGCACCATAACCAATCACGTTTTCTGAGTGGTAAAGGATCAGAATTCTTATTCTTGTGACCGTGGGCAGCTAGCTTGCTTTACACACACAAAACACACACACACACACACACACACGCACGCACGCACGCGCGCGCACACACACACCCCTCACAGAGGCTCCTTCTCGACGACTGGGATCGATTTCTCGGTGACTGCGCCGCAGACGGATGTTAATGTGACCGAGAGGTCCTTGACCTCAGCATGTCCGTGCTCTGGGCCCCTGTGGAGTGTGTAGAGAGGCAGGACAAATGGGTGCACTCCCGTACGTTGCCCTGGCAAAGGGATGGACAGGCTGGAATTGGATGCCTTCTGCACTGAACGATACTCGCGCACCCCTATACCCATCCTCGTCCTCACCTCAGCACCCCCCCCCCCCCCCCCCCCTCCCCCATCTTTCCCTCTCGCCAATATCAGTGTACGCCTTGTCGGCGAGATGATGGAGAACGCGAGGTTTTTTTTCCCTTTTTTGTTGTTCTTTTTCCAACCTCCCTCCCCCGCCTCCTTCTCCCTGTCTCTCCCCCCCCCCCCTCCTCTCCCACCTTCTCTCCGTACACCCCCTTAATATTTTTTTTAAAACGTTCTATATTTACAAATAAATTTTATTTACCTTACATCAGTCATATTTTTTCTACCTCACCCCCCTCTTCCTTTCTCCTCCCCGCAAATAAAGTTAATTAAAAGGTTTTGTATATTAATGCTCGCTCTTGCTGAAAAAAAACAACCAACATTAATGTTTACCAAGAGCACCCACACTCGCGCGCACAAGACAACGGACATATACTAAAACTGTACGACACTGACTCGTTTGTTTACACATGTGAGTTTTTAACAAAGTCTGGATGGATGGCCTGAAGCTCAAGCTACGGAGATGTGGAGATGTGACAAGACGCAGGCCCACGTTCGGGTCAGCCGAACTTTGCACAACCATCAGTTTAAGTTCAACTCCAAGGCCACAAGAACAAAACGAAACCGATGAGACTGCGAGCAGTAACTCAAGGTGGACTCCTCTCGCCCACCTTCTTTCTCATCTTCAGTGATGACACATCATCAAGGAATTGCCAAGGACAGTGCCAGGAGCGATCTAGGCAGACGATTCAGTGGTTTGATGCTCAGAAGAGTTCATCTCTACCTGCACGGGTACGCCTCCAAACTGCTCTCAACAAAATCACTGTGTGGAACAAGGATTGGCTGGTCTTCATCAACACGGCAAAGACAACCTTTACCGCCTTCAGCTTATCTAACAACATGCAGGAGGTAAAGCTGACACTGAAAAGCTATAAAACTCGCAAAGGAACTTATGTCCACTTAACTTCGAGTAACTTTCGATCACTGACTCACCAAGAAACAGCAAATCAACAAATGTTACTGCGGAGCCAAGTTGAGGCTGGCCATCATGAAGAAAACTGGCACGGATGGACCGGAGAGCATCTTGAAGAAACTGCACACAGGAAGAGTCAGACCTGTCACAGAGTGCGGGACCTCACAATGGGCTATCACTGCCAAGTCAAATTTCGACCAGTTCAACAGAACACAGAATCAAACCCAGCGCATCATGACAGGTGCCATGAAGACTATTTCAATCCGTACGACAGAAGAAGTCACTGGACTGCCGTCAATTGAATCCACGAAGCATACATACATCTTCTTATAAGCTGCAGAATTGAAACGCCTGAAGAGCTACCTCATGAAAACAGAATGAGCAGACGCACCACAAGCTGGCTGAAAACAGCCAGCTTCTGTCACCAATCACGACTACCGAAGACAGCACGGCCTGTCACCACCTGTTACAAATCAGAACCTACTCGAATAAGCAGTTTCCACCCATCGTCACCATCCCTGGAACTGACTGAAGGGGGAGTCAGTCAGGAACTCAAAGAGAGGCCTTGGCCACAGAGCACATTTACAACCAGATCTCCCGAGAAAACTGGACGCTTGTCTTCACGGATGGCTCAGCGACTAACGCCTCACAGGATGATGGTGCCTGAATCTTTATCCGGCACACAGACAGTGATGAAGAGCGAACTGTTCCAACATGCAAGCACTCTGCCAACTTCGGGGCAGAAACAGCAGCCCTCCGTGAATGAGCAGTCTCCAAACACTGGACCAAAACAACGGTTGGAGTCGTTGTCCTCACCTGAGCCCTCTCTGCTCTCCAAGCCTCAGCTGCTCTCGTTAGCAGGAGCTCAGTCTTTCTCTCCATGGACCTCGCTGCTTTTGAGCTCTGCGATGCTGGAGGTGGTTCTTCTGTGGGTGCCAACACACTGTGGGATTAGAGGCAAGGAGACAACAGACACGCTGACTAGGAATAAAACAAATGCATACTCATATGCTTTAATCATGCTATGTCGGTGAACGTATTTTGTCATGAACATAAAAAAAAGATACCACGTTAGTGTCAAACACGGCCATTCAACGCGCGGGCCAGGTATGAAAACAAGCATTTGTTTCAGTGTAAGCACGGATCGATTAGGGATCGAGGAAGATGAGGGAGGAGGTGCGGGGTGGGGGTGAGGGTTAAAAAAAAATACAGTGACGGGTTCCAGATACCCACCCACACCTTTCCTTCGTCACTCCTACTCCAATTTTGGAGAGAGGAAAAAAAATCCGAAAATAACGAACACATTCTTGAAAAAAATCAGATTCTTCTTCCTTTTTGTTCTTTCTCCCTGGATCGTCACAGAAAGAGGTCAAGACCAAACAATGCAGACAATGTGTGGACTCCATCCCCCCTCCTCCACTATCCACTACATCTCCCTCCTCCTCCCTCTGGAAACTATTTTGGCGAATGTGGTTCATGAGGTAGCTTGAACGACAAACCGGACAATGTTCAGCCGCGCAAACAAAGCAAACACGACCTTTACCGTCTCAGTATTTTCTATATGAGGCTAATTAAGCTCGACGTGTGGATGTACACACACACACACACACACACACACACACCACAGAAAGAGAAAAATTCAGACAGAGAGAGAGGGAGGGAGGGAGGGAGGCAGAGAGAGGGAGACAGACAGACAAAAGACATAGACAGACAATAGACACAGACAGACAGACAGGAAAGCCAAGGAGCTACTGGGCGAGCGCATGGCGAACTCCACGGTAAACAAAGCACAAGTTCGGCTTCTAATTCCATCCCCAACTGCGTCCTCGACGACTATCTGGCCAATGTGGATCTTTGGACGAAGTCACCCCCCCCCCCCCCCCCCGGTAGAAGTACTAGGCCAGAATGCAGAATGAATTTTATCCACCAATACCCCTGGGTGTAACACGGCCATGGCCCTACATTTTCTTTTTTACCTATTTATTTTGTGTGTGTAGTAAGTTCCAGGATTAGAGGCTTGAAATGCGTGGCAAAGGGTCTTGACCTATTGAAATAAACACGAGATCTTCACTGCCAACGTTGTTTTTTTTTTTTTTTTTTTCTAGGTCCTTAAGCACGAAGCGCAGGTCTACACACACAAGCGCGCGTGCGTGCGCGCGCGCACGCATGCGCGCGCACACAAAACACACACACACACACACACATCGCGAAAAAAAAATCGAAAGTAAAGACACTCACTGGTTTTATATCAAGAGAGCCCGAACCCTTCCCACTCCCCTTCTACATCCTGTCACTCCCTCTGTGTGTGTGTGTGTGTGTGTGTGTGTGTGTGTGTGTGTGTGTGTGTGTGTGTGTGTGTGTGCGTGCGCGCGCAAGTGCGTGCGTGCGTGCGTGTGTGTGTGTGCGCGCGCGCGACAAGATTTCGGCAACAGTCTGCATCAGGATCGGAAATCCTTAATTCTCTGATGATCAAGGCATCCTCCAGCATCTCATTTCCGATCTGTCAGCCGGCCAGTGTTTGTTATACCATCGATTGTCGTGGAGCGCACGTGCCGCGCGTGCACCTGTAACAGCTTCAGCCCCCTTCCATCTCTCCCCCCTTTTTTTTTTTTCGTCGTACCTGTGACAGACATGTTTTACGGTTTTCTGGCGCGCACGTTTTGGTTTCCAAGGATTTCGATGCCGTTTAGGCCTTCCTACACAATATACTGCTCAACACCTGCTGAGGATATGACTTGGGGCATGGAAAATAAGAGACGTAAAGGACTTAAGCGAACTCTTTTAAATTGTTTACCTGCAGACCGCTTGAGGCCAGGAACTCGCCACCGAATTATCCGTGATTTGCATATTTTAACCCATTTGCTTAATTACCCCCCATTCCCACCATGTGTTCTAAGTCTGACTGTTAGTGAGCGTCTAGTTTACAATAAGATACGGGCCTTTTGCAGAACGATTTTGTGAAAAGACATAAATGCAACTACTACTACTACTACAACTAAAACCGAGGAGTTTTGGCGTCTCTATCCAGAGAGTTGGGCAAGAAGCATCACAAGCTTCCGTTAAAGTTCTTTGATGGTGAGCTTTTTCCACAGGCCCCCGTTCTTTTGCAACATTTTTGTTTCGTTAACCCTGCCCAGTGAAGCCCTCTCCTCTTCCTTTGACAGGCCAGGAAATCGACGCCCTCCACTCTTGCAAGTGGTGACACATGATCCACTCTCCGCCCACCTGCACATTTCCGCCTTTCGTTGATGTACGTGTCGTACAGTTGTTGAGTAGGGGTACTTGCCACGCAGCGTGTGACTGCGTTTCTGCAGAAAGGCCAGATGTTTCCCATTGTCCCTGGATTTAATACGCACTGGTCAGCAATTCAAATTTTCTGCAGAGGGGGTGTTTCTGCCTTGGATCACTGGGTTGGGAAAGGAGACGACCGCGACTGGTCAGGACTGGTCCATTTATCACCATTTTTGTCAGCATTGGATAGAACACATGTTTTTCTGCAGAGAAGGGACACACTGATGGGGCAGGGGGATGGGGACGGAGGGAATGGGGCTAGGGAGTCGGCTTGATACTCCCCCGTATCCATAGATTTCCTGCTTCCTACTTCCTCCTGCTAGATACTCCCCCTGCTTGTGTATGGCTCTTTATGTACACACACACACACACACACACACACACACACACACGTGTGTGTGGTGTGTGTGTGTGTGTGTGTGTGTGTGTGTGTGTGTGTGTGTACCTTTACTGTGGTATATGCAAGATTTCCGTTCGTATTCCCTTCCTTCAGAACAAGAGCTTTCCATTGCGAATAAGGGAGTATCGAGCAATGGGAATGTCGAGTATGGGGAATATTGGGCAGGGGGTAGTATTGAGCAGGAAGGGGGGGGGGGGGAGTTGTCGAGCAGTGATTAAAAAGGGGAGCATCGAGGAGGGGTATTACAGAGCGGGGGAGTATCAAGCTGGGAAAGTATCCAGCAGAGGGAATATCGAGGCGCTTCCGCGGCTACAATCACCGCTTCTGCTTTGCCCCTGGCGATTTATCATACCGCTCCGGCTTAAAGAGAGTATGATTGTCATACTGATGACTGATCTGTGAAACTAACAAGTCAACTATAGGTGAGAAATTGACTGAGTGTCATCAGCAACATGCCTGAATTTAGTTTCCATTAAATGTCTATGTGAACATTTCGAAAGGGTTTGTCTGCTCTCTCTCATCTGCCCGTGAAATATGTGCACAAGTAACTATAACATTTCTGTTGATGTACCAAAGCCAAATTTCTTTTGACAACTTGTCTTAGAGCTCTGATCAACTGATTATACAACCATGGGCAGTAGTCACGTCAAATCTAATCAGAATAGGACAGTCAGTGATTTGGACAGCACAGACTGGAAGGCGAGAAAGACAGCTTTAACTTCCAGATGATTCGTGTTTGTTTGTTTTTTAATCTGGTACATCCCATACGCCTTGTACAGAAGTTCCAACTCCCTCTTGGTCTATACACGCATCCGGAGCTCTCACCTGAGCCGTCTACAGTGTGGTCTGCGTTGGTGTGACTTCCATCTGCCTTCTCCGCTGGTGCAAGTTTGTGACCTACTACTGAAAGTCATCGTTGTCAGCTGCAGTGTCAATCTGTTCTAGTTACTAGACTATTCTTTAGGGCGGTGCTTTCGCTGGGTTCCAGTGTCTGGTAATGTAACTGTCCGTGAGGTACTCCAATGACACAGGAAAACCATCAGGCCCACACGAGGCTGCTGTTCTAATTTTGCTCCTTCTTTGCCTCAACACTAATAACACCTGAGAGTTCTCTTTCTCCTGTGAGTTTGACCATCATCTCAAGTCATCACCTTCTAAGTGATTTCCTTTTTTTGCTTTTTGATGTAATGCCCACAATCATCATGATGATTATTTTGGCATACTAACAACTGGGTCTGCGCAGCGGGAGGGAGGATCCGAGGGTGGGGAGGGGAGGGGGGGGGTCTAAGGGGGGAGGGGGGAGGGGAGGGTGGAGAGGGGATCAGTGAACTCTTGACACAAAAGTGTCAAGAGTGGTGGCTCCAGCCACCTCGTCCGGCAGATTGTTCCAGTCCCTGATGGTGTTGGGGAGGAAGGCGGCCTGACGATAGTCGGTGCGGCACTGCAGCTGGCGGAGTTGGTGTTGATTACCCCTACGCTGTCTGACAGGGGCAGGTTCTTGTGTAGATTCTAACTGCAATTTCCCGTCACGTACAGTAAATCGTAAACTGTCTAAAAAAAATTTTTTTTGCAGCATCGATGACACCCGAGTCTTCTTGTTCATTATCACTAACACGTAGTCTGTCGTCTATGAAGGACATGATAGCATGTCCTGGATTATGCAGGTGAGCCAGAATGGGTTTTGTCAGATTTGTGAATATCCTGGGGATTGGACCTAGACTCGTTGCTGCTGCCTAGAAACAGTACTTATTTCTACTGAATTTATTTGTCCTAAGCAAGTTCTGGATTTCTGAATCGGTGGCTTTATTTTCCTTTGAACCAAAATTCCTTCGACGAATTTGACTATTTTCTGTGAGATATGAATCAAATGCTATTCCTACCCCTTTGACAGATTGGTGTATCACTTTATCTGATGGTGATTCCCCAGTTCTACAATTTGCTCATAATTTGTCCAGCAATATATCATTCATTCTTCTCTTGCAGATATTGTTTCAAGGGTGATAAGCATGAACGGAATGCCACTAAACTCACCTCGTCAGGGATGGAAGGGGGCGGAGTAGGAATTCATTTACTGGCGTTTCACAAGGTCTTTCTTCCAAGCTTTCCCACTACCCTAGAATTTCCACTGGCTTTTTTCTTCTGATAGTCCCATCCTAAAAACAATGACTGCTGCTTCTATGACTTCGGCATCTTTGGCCCTTGCCCCAACTTTTTCTCCTACAGTGCCTGTCAGCAAGCAAATTGCTCAGTCTGAGTGTCCTTGCACTCTTTTAAAGCCCCGTGAAATTCAGACTCAGAAGGGTACAGCCATTACCGGTCAATCACGCGTGGTGCACAGAGTCCAGCACTGTCTCGTGGTAGACTCGACCGGTGGGTTTCCCTCTGTCAGAGAAAAAAGGTCAAATCCTACATGGCCTGAAAGGGCTAGTGTGTCTTCGAGTTTGGTAGTGCAGTCACTCAGCGTGGCTCTAGCGTGTCCATGACTTGGTCAGGCTTGCGGAGGGTTTTCGCTCATCTGAACAAGAAGTTCGCTGAATTGCACGAGAGCAGTGAGTGCGTGTGCGTAGGTCCACTGTTTGTCTGTTGGTTTAGCAGAGGAAGCGAGGGCTGACCTGACTTTCTGGATTGTGGGTGGCGTCTCTGGCGTGAGGCAGTTTTTCTGGAATGGTAATGCTTGGCCCGTGGGCTCTTCAGTCTGGAGTCTTCCACTTTCTCTGGTGGCTGTCCCATCAAATTGTAACTATTATAAAAGAACACAAAACTGTATCCTACATGAAACCTGTAGAGCAGACGTTCTCTCCTTTATTGATGGAGAACAAGAGACGACAGAACTACACTGCGCACAGTTTGTGAATAAAGTTTTTATCAGGTTTTGTAAAGTAAGGGTTCGATTAGGATTAGACCTAGGGTTAAAGTCAGGGTAGTGAAGTTTTAAGTTTAGGAACAGAATCATGCAGTGTCTTCCAGTTCTGTTCACCTTCTTCTGCGTACGCAGGCTGACACTCTGCGGACACTCCCTGTATAGCCAGACAAGGATTCATCCCATCTACCCAACAAATGAAGTGTTTTGTGTGTATGACCGTGTTTTTTTCCGTCCTGCCATTAAGGTAGCCATACTCCAACTTCGGGGAAGGTACATGCTGTGTGTAACGTGTGATCCATACCAACGGCCAAACTGGCCTTCTCTTCCGAAAGTTGGCGATTGGATTTTACGTGTGTGAAAGATGTTATGCGTGCGTTCACATACGGAAACTCGGTTTTGAGTCTCAGTTGAAGGAATGTATGGGAAATGGAGTCAGAGCCCATGTCAACTCCGAGGGAAAAATCCCCCTGTACCGAAGCGGCTCGGCGCAGATTCGAACCCGCAACCCCAGGATCACCAAGATTACGAGTCCGGCGCTCTACCACCGAGCTATTCCGGCCCCTGTTCACCTAACATTCCATCTCTTCTGCAGATACACGCCGCCAACAAACACAAGACATACACTATAAACATGTACATCAACACAACCATCAACAATACGTTCTACAACACTCAGCCAGCTATTCCATAAACAAAGTTGAACCATTCATTCCCAACATTCCAAGCAAATTCTTGATATGAATGATGATAATTAGGCATTGAATGTATTACAGCCATACTACGAACGCAAGATCACATGCGCAATGTTAAATAAACAAACAACAACATTCAATTTGTTTGTCTGAAACGTCGCTTCTGTGAGACTGCCTTTCGTTCAAAGCCAGCATTCGACTTCGTCCCTGATTACCGTAGAGAAAAAGCTAGTTAAACTGATGCTAAGAAACCCCCCCCCCCCCCCCCCCCCTCACCCTTCTGCGCCATCCCTCCCACTACTTTTTTTTTATCATGCGACCACGTAGGCCCCATCAGGACTGCAAGGTAGCTAAAAACAAACAAACAAAATCACAAATTCATGCATGAATCAAAATGCTAGCACGAAAGTTCCAAACCAAATGAACTGAAATTAAAAGGCACATGCAAAACAATTAAATATATCATCAAACACGTTTTAATCGGATCATGAAAAATGCTGATCTCCATTCTAAAAAAAAAAGAATCACCATGTCAAAACTGTATTTAAACAGAAAAAAAATCTGGAATATTTTTTAAACGCTATTAAGTTAACACGCAAGTTGGCATGCGTTTCAAATGATTCGGATTTACTATCTGTTGGCAAGAAAATAAATTTTCCACACGGCAGTTTCCTGATGGTTAAAGAAGGCAGCCCTACATTCTAAGAGCGGCAGAAAACAGCCTGGTTTTCCGACAATAATTAAGATTGATTCCGTGAACGGCTGACCACTACCTGAGTATTTTCAATATTTCTACGTCCCAAATGAATCTTAATCAGATGGAAGGTTCACTGGCAGCATAGGGAGAGAGGGGACAGAGAAGGAGAGGGAGGTAAAAGGAAGGGTAAAAGAGAGGGAAGAGGGACGGAGGGGGGAGGAAAGAGAAAAGCATGCAGTAAGGAGCGAGCGGGGATGGAAGGATGACGAAGAGCGAAATGTAATTTTCAATTACTCCGTTCTTGAGAGCACACCAAATCAGCCGTTATAAACACTCTCTTACACATGGGGGCGTAAAAAAAAAAATGCAGAAAAAAAAAATCGTTGAGAGGACATGGGGCGAAAAGCCTTCAATAACTAAGGGAAAGAAGCGGTGTTAAGGAGAGCTTCATTTTGGAGTGTAGGGGCCTTCTATTCAAATCCATACAAGATCCCATCCTTCATGCTTAAATATTCATCTACCCTGCCCTGCGTGACTGCTATCCACAGGAGTTCGCACAGCGCAAAAAAAAAAAAAAAGAGAAAAAAAAACTTTTCCCGCAGGCAACAGCTCTAAGACATTGCCCTCCCTACTGCAAGTTTCAGGAACACTGCAGGAGAAAGCAAGGCATGCCGTGTGGAAGTACATTAATGGCAATGTCAAAGTGGGACTTCAAAATAATCACACCAGACCGTTTCGGCTCTGTATCAAAGCGAAGAAAGAGGATTCGACACCACTTGCCCCAATCGGAGAAGAAAGCCAACTGTACATTTCCATTTAAGACTATACATGAAGACCGCCAGAAGCGTCGTCCACAATCTCGACCCCCAACAGCGCACATTAAACCCATCAAAATCACCGTCACTGATCAAGGATCTGAAACCCAGCAAAGCCTCTGGCTCGGACAATACTCCTGACGCAGACAATGCTCCTAAAGATCTTTGCTGCCAGTATTGTGCCTTCATGAACAATCGTCTTTAAAGCCTCCCTTAACACGGGACACCTACATGCCTGATTTACGATCAATCTGTATTTCCATGAAACGCGACAACCTCCTGCCTCCTCCCAGAAACAGCGGATTACTTTCACCGACTTCTGTTCCCTGCAAGATCTTAGGTCATAAAATTTGTTGCCATGTCATGAACCATGTGGTAACAAATATTGTTTTCCAGCCTACACCATGGATTTAGACCTGGAAACTCTACAGACACAAAACTCCTTATCACCACTCATGATCTACTGCAGGGCAGGTGCAAACAGGTGAACACGATGGTTTTGGACTTCTCCGACGCGTCTGACACGGTGCCCCATACAAATCAGCTCGAAAACCTAATCACCTATGGTGTCACTGGCCCCATCTGGCTGGCTTATATGCTTCCTCACAGAACTTATCGCGCAGGTCGTCTTTGAAGGCACGTCTTCAGCCGCACAAAGTTGATGC
Organism: Conus canariensis; assembly: GCA_033310375.1. NCBI lineage: Eukaryota > Metazoa > Mollusca > Gastropoda > Neogastropoda > Conidae > Conus > Conus canariensis. The sequence goes on from CM065727.1 coordinate 55,007,348, forward strand.
AGGAAACTGACAATGAACCGTACTTCGCCCTTCGCTATATCTCTTCGACTTTATCGATCTACCAGAGATAATCAAATCCCAACACTCTTTGCCAGTGATAACCTCATCTATACAGGGATAAAAACTTCAGTGGTTATCATGTCCTTGAGGACCTGAAGAATCTGGAACTACGTGCTGAAATATGGGACATGCGTTTCAAAACCAATAAATGTTACGTATGAGCCTGGTATAAACACGATTACCTCTTTCTTGCACTAAATAAAGCAAAACTTCAGCAAGCCTCCACACTTCCGTGCCTAGGCGACCAGTTTTAGAGAGCATCACCAGCACAGCTTACATAAACTCAATCAAATCAACCAAATTGTAAGCTTGGATTTCTCCACTGCTGGAATACGGAGCAGCTGTTCGGAATCCACGGTGCATAGCAGTACGCTTCGTTGCCAAAGATTTCGGGTCAGTGACTCTTGGCTCTGTGGTGCGTCTTCTAAAAAACCATGAATCTCCTCCATAGATGAAGAACGGGAGCACTTGCATTGGGTATTGTTCAACATGGTCGTAATAACAAAACCTGGCTGCCCTATTCGCCCAAAAATACCATCGTTGGACTTCGTAATCAGCAGCTCTGTGGAGATTTACACTGGAAACTAGAAGGGCACTCGGGAGGACGGTGAGCTGTGCTAAGACCAAACAACACCTGGATCTACCTTTTGAATCAGTTCATGAGCGACAAGTAAGATATATAGATAGGGCAAGTCATAACTGGAACCAATTGAAGAAATCAACCCCCGGTTTATCTTTAAAAACGAGACATTAAAAAAAAAATTGTGATGTCAACAATAAAGTTAACATTTAATGAAAATATATTATTTCATGCTTTGTTATCAACTTGTGACAATAACTTCACAGTGCTTATGTTCAGTAAAAATGTGTAACAATCTCAACAATGATCTGAACAGATCCTGGATCCGCTCTTTAATCCGCACCCGCACCACATTTTAATGAATATGCCCGTAGGCCGCGTTCCATTTTTGTCATCACGCATCGCTAAAAATCTGTGTGATAGTTTCTGCAGAGCAAAATTTGTGATAATCTTGCTGAATTATCCTGCATCTGCCATTTAATGCGGATCCGCACAAAAAAAATAATGATTTCGTCCTTGGACCACATTCTTTCTTTTAACAGAGTTCTGTTAAAATGAGTTTAGTAATTTTTGTGTCCTCTGGTTTACAGCTGAAGAAACAATCGAACCAAGGAACGCAGGTAAAGACGTAATCTTCATCAGAGCAACACTGACAGATACCACCACTGAGGATTTCACGTCGGTGCTGGTCGCTGCTGAACGTCGCCAACATCTCTGCTGTGCAGCCCCACCATTGCGTCGACTGGGCCAAAGTTCTGGTAGCCAGAACCATATTTAAACAGATACAGAAACTGATTGGTCATTTCCCTTTTTGAACATGCTTTCTATCAAATATTAAGGCCGAAAATTTGCTGAAACATGACGACGTGTGTTTGTATGGCATTTGTTGAACATTTCACGTGTTCTCTAGCGGAACCAACTTTGACCTTTAGCCGACAGAAAACGAAGTAGCAGGTAAATCATGTCTGGCAAGAACACCAAGCAGAAGTAGCTGGACATATTGCACCTGTCCTGGAAGTCTGGTGATGAAAAAAATGGCGGGCATCTAATAGGATCCTGACTCACATATACACAGAATCTGTCTGACCCAACATGGAATACATCTCCACCTCTTGGTCTACAGCAACTAATAGAAACACAGATCATCTGGACGTGGCACAGAATGCCAGCCTCGTGAATCTGTTCAGGTGGCATAAAACCACTCCCATAGTTGCAATGGAGAGGATAGCTGGCCTATTATCACTCCAGGACAGAAGAGACGAGAAACAAAAGAGACAAAGCGAGAAAATAAAAAGGCTTCCATCTCACCCTTTGAACTTAAAGCTACAGGCTCTGACCAAGAACCAGATCAAACGACAAAGTCCAGATCACTCGATAAAGGCGCTTCAGTGACAACACAGTGAACATATCCAATGCAGAAATCGGCAACAGAAGCGCTACAAGACTACGAGGAATGGTCAGTGGACACTCCATCTGTTATCTTTGACATTACTGGAATCGGAGCAAACGAAGACCAAACATTAGAACTGAAATCTGTGTCACTAGAAATACCGGACAGGCACTGCCCACCTGAACTTGAGTCTACAAAGATGGCTCTGCAGAAAGTTCTGTTCCAAACGGGGGAGGAAGTCTCTACATACGGTTTCCTGACGTGAGCTCTGACACCAGGTCTTTCACTATCAGCCAATTCTTCACCCGCTTCAGAGCTAAAATCCACGCATTACTTCATGCTGCTCAGACCCTAGAAGCAAGAAACGGTCTGTCATCTCACACGGTCTTCCTTAATGATTGTCAAACCTTTCTCCAGAGTGTTCAGACCAGCCAGACAGACCAGATCCCCCAGGACACCAGGAGGGAGCTTCAAACACGGGGCTCCTAAACAAACCTGGTTTTGCAGTTGATCCCCTCTGACTGTAATGTCACGGGAAATGAGGAAGCCGACAAAACCTCCAAGCTAGGCAGCAAGCAGTAAATATTATGTTGAGAAGTCAAGAACCTCCTTAAAAGCCATTTTAAAAACACTAAGAGACGGCAGCAGCAGACAGGACCTGAGAAGGATGGCATCTAACAGCTGGAAAGGGCACAGCAGGTCCACAACTTCAGGCTGAGAACAGAACACTTTCATCTACTTCCACATTTCCACAGGCTGAAGATACCTCACACTGATCAGTGCCAGTGTGACACTGGTCCACAGATGCCAGCCCACTTTCCCCAGTCCTGTCTCACTTGTGAAACCGTACAAAAGAAAATGTGGCCCCAGTGCAGTTGACCGGGGAGGCAAGCTTTTCAGACCAACAACGTGTCTGAGAGAGACGGCAGACTTCGCCCTCATCATCGGACTACTAATTTAGCAAGGTGGCATCGCTGCGAGACATGCAGAAGTGCTTTTCTATCCTGGGTCAAACCCAACAGTCTTACGTACTTTTTTCAAATGACATTGAGATCTTTGAATGCAAGACCTATGACAACAGCATGAAAATATCATATTGACGAGAGAGAGAGAGAGAGAGAGAGAGAGAGAGAGAGAGAGAGAGAGAGAGAGAGAGAGAGACAGACAGACAGACAGACAACAGACACACACAGAGAGAGAGAGAGAGAGAGAGAGAGAGAGAGAGAGAGAGAGAGAGAGAGAGAGAGAGAGAGAGAGGAGCAGTTTCTGGGCGAGGCCATGGCGAATTCTGTAGTAAACAAGTTAGGCTGCTAATTCCACCTCCATCCCACTCCCCGACAAATCACTTCGCCACCGTGGAACTTTGAACTAAGTCAATCTCCCTCCCCGTTCCACCCTTCTGCAAGTCAAACCAGAAGTCATAATGCTCATAGCCTCCCAGTCGACCCGAGGATCACATCAGAGCTGCAAGCAAGTTGCAAACCGAGACCTGAACGAGGTAAAAATGCAATTTCGACAGCTATGGAGGGAAGGCAGAGAGAGAGAGAGAGAGAGAGAGAGGGGGGGGGGGGGGGACTGGCGCAGGGCACTGGTCTCCCCAGACTCCCATAACCTCGTCCGGCCCTGCATCGGTGTACCAGACTGGAATAAACCCCGTTCACCGATAAACCTGGATGTAAAATGGCCTTGATAGCACTTTATATCTCCAGCCCATCTTTTACCTCTTTATTTTGTCTATGCAGTTTAAAGTTCCAGGATCAGAGGCTTGGAACTGCATGGTAAAGGGTCCTGACCCATCAAGATAAACACGGCGTGACCACTGCCTTGGTATTTCTGCAAGAAGGTGCTCAAGCACGAAGTGTAGATCTGCGCGCGCACACACACACACACACACACACAAAAGACATAGGCATCAACCTTTATTTGTTTTAATCAAGAGAGCCCAAACCTTCCCGCCTTCTCCCCTATCACCCCCCCCCCTCCCGTGTCCCGCGGCGCCGCGCCTGGTGTGTGCGTGTGCGTGTGCGCGCGCGCGTGTGTTTGTGTCTGTGTATGTGTGTGCGCGCGTGGGCGTTGTGTGTGTGTGTGTGTGTGTGTGTGTGTGTGTGTGTGTGTGTGTGTGTGTGTGTGCGCGTGTGTGGAGGTGTGTGTGTGTGTGTGTGTGTGTGTGTGTGTGTGTGTGTGTGTGTGTGTGGGTGTGTCTGTGGGTGTGTGCGCGCGCGCGCGCGTGCGTGCGTATTGTGCGTGCAGATTTCAGTAACAGTCTGCGTGTATCGGAAATCCTTAATTCTCTTGTGATGAAGGCGTACTCCAGCATCTCATTTCCGGTCTGTCAGCCACTGTGTTATCGATGGTTGACGTGGATCGCATGTGCCGCGTGTACCTGAAACCGCGGCAGCCCCATCCAACCCCCCCGTCCCTACCCTGCCCACTTTCTTCTTCATTGTACCAACAACATGTTTTACGGGTTTTCTGGCACACACGCTTGGGTTCCCCAGGATTTTGATCCTGTGTTGGATTGCTTGCATTATGTACTACTCTACATTCTGTGAGAGTCAGATTTGGGATGTTTATGTAGAAGACAACAGAAGGGACTTCTTGGAATGGTCTGAAATCGTTACCCTGCACACGGCTTGAGGCCAGGGCACTTGCCACCGAGTTATTGATTTGCTTATCCAACCATTCGCTTTATAAACCGCCTTCCAGCTATCGTTTTCTATGTGATCTGAATCTGGTCCTTAGCAAATGCATAGTGTATAATAAGAGGCGGGCGTTTCGTAAAACTGAGAAGTTTTATATCGCTGTCCAGTGAGTGGGTAAGAAGCATCAGAAGTTTCTATGAACATTCTTCCTTAGTAAGCTTGTTTACAGGGGTCCAACTTTTTCAACATATTCATTAGTTAAGCGCAGATTGCATGGTACCATTGGTGCTAAGTGAAACGGTCTCCTCTCACTCGGGTAGGCTAGAACATTGACAGCCTTTTTCTACTTGAAGTGGTAAAACGTGATCCACTGTCTACTCCACTTGAACATTTCCACCTTTTGTTGATGCATAAGTCGTACATTTGTTGGGTGGGGGTGCTGGCCATGAGTGCGTGTCTGTGAAGACTGCCTTTGCAGAAACGTCTGACGGCTGTCATCGTCTCCGATTACACTACATTCTTGTGTTTTTGATTTTCTGCGAAGGGCAGGCGCTTCTGACTTGGGTCGCTGGGTTGGGAGAGGAGACGACCTCGACTGGACACAAGAGGACTGTTCTAGTTATCAGCATATTTTTGTCAGCAATGGGTGTAACATCTGGCTTTCCAAAGTGGGGAGAGGGAGGGGGCGAAGGATCAGCTCAATACTCCCCTGTATGGTTAGATCCCCTGCTTAATATTCCCCTTGCTGCATAATCCCCCCCCCCCCCCCCCTCCTCTGTTTAATACACATCCCCTCCCTTCGATGCTCTCTCTGCTTGCCTATGCCATGTGTCTGTGTGTGTAAGAGCACATGGCCTTTCGCTGTAGTATATAAAGACTTCCTTTTGTACCCCTCTGCTCCAGTACAAGAGCTTCTCTCCGTTGTGGGCGCGGGAGTATTGAGCACGGGGATATTGAACAGAGGGAATATTGGAGAGTAGTATTGAGTAGGGGAAGTTTCAAGCAGCACCAAGTGAGGGAAATATCAAGTATGGGGTATATCAAGCGGGGAGGGGGAGTGGAAGGAAGGGGAGTATCAAACTGTCAGCGTATTGAGCATGGGCAGTATTGATGAGCTTCTGGGCTGCTATCACCACTTCTGCTTTGCCCCTGGTGATTTTTCGCAACACTCCAGGTAGGAGTTTGTGAAAGTGAGAAACGCATAAAAAGAAAGATCAGTTCAGCCATTGCTAAAAGCATCAAAGGCATATGCAAGTGTGTCAGGTTCAACAGAAACATATTTGTCACACTGATCACTGATCCATGAGGCTATCAACTCCATATCCGGTGATAAAGCTATTAATTTGAGTGCCTTCAGCAACAGGCCTGAATCTTGTTTCCATTCAATGTCTGTGAACATGCCGAGAATTTGTATGTCCTCTCATTATCTGCCCTGTAGTGTGTGTACACATAACTGTGACATTTTTGTTGATGTACCAGAGCCTAATTTCTTTTGACAACTTGTCCAACAGCTTTGATCTACTGGATCCCTTCTTGTTCATACAACTAACAGCAGCAGTGCGGTGTCAGATCTACTCAGTTCACGGAAGTGTTCTTCAAATGGTTTCTCAATTTGCTGCTGAGGAGGCTCTTCTTCTTTGGATGCAGGTGGGAGGGGGAACATCCCATACACCAGAGGGATAGGAGAGTGATTATTTCCACAAATTTACTTTCACAATCACACATGATTCAAACAGAGCTCATAATGGAACAGTAAATATGCACCACAACAATGGGAGGGACAATCCTTCTAGAAAGCAGACCACAACATAAAAAAATAACAATCAAAACACAATCGTTCTCCGGGCGCGAACTATCGGCGGGCGTGTAATGTTGATCTCCTGGGCAATCTTAGTGCCAGTTTAAGGGGGAAAACTCAATCAGAATCACGAGTGTGGAGCAAAAACACTCCAGAAACTGTACTGGATTCCAAAAGGGTGGGAGTAAGCGGAAGATGATAAAGTATAATAAAAGCAGTCGATGAATATTTTCCTCTGTGATGTGCAAAATGTGTGGCATTTGGAAGATGAAGAAGTTTTGCTGAAACCGAACGAGTTTCAAGATGCAATCTATCCAGTATAGGAAGCAGCCCTGCTTCGGAGACAAATGAGTCATACACACCTCCTCAATAAAAATGAAAATAAAAAAGCCTCCACGCAAGCAGCTCGCGCCAGCCGTCCAGTTCCGTGGCAAAAAAACTGAAGTGTTGTTTTCAGCCACGCACAGCCGAACTAAATAAATAAACAAATAAATAAGATAAAATGTAAACATAAAAAAGGAAATAGTATGTTAAGAGATATCGACCACATAGATAAATAAACAAACGAATAAGTAAATGAATAAAAAAAAAACACATAAATAAATGAATAAATAATATATAGATAAATAAAGAAATAAAGATAAAATGAGTGAATGAAAAGGACAAAAAATTGTTTACAGAAGGCATCCATGATTTTTCTTCCGTTTTTTTTTTTTTTTTTTTTTTTTTTTCCTTAACAGTGCCCAGATGTACGCTTTTGTCAGACTGAAATACCATGTTATAACTGGCCGTCCTATCAAATTGTAACTATTGTATACGAACACAAAACTGCTTCCTAGGTGAAACTAGTACGGCAGACGTTCTCTTCCTTATTGATGGAGAACATAGGCGGCAGCTCCACTACTCCCCCATGCTGCGTGCAATTTATGAATAAAGCTTTTATAAGGTTTTGTAAATTTAGGGTGTGGTTAGGATTAAGGCTAGGTTTAAAGTCAGGGCGCGTAAAGTTTTAAGTTTGGGGATAGGGTCAGATGGCGAGTCTTCCGGTTCTGTTCATCTAACGTCCTTTTTCCTCTGCAGAAACACGTCGCCAGCGAACACAAGACATCCACTGTAAGCATGCACATACAGCAAAACAACCATCAACATTGAGTTCCACAGCACTTAGCCAGCTATTCCAAAAAGTTAAGTAATTCCCAACATTCCACGACAAGCAAATGATTTTAATGTTAATTTGGCATTGAACCAGCCATACTAGTAACGTATACCAATGCAAGATGATATGCACAATGCTTAAAAAAAGTCAACTGTTTGTCTATAACGCGACATCTGCGACACTGTTCTGTTCAAAGCTACCGCTAACTCTTCGTTATACTTTATTCCCTGGTACCATAGAGAAAAAAGCTGGTCACATTGTGGTCAGACCCCAGCCCCCTATCTTCTCCCCCTTCTGCGTCATCCTTCGTCCGCTCTCACTACTTTTCAACACTCATTCGGTTTCAAACGTGTCGTCTTTCTGCCATGTCTTCTCACAAGTCATCTTGTTTACATGCAAAGCGATCATGTGGACCACATCATGGCTGTAAGGAAGCTAAAAACAAATTCGGGAACAAATCAAATTGTCAGCGCTAAAATTCCAAACCAAGTGACCTTCTGAAATTAAAAGGCGGATGCAAAAACCAAATGTTTCCTCAACCGCGTTTCAATCGGATCACGAAAAATACTGATCACATTTAAAAACAAACACTAAGATAAAACTACATGTAATCAGAAAACCATCTATAATGTTTTTCTTAAACGCCATTAAATAACCACGTAATTTGGCATATGTTTCAAATTATTAGAATTTAATACTTGATGGCAAGAATTTTTTTTCTCAAACGGCAGTTTCCTGATAACTTTTGAAGAAGACAGTCCTACGCTCTAAAAGTGGCAGCAAAAACAGCCTAGTTTTCTGACAATAATCAAGACTGATTCTGTGGACGACAGACGACTTGCAGAGTACTTTCAGTATTTCCACATCCCAAATCGATCTTAATCTGATGGAAAGTTCTCTCGTAAACTGCGGGGAAGTAAAAGGATGGGTGGAAGAGAGGGTAGGGGGTGGGAGGAAAGAGGAAAGCCTGAAGGAAGAGGTGGGCGGGGATGGAAGGACAACGAAGAGCGAACGGTAATTTTCCGTTCCCCCGTTCTTGAGCGCACATCAAATCAGCCGTTATAAACACTCTCTTACACATGGGGACGTAAAAAAAAAGTAGGAAAAGAAATCGTTGAGAGGAGAGGGGGGCGAAAAGCCTTGAAAATACGTGAGGGAAAGAAGCGGTCTTACAGAGGAGTTTCCATCTGGAGTTTGGGGACCTCCCGTACAAATCCATGCTTGATCCCACCCTTCATGCTTAAACACTCATCTTCACTGCCCTAAATGACCGCTAAATTCAGGATATGCGGCGTAAACAGTTTTTTTCCTCAGCAGGCAACAGCTCCGAGACACTGCCCTCCCTACTGGTAGTTTCAGAAACGTTGCAGGAGACAGCTATGCATGCTGCGTGAAAGTCCATCAATGGACACCCTCATGGAGGGATTTGCTTACAATGACACCAGAACTATACTGTGCACAAAAAGAAACGCATATTTTTTTCGCTGAAAATATTAAGGAAAATTTTGACAGAAACATGCCCCGTATAGCAGGGAACTCTGTCCAGTGTGAACAGTCAGACATAATGAATAGGCATAACAGTAGATTGATGTCTTATTTCTTCTGTGGTTGTAATATTTTGAATGCTAAATGACGCATGAAATGACAAATAAAAATATGCGTTTCTTTTTGTGCATAGTATAGTTTGGCGTCGTATCAAATCGAGGAAACATCTGACCATATTCCCCCGTTATTGCGTACTCTTCAGGAGTGTCACAATGAGTTATACTTGGCCCTCTGCAATTCCCTTGCCACACTCTTCAGTGGCGCCCTGATCAGCAAAGGATCTCCCACAAAGCCGAGCCACTATGCTACAAATCTTTAGAATCCTCCTGTCCTCAATATCTGGCTGATCCGTTGCACGTGTATGCACCATCCCCTGAACTCCGTTCTTCTTCAGGTACTCGTCTCTGTCACATTTCCTCTGTGCGTACTAAAACTTTTGGAAAGCGTTCCTTTGTCTTTCCGGTCCCTCTTATTTAGAACAGTCTCCCCCTATCAACTCAGGCGCTCTTCCTCTGTACCCTGTTTTAAGTCAATCTTGAAAACTTCTCTTTTCCCATCTGATGTATAATTGATGGTGCTGTTTTCAGGAGTGTTCTATGTGTTTGGATGCCTGTGTGTATTCATGTAACAGTGATTTTTTTTGACAGGTGGGTGACAGGTGAAGAGGAAGTGTCGAAGGTAATGCTGGATGGTGGCATGTCTGGATATGAAGCGAGTGTGGGACTGCGGGGTGCGTTTTTGTGTATTGCCTGTTGTTCTACCAGGCTTGCCATTTGATGTGTGTTCTTGTTTATTGTAAGCGCCTAGGGCATTCAGTTCATTAGACGTACAAATGTTCTTAAAAATAATAACAACAACGAGTGGACAAGACTTGCACCATGCTGAGAAGGCCAACTTTTCAGTCCAAGGCCGACATGCTGTTAATTCAGTTCAAGACAGTATTTACGAAGACAATCAGAAAGGTCTTCCACAGCTTCCTCCACCACCACCATCTTCACCCCACCCCCCAACAGGTTCATCCAAATCACTGCTACTGCTCATGGATTTGAAGCCCAACAAAGCCTCTGGCTCAGATAATACCCCTGACGCAGACAATACTCCTAAAGATCTTTGCTGTCAATATTCATGGACTTCTCTTCCCATCAATATCCCGGGTCATATTATTTGTTGCCGTGTCAAAAACAACGTGGAAACGAACACTTTTTCCGCTCTAAACCATGACTTTAGACCTGCACACTCTGCAGACACAAAACTCTTTACCACCACTCATGATCTACTGCATGCAGGGCAAGGGCAAACGGACACACACGGATTATCGTGGACTTCTCCAATGCCCCTTATACAGTGCCCCACAACAATGTGCTTCACAACCTGATCAACTATGCTATCACTGGCCCCACACGCGGCTGGCTTAAATGCTTCATCGCAGAAATTACCATAAAGGCCGCTTTTGAAAGCACGTCTTCATCCGCACGAAGTTGATTCAGGAGTGTCACAATGAGTTATACTTGGCCCTCTGTTATTCCATCGCCACATTACCGATTTCCCCGAGATAATCAAATCCCAAGTGCGTGAATACCTCATCTACAGACAGGCCAGAAACTTATGTGGCTATGACATCTTCCATGAGGACCTGAAGAATTTAGAGCTGCGTGTTGAAAGATGGAACACACGTTTCAAAGCCAATAAATGTTACATCACAAGCGTGGTGCAAAATCCGACTATCACCTTCTTGCACTAAATACAGCAAAGCATGAGCAAGCCTCTTTTATTCCCTGTTTAGGCGACCAGTTTGTTTTCCTTAAGAAAACATCACCTGAACTGGTCATCAAATGCTTACACCAAACATTAATTCAAAGATGACAACTTGTTTTATGTTTGTAGATCGTTTGCTGAACATTTTCACGTGTTTGCTAATGAAATGCACTTTGATCTTTGGCGGACAGAAAACAACAAAGGAGGTAAAACACCATGTCTGGTAAGAACACCAAGCAGAAGATACAGGGCGTATTCAACTCCGCCCTGTATCTATGATGAATTCCCAAGTTGTTGGAAGAAACCGATTAAAACACCTATTTTGAAGTAGGAAAAGGACAGGCACAAATTGACTAGCAATCGCCCGATCAGTCTTCTCAGCTGTTCGGGTAAGACCATGGTGCGAATGGTCAACAGGCGCCTCTAATATCACCTGAAGAAAAGTGGTCTCAAAAGCTCCATACCATCGCAAGAACAGAAGCACATGGAACCAGAAAACGTTCCTAACTCAGGGCATGGAAAATGGCTTCCAACAGACGATGAAAACCATGACGTGACTTCGGTTTTCCACGAAGTGTGGAAACAATGCCTCCTCCTGAAGCTCCTCAAATAGTACGTTTGTGGCAACATGTACAGCTGGAACCACAGCTACCTGTGGACGCTTGTGAAAATCAGGGAAGTATACCAAAGAATAATCTCGCCGACACTCTTCGTGGTCTTCATTGACAATATTGCTGATCAACTGTCTACCCACATCTCAAGGGCACTGTCTGCCGACAACCTGGCAGTATGGTCCACAGCAGAGTAGATCACCACTGCAGCGGCAGCAGTGAACTCGATCTCAGACTTGGCCACATAGAACAAATCATTATCAACCCAGACAGACAGACAGACAGACAGACAGACAGACAGACAGACCACACACACACACACACACACACACACACACACACACACACACACACACACACTCACACGCACAAGCTGAGACCACAAGCCTTTTCCTATCCCCCAAGAAAGAAAATTCTAGCCTGCAGATGGACAGTCAGAACATTCCGCAGGAAGACGCCCAATCTATGTCGAGGTGACAATGAACAGGCGATTTACTTGGTCCCCTCACATAAACATGATGCACAGCAAAGTGACCAAACAGACTGTGGTGACGAAGAAACTGGCGGGCACCAGGTGGGATGCCAACATGAAGATCCTGACTCAAATGCACACAGAATCTCCGATCCCACATGGAATACACCTCCAATTCCTGGTCAACAGCAGCTAAAAGAAACACAGACCATCTGGACAATGCACAGAATGGCAGCCTCCAAGAGATCACGTGCGATAAAAACCACTCCCAGTGCTGCAATGTAGAAGTGGCTGACCCGTTATCACTCGAGAAGAGAAGAAACGAGAATGTCCAGAAAAAAACAACGGGAAAATGAAGAGGCCTCTATCTTATCCTTTGCAGTCAAAGCTCCATCGCCGACCAAAAACCTGATTAAACGGTAATTACCTGTTAAAGGCGCTTCAGCGAAAAGACTACGAACAGTTTAGTAACCAACAAGAGGAAGAGCTCCAAGATCACAAGGATTCGTCAATGGATACTCTGTCTGTTATCGTTGACATTCCTGTAATTGGAGCAAAAGAAGACCCTACAAGATTAGAACTGAAAACTCTGACACTTGACATGATGCACGGGGAATACCCGCCCACCACTTGACTCGAGTCTTTACAGATAGCTCTGCAGAAAACTCTGTTCGAAGTGGGGGAAGTGGTGTCTACATACGGTTTTCTGACGGGAGCTCTGACACCAGGTCTTTCGCCATTAGCCAGTTCTCACCAACTGCAGAACTACGCATTACTTCATTCTGCTCAGACCCTAATCTCAAGAAACGGTCTGTCATCTCACCCGGTCTTCCTTAACAAATGTCAAGCCTTTCTCCACAGTCTTCAGTCCAGCCAGACAGACTAGATCCTCGGGTACACCAGAAAGGAGTTTCAAATACTGGGCAGTAAACTGTTCAAATCATTTTTTAAAGAGTTATCTTCCAATAATCTGACTGAAATGCTTTATTTCAGCACACTGAACTTAATACTCAGAAACTGTCTCGTATCCACACAAAACGTTCGACACACACACCTCACTATACAAATTACGTCACTTCCTTGGGAAGCTCGCACGTGCAAAGTTCACATGCAAAGTCCTGCCACATTAAAACCAATCAAACTGTAAGGTGGTATGGCTTCAGCTGAGCCACTCTGTGAATTCTGATGCATAGATAAGGTTGCTTATAGCCCAGCCGACCTAAAAGAGCCATATCAGGGATGTCACCTCGATGAAGTCAACACCCAAGATAGATAAAAAAAAAATAAAAAAAAGCAACAACATACAACTGATAAAACCAAATTTTCTACAATTACACCAGATTTTCGTTCAAACCTTTCATCCGTAAAATTACTGAGCAGATGAAAAATGTTGATATCTTTTAGAAACTCAAAAACCACTTCAGGTCAGGACGCCTCTGAACTAGATTTTCATGGAGTCTGCTGTTAAGTTTTTATGTCTGCCATCATGTAATTCCCAGTACTAAAGAAGAACATGCTTTACTGTAAATAGCACATCACATGGAAAGCACCACGGACCTTTTTCTTCACTTTTTAAATGATAGAGAGTGGGCGTTAAAGGGGGGTGGCCTGCGTGCAAACGGCACTAGACTGTTTCTTCTTCACAGCTGCCCCTGTGGAACACGGTAAGAATCTATCTTCGGAGTTAACGTGTGTGCAAACTCCAGCCCCCCCCCCCCCCCCCCCCCCCCCCCACACACACACACACACACACTTCTAATACTTCGGGGAACACTCTGAACCGAGATCCCATGCGTGAACGCCGGCATGAAACAACCTTGCATACATGTTAAATCCCGTCCCGTCTTTCAGAGACACACTGGTATCGTTTTTAACACATCATTCTCTCCGAAGACGGAATGTGGCTGCCTCAATGGTGGGATTTAAAGCGGTGACACGCGCTAAAGTCTCGCAAATCCAGTAATGAACTTCGGAGACGAGGAACAAGAGAGAGAGAGAGAGAGAGGGGGGGGGGGGAGGGGGATGTGTGGCGGATACGTATGTAATCAATTGTTTGATTTTGGGGATTTTTATCAAATGAACCTTACATGAGTTGTGTTCAATCTTTTTACATCGTCAACCTCTCTCTCTCTTCAACACGGATGAAGATGAAACATACATGTGCGCAAACACACGCGAACGGGCATACGCACGCACTCACACATACAAAGCACAGACACACTCTCTCTCTCTCACTCTATTTGTATATGCACATACAAGCATACAAAGCACAGGCACTCTCTCTCTCTCACTCTATCTGTATATATAGACACACACACACATATATATATGTATATATATATATATAATATATATATATATATATATATATATTTGTGTGTGTGTGTGTGTGTGTGTGTGTGTGTGTGTGTGTGTGTGTGTTTGTACGTACATACAGTCGTAATAAATTCAGACGCAAGCAAGAATAAAAACGCATTAAAAACGAACAAGATAAAGGAACACTGGAATGACCTTTCTGCTGACGAGGCCAGTCGTGGCCTTTTAAGATACGTGGCGCTACTTACCGAGTCTGACACGTCGACCGAATGTGCACCTAATGTCTGCCGCCGTCGGCGGCCGCTACAGTTTCCTCCCCTCATCATCGTCATTCGGCTCGCCCTCATCAGTCTCAGCCATAGACGGCGGATGTTGGCCCGTCGGATGGGCCGGTGCTATCGCCAGCCACCCCCGAAGGCAGCGCTGAATGCGTTCTCGGCTTTACGGCAACGTCCATTAGTTTGATCCTCTCTCCTCTGGCAATGGTGCTCTCTGCTGTAGACCCATTTTAATTCCTCATATCCATGTCGTCGAAGCGTTGGTGGTTTCGAGAGCGCCAGTCCCCGCCTCGTGCTGCTGCGGGAATAACAAAATAATGGAGGGAAAATTCTAAGCTGACGCTCGTTCGTAACTGTATGACATTTCCGGGCATGTTCTAGAAAGTAAACCTACGCGGGTGCACGCGCTTGCAAACAAACGCACCCAGAGTAGAGAGAGAGAGAGAGAAGAGAGAGAGAGAGAGAGAGAGAGGGCCAGAGGGTGGGGAGTTGGGCTGGAAACAGGGGACAAAACCAGGTGAATGGGAATAACAACACTAACCCAGCCATCCTACGCTAACAACATTGCTACTTGTCTCGCCATTGCCCATATTTTACAAGAGCTGCACACGATACACATGCAACATGCCACCAGAGACGAGAGCCTCAGGCCCGTTTGCCAAAGGGCACTGCAAGTCGGTGAAACACCCGTTGCAAAGAGGCTGCACTGCATTTAAATGCCAAGAGAACATACGTTGCCATAAAATTTCAATAAACCCAATTCAGTCATATTTTTCAAGAAAGAACCTCGTGTTCTGGGGGAAGGGGGAAATAAAGGAAAACCCTCCCGACACACATTCTAGTGGGTGCATCTGCACCCTAGATTTCTTGACTTGTGGACAACATTTATTATTCCTGAAGTCCCACGCCTGCTCGATCGATTTTTCCTGCCTCTTTCTTTTCATTTTCAAAATACTGCGCCCTACGGGTGAAGTAAGGAAGGGAATAAATCGAACGAAAATGAACCTTTTTGCCCCGTGAGGGATTCAAAGTGGGCTTTACCACTCTCGTCTGGCATCTAATTATCAAGCGAGCATAGTCACCGTGTCTACCAGCAGCTCTGTCCGTTGGCTTTTGATGCGAAATGTAAGAAATGTATTTTTTTTACCAGACTAGAGCATATACCGGAATGAGTGTACGCGCCAAATAGCTTCAAAACCTTTCATTCATTTTAAAGTATGTCAACAAGGAAACACCTGCTGTGTGGGAAAGGGAGGTTCTGTAACACCTCCCCCTCCCCTATGCCCCTCCTTCTCCAGCCCAGCGGAATAATCACGAAAAGTTATACACTTTAAGCTTCGTATAAATTATTACATGCAAGAGCATCTACTCCTCCTCCGCCTTGCGTGTGTTGGCCAACCTGTGCGTGGATGTAGGCCTCACGCAGCTTCATTCGGGACGGCCACGTAGTCAACGGCAAAAAATTGTTTTAATAGTTCTCGGGTCATCATATAGCCCCCACCCCTCCCCCAGCAAAAAGAGAGAGAGAGAGAGAGAGAGAGAGAGAGAGAGAGAGAGACAGACAGACAGACAGACAGACAGAGAGATAAAGACAGAGCTTAGACGCAGACGCTATCGTGTTATATGTATTGGCAAAAAGTCCATAAAGATTTTTAAAAAAAATTCCACTGGCGCGCTCGCGCGGGGTGTGTGTGTGTGTGTGTGTGTGTGTGTGTGTGTGTGTGTGTGTGTGTGTGTGTATGAGTGTGTGTGTGTGTGTGTGTGTGTGTGTGTGTGTGTGTGTGTGTGTGTGTGCGCGCGCGCGCGCGCGCGCGCATACGTATATTTGAGCGCGCGCGCGCATGTACTGTTAAAGAACGTGTGAGGCAAGTTTTGCTATCATAAGCCATTTCGGAAACGTCTTCCTCTCTGACTCTCTCTCTGTTCTGGAGATAGATCATCGCTGGCCGGTAGCCTCAAAAGTCTACAACTTCGGAGTTTGTTGTTCTCTGAAATGTGATGGTTGCATCATAGTTTCTGCTAGGGTTACCAGTCATACCAGGCATTCGGGGAAACGAGATGGCTGACCAACTTACCGATAATACCACGAATTGTTTAAATAACGTTCATTCCGTGAACCAATAAACAGATTACATTCACGGTCATTAGGACAAATGAGCAATGACAAGCCCTAGGCTTATACTGGGCTCAAATATAATGCAGACAATATATCGGCGGTTACAATACATTTACGGTAAACTACATGTTTCACCACAGAGTTGGGAGTTTTTTTTTTAAAGGAATATCAAGAAGACAACATAAGAAGAAGAAAAATTGTTTTTAAAAACTTGAAAAGGAAGAAGGGGGTGGGGGAAGCAACGAATGAACAATTGTGCTCAGTCTCTGTTCTTACACCGGTCTGAAACTCAAAGCTCGGACTTGTGTCGAAGACCTCTGGCAAAAGGACTAGTATACGCAGATGAAGAATCGACTCTTTAAAAAAAAACAAAAAAACAATCCGTCTCAACAGTAAAGGATTTCTACAACATGTCAGTGGTGACAGTAGAGAAGAAACGGTGTGGCGCCGAGTATAATGCACAGGTCACTCTTTCTACACCCATTCATATATTGTTTAAAAGGTGAAGAACCTCCATGCAATCTACTACCATAAAACATGTTCTCTTAGAGTGTTGGCACACACACACACACACACGCACACACGCACGCACGCGCACACACACACACGCGTACACACACGCACGCACGCGCCCACACACACGCGTACACACACGCACGCACGCGCACACGCACACACACACGCACGCACACACACACACACACACACACGCACACGCACACACACACACGCACGCACGCACGCACTCACACACACTACCCCATCAAGCCGCAACACCTGCCATTACAGCATCAGCTCTGTGGTTTCATCGGACACGCGAACGCAAACAGTGTCGCCATTTGAACCGAGTGTGATTGCTCTCGCTTTGTTGCCTAAAACGCCTGCAGATTATCTTCTCTTAGGGCGGGCCTGTGTTTGAGGAAGCCGAATGATGTTGTCACAGCATTCCAGCGGCTGCTGACGCTTTAATTGGTCATTTGACTGGCTACACGTTCCGAACAATCAATACGCTCCGGGATGGAATGTGTGGGTTCGTAAAACAATGAAGGCATTTTGTTGAGGAGCCGGACAAATCAAATACATCTTTAAAAACTGAAAAAGGAAAAAAAATTTAAATCAAAACAGGAAATGAATGAAACAAAAAATGTGTAATATGCAAGGGGGGGGGGGGGGGGGGTATCTATTTCCCTTCTCTTTCTTCCCTTTTTTATGAGGCAATAAACAGGTGAATAAAAACTTAACGATGTTTGATAAATGGCACTGACCTCGGACCCCCACCCGTCCTTATGGACCCGTCTCTATGGCTGTCCCTCCTGCCCAACTTAATTACTACAAAATCTTATTTGACACACCTTTCACATCATCTTGTTGCGAAAGGTTAAAACCTAATGTGACATCGATGAATACCTAAACGCAGAAAACGTACCCCCCACACATACATGTATACACACACTTACGCACGCACGCACTCACAAACACATACACCATACACATGCGCGCGCGCGCACGCACACCTGCACACGCAGCCCAGAGTTTGTCTGGGTTCTTCACCTTGCAGCGGAATGCGATGAATAATTGATACCCCGTAACTGAACATACACTTGCACGGGGTTTTTTTTCCTCCCTGATTAACCTAACTCTTAGTTTTGCCTTTAACCTTGGAAGAAACAAAAGTTGACTGCAGGATTCGTTGTAAAATGAAAAAATAATAAAGTTTATAAAAACCTTTTGGTGGTAGTAGAATCCATTAGTGAGAACACTGACGTTTCAAGCCATAGGCCCGTTGTCAAAGTGAAAGGAGAGGACAGTGTAGACAGGAAAGCCTCTGTGAGAATTGGGTGAGAACATTTCATTTAATGATCAAGTTGGACCAAAATAAAGTCACTGATCAGGTGTATTGAGTTCACACAGACACGCACCACAGTTCACACAAAGACACCAACACACACACGCGCGCGCCACCCCCCCCCCCCCCCCCCCCCCCCCCCCGTTTTCCCCACCACAACCCCCACAAAACACACACCACCACACACACACACACACACACACACCCACCCCCCTTTAACCTTGGGTTTGATCTCTACTTGCTCTGCTCTTCAGCTGACCTTTTTTCCCCCTCTTCTTAAATTGGAAGCTAGTGCCCAAGGCAAAGGTTTGAAATAAATCTCACCGATACTGACCTTCCGTAAAGATTTGTGGGAAGTACTGCGGGAAAATACCTATCATGTGCTCAGTGTTGCGTTTGAAGAAAAAAGTGCCGCTAACAGTCGATTTAAAAAAAAACAAAAAAACAAAACAAAAAAAAAACCCCACCTCATTTAGATTTCGCAGACCTCGTACTTCAACCGCTCTAGACACGAACATCTAAAGGAAATCACTCTCAAGAGGTTCGGTTATACTTTTTCCCCAGGGAATTATTAGATTACTCCTCCCCCTTTCCCTTTCTCCCTCTGTGATGAAGTCACTCGCCTCCGTACTGGACCACATTGGCTGATGTTACTTTAACACGACGTGTTCAAATCGAGCTGCTTTGCCACGGGAGAGCTACCTTCTGTGCCTTTTTTTTCTGTTCTTTTTTGCATGCGCGAGTTCTCTTTCTTATCAGCGCCCTGACGTCGGTAAGGCACTTCCATTCGCCATCAGGCAGGCATTCCACTTCCACAGCCTGTTCGAGATCTTCTCTGAAGACCCGATTGATCACACAGTA
>CM065727.1:55034273-55054273 GCA_033310375.1 Conus canariensis
GGACAAAGCTGGGGTGCGGGAACGGGGCACCGGAATGAGTAGCATAGAAGTAATGCCACTTCAATGGTATGGGAAATTCGACAGAAAAAAACAAAAACAAAAATGCACGCCTTTTCTTTGACAACCACACACACACACACACACACACACACACACACACACACACACACACACACACATACACACACACACACATTCACACGCACGCACGCACTCATGCACGCACACACGCACGCACGCACACACACACACACACACACACACACACACACACACACACACACAACACACACACACATCAATCATTCTGAGCAGAAGAGCATCAATATTCCACACAAGACATAAATAATGGAAGAGAGAACGATCGAAGAAATATAGAAGAAAACAACAAGTACTCAAAAAAAAGAAAAAAAAGAAAACAAAAAACAAAAACAAAACAAACAAAAAAGGCAGGGGCAGACAATATTGATGACTGGACCATCTTAAAAGCAGAGGATACATGATGCCTCAGCAAGAAAAGCAGCACAACTGGAGATGCGCAGACTGTTGAAATACCCTGAAAAGTTATGCCGATGATGCCTCGCATCACAGGAAATATGACGCTCTCTCGCTCTCTCTGTCAAAATGCATGGCGGAATATTGCTACGCGTAAGGAAGAATTGAGGTTAATAATACCCCCCCCCCCCCTCAACCCCCCAACCCTTCTGATCCTCTTCTCTCTCAATTCATCTCTGCAAGTGTGCACGAAAATACAGGACTCTCTCTCTCTCTCTCTCTCTCTCTCTCTCTCTCTCTCTCTCTCTCTCTCACGCACTCACTGACACACACACACACACACACACACACACATTGTGCATACCCATACATAAAAGAAACACACACACACACACACACACACACACACACACACACACACACACAATTCATACCCTACAGCCTCTCCGTGAAACCTGAGCTGTCCGTCCTCTTCATTTTTGTTTATTTATTTTTTTTCATTCATTCTAATCAACGGATGTCACTTTAATTGAATAGATGTGTTCCTGGAGAGAAACAACAACAGCAGCAGCAACAACAACAGCAACAACAACAACAACAACAACAACAACAACAACATAACACACACACACACACACACACACACACACACGCGCGCGCGGGCGCGCGCGCGCGCGCGCTTTCACATGCACTCACAATGCCACAAGCCATATTTGGGACCACAAACAACACTCACAAGAAAACCTCTCCAACAACGAAACAGCACATCATTCAGCTCTTTTCAAGCACCTGCACAACTGACTTCCTGACACACACACTCACTCATAAAATGTGCTTCGGTATGGAACATTGGAGTTGTTTTTTCTTCGTCTCCATCGATAAAGGAATGAACATCCTCGGCACTAAATAGAGGCTGGCTGGCCATAAACAAAACCCGCGTCAACACACACAGCGCGTGCTGCGAACTAGTAAAGTGAGCACAAGCTGGATGGTGTCTGGTATGCTCAGTGCCCCGTAAGCGGCTCTGTCCTGGCACCAAAATCGTCCACAGTTATATAGGTTTTATTGTTTTAGCATTGTCGACCACTCGGGGACTTTTTTCAAATTCATACCAGAAAGTTAGTCTCAAAATGAAGTGACTGCAGGCAGATAGTGAAAAAAAAAAAAAGAAAAAGTATTATGAGTAAATCCGCCAAACAATAGGGACAAAAAAATCACAAGACAAAACACGACGCGTTTCGACCTCTCAGGTCTTCTTCATGCGATATAACCAACATTCAGGACAATGAAAGCGAAGAACGAGCAGTCACTTCTCTTCTCAACTTCAACGAAACGCAATCGAGGTTTTTTTTTTTGTAATTTGTTTCGTCCCTGTTGATTGTGGCGGATTTATTTATCATTCCTTTTTAAAATACATATCAGTAAAAAAAATGGACATACCCTCAAGAAAAGGGTCACAGCCTGGAGAAAGGATCACGTCCAGAAAAGAGGGGTAGAGGTGGGGAACAGTGAATGACATGCTGGCTACGCCTCACAGACTGACAGCAACAGCCATTCATCAGAATTTCTCGTTCCTGATGTACAACTAGCGCGTTAAAAAAAAAAAAGAAAAAAAAAAGGAAATTGACATGATAAAAAAACAAAAACATTTTCAAAAAGTCCATATAGGCAAACAGACACTGCATGATGGTCAGCTGGTGTCCGTCATGGTCAGTGAGTACAAATGTCAATACCTACCCGCCAGATTACGAGTTAGAAAGAGTTTGGTGCATCATGAATTGTGACCAGAAAAAAAGTAAGTGAAACAAGATTTCTCTACAAAGACCAAATGGTTATAAAGGCGAAATCACACACACACACACACACACACACACACACACACACACACACACACACACACAGACACACACACACACACAACAACAGAGAAGAGAGAGAGAGAGAGAGAGAGAGTACAAGAAAGAAAGGTTCAGAGAGAGTGACAAAAAAGAGGAAGTTATCACCAAACAGAACTTCCAGAAGTCTGATTATACCAAAATATCCCCCGACATCCCCAGTGTGTGTGGACCCAGTGGTGCAGCTAGTGACTTAATGCCAATCACTAGAATTTGGAAAGTGTACTGGGTCTTTTCAGGCCCATCACAATGTAATAAAAAAAAATCCTTTCCTGAAGAACCACGATACAAACAGATAGTATTCACAGTAGACATACATTCAATTTACAGCATGATAAGTTATCTGTTGATCTTTTTGAGGCAGATAAAACCAAACCGTGTAGATCTTCTAGTGAGAAAATAAATATACAAACTACACGCAAAAAAGCACACACACACACACACACACACACACACACACACACACACACACCCCACACACACACACACGCACGCACGCACGCACGAACGCACGCACGCATGCACGCGCGCACACCCACATCCACGTAAATCCCAAGAAAAACCGACCCCCCCCCAAAAAAAAAAAAAAAAAAAAAACCAAACAACAAACAAAACAAAAACAAAAAAAATCCAAAAGGGGGTGGGGGGGGGAGGGAAGGGGCAAACAAACTCTGTTGAAGGAACACCCAGTGTGCAATGTGGACAGCGTATCCAGTTTAGCGACCTACTCGTCAGCATGTAACCAAACATAACTGTGTTGTCTTAAACTGTAAAAAGATAACGACATCAACAACAAACAACAACAACAAAAAGTATACAAATCGCCGAGAACTTCCACGGTCGATTTTAATTGTTGTTGGTTGCGTCAGATCTTCAATCCTGTCGCCACGATGAATCCCACAGTCTTCTCGAGGTCTTGACTGCTGCCCCAAAGCTGCATCTGCAGTCCTGCATCCTCTGGTCAGGTCTGACGCCGTAGAACACCATGGGCTGGACAGTGTTGGAGGATGTGTTGTGGGGTCTGAGATCCAGTGCCACACGGACATTCGTCTGTGTGAGCAATCTGAATTCGGCTGAGGTGGCTCAGCAGTGTTGAGAACAAAGATGGACGAAAGGGTCACGAAAAGAAACACACACACACACACACACACACACACACACACACGCACGCACGCACGCACGCACACACACAACACACATACACACCACACACACACGCACACACACACGACACACACACAAACACACACACACACCACAGCACACGCCCACACACACACACGCGCGCGCGCGCACACACATACACGCACACACACACATACACACACAATTTGGGAAGGTGATATTGAAGACGGGGGCTGTCTCAAGACAGGGGAGGATGAAGAACGATGCTTGAGAACCAGAGCCGGCAGAAAGACATGCCGGCCATCAAACACCTTGATGACTTACTCTGATTGATCTCTGGAATCTTCGGAAGGCATGGAGAGGGGATTCCTGGCATTTTCCACTGCAACAAGCGCAGTTCTATTGCTACCCGTAAGGAAGAATCAAGATTAACCCCACCCCTCTCCTCCCCCTTCACTTCGTTCTCATCCAGCTCCCTCCCCCGCTCTTCAAATTCCCTCTCTTCTCCCAGAAACCCATGCTGCAATATTGCTACCTCTGAAGAGAAATCAAGCTTACCCCCTTCTCCCCTCAGCTCTCTCTCTCTCTCTCTCTCTCTCTCTCTCTCTCTCTCTCTCTCTCTTTTCTCAATCCCCGTTGTACACCCACGTCTTTCTCTCTCTCTTAGTTCGCCTACTCGGAACTAATACGAAGACATACAGCAGCGCTCTGGATCACAGAAAAGGCCTATAAAAACAAACGCACGCGTGCACGCATACACTCACATACACATCCACACACACACACGCACACTCACATAAACACGCACGCACGCACACACACACACACACACACACACACACACAACGCACACAAACACGCACGCAGCACACACACACAGATACACGCACACACACACTTTTATAAATCACCGAGTCTTGGGGATAGTCTTTCAAGACCTTATTTTGTTGTGGGAAGGTCTTTTGTCTTAGAAAAAAGTGGAGGGCAGCAAAATTCTCTCCTATCCTCTGAAACAGCACACACGCACACACACACCACACACACACACACACACACGCACACACACGCACGCACGCACGCACGCACGCACGCACGCACACACACACACTCACACACACACACACACACACACACACACACACACACACACACACTCACACACACACACACACATTACAACATCCCTGTGAACATCACTCAGTCTCTACAACAAAAAAGCCACAAACACTCCAGCTGTCTTCCAAGCCATCTGCCAAACTTTTATTCTTCTTCAGACTGAAGCAGTGAAACGTGTGCGTTTTCTCATTGAAACCTTTTTTTTTTACAGTCCAGGGACATTGGAACAGACTGCAGGGGGTTGCTGAAAGCATGCCAAAACAAAAATCATTAAAAAAAAAAAACAACAAACAAATAAAAAAACAAACAAACAAACAAAAAATCCAGAAGAGTACAAAGCAATGTCTATTTCACCCATATTACAAAAACAGACATGTAAACGTTTGGGCAAATATGCCTTCTTCAGCCTTCACACACACACACACACACACACACACACACACACACACACACACACACACACACACACACACACATTTTAAGAAATGCATAAAACAAATATCTCTAGATGGATAGCAGAATCTTTGCTGAAGAAAAGATCTTTGCCTCAGATTTCGCGTGTCTGTTTTGCGCGGTGTGGATGACTAAATGAGCGGTGCTTCGCCGATTTTTCCGTGCTGATTCGTATTTTTGCTGACATTTGAAGAACCAGACTCAAAGCACGGGTAACCATTACATGAAGAGTACACATTCACAGTTGTACTGATAGCGTTCTCTCTCTCTCTCTCTCTCTCTCTCTCTCTCTCTCTTGGAATACAACAATCTGTCATATTTGTGCGCGATTTGAATAGTGCCAACATGTCACAGAGTGTGTCCTCTTAACGTATTAATTATATTACATTCCTTCATGTTCGAGAGAAGGATCTGACTACCTTCTTTTTCTTGAAATGATCATGATTAAAGAAAACAAACAACGGTGCCACATTGTTACGTATCTTTTTTAAAATACTTTTTTAATACTCCACATAAGATATTGTGTACATTTAACAGGAAAATCGTAATGATTATGGGAAAAGAGGAAAAGACACTCAAGAATTCTGTTAACATTCATACAGCAACGGAAGCGGTGATGCCATACAGAAAACGGCGAGAAGAATATCAACTGTGGCACAGTGTGGAAGAATCACAGCATAAACATTAAGAAGCAGTATTTCAAATTTTAGCAACATAAATATTAATAACAATAATACTTACGATTATAACGTCACCACCACCACCACCACCACCACCACCAGGAATAATGATAATAATAACAATATAATAACAACAACAACAACGATGATGATAAAAATGATAGCAATATTGAGAACACCACCACCACCACCAACAACAAACATAATTATGATGATGACATTAATGATAATGATAATAATAACAGTAACAATGATAATAATAGTAATAATAATAATGATAATATTGAAAATAATGAATGAATGAATTAAATGCACAGATTGTCTAATGTCCACTTCCTCTCCTGACAGAGGTTCTGCCTGTCCAGTATTAAGAACCACTGGATGTAAGAAAAGAAGAAAACCTCTGCAGACCTGTATATCCCTCCTGCACTTTTGCACACCATCTGCTATAACAACATATACTGTGTACATTTTCATTGTTATTATACCCGCAGCCGACCGTACCACAAAAGGCCTAATCCGAGTTGTCACGTAGCTGAGGCCTGTCCTGCTAAACAACAACAACCCGCAACACGATGATAACAAACAAGAACGGTAACTTTCTGCTCCCAAGACGCGACAGTTCACGCCCATAGACTCCACACGAACGTTGCACACGACACCAATTCGCCAAAAGCATAAATGCCGACACAAGGGCAGACACTGACCAAAGATGTTTTCGTGATTTCGTTCTGTATGCTTTGTGTCAGCATTCATGTTGGGCGAATTGGCCCCGTTATTGACAAATAAAGCGCAATGGAGTTATGGGCGCGTTATTGTGTCATAATGAGAGCAGGGGTTACCGTCCCTGTTTTGTTCTTTTCTTGTTTACCATTTCCCCCGCTGGATTGGAGATTTCCTGATAACGTGATGGCTGAACTGCCGATACTCTTCATTGCGGATAAAAAGTAAGTGGGCCGTTTTCAGAGCACCAGCCATTCGGCTTGATACTTTACGCCCACGTAAAGCGCGCGCGCGCGCGCTCACACACACACACACACACACACACACACACACACACACACACACACACACACACACACACACATACACACAGAAGCAACAAACAGACACAAAATGTCAAACGGGCAAACACGCCGCAGAATGCACAGCTAGGGTCATAAACATTCAGATTAACGAACAGCCGCCGACATTAAAAGAAACTGGCCTTAATTTTGGACGAAATGAAACAGTTTTCTTACCGAGGAGAGAAGCGGTCAGCGATATCAGCTAAACCCGACCAGGAAGGAACTGAACTAAAGTTTTGTTACTGAGGAGAAAAAAAAAAGACATCATGACCGCTAGACCGTATAATGCTAGTACGATTGTGTTTTGCTAGATAACGAGCATATTTGACATCACTTCAAACATACCGGCAGTATGAAAAGATAGAGACACAGACACGTACAAAGTTTATGTTAACACTTCAGCAAAATGCAAACACCCACGTAATTAAAAAAAAAAAAAAAAAACCTTAGTGCACGTGTGTTGGAAACAATGCAGGCTATTCGCACAAGCACACAAAAACAGATTTCAATCAATTGCAAGAAGGGGACAGGGAAGGGGGTGGGGAGGAAGGGGAGATATTCTGAACGATATGTTCATAAACTTACATCTCATCCACCTGTACTTTGCTCCCAGTTTGAGGAAAAAAAGTAAGTGCTCGTTTTCATTGTGTTGAATGTTGGCTGTCTTGCCTGAAGAAGACCCAAGAGGTCAAAACGCGTCGTGTTTTGTCTTGTAATTTGTCACTTTCGTTCGGCGTAACAGGTAATTTTCTGTAAAGTTTACCATGTATTAAAGTAATGTCAATAACTGCCCCCCCCCCCCCCCCCCCCCCCCACTTCCACTGAAGGACCAGGGAGAAGCGTGAATAATTTCTTAGCGTATGGAACATCACATGGGCGGATGAAATAACATAACACAGAAATAATATACGGCCCTGCCGGCTCATGCCAAAACTTGAGTGTGCTAGAACCCGAATGGCAAGACTGGAATCATACAATCGAGTTTCGTCTGCCTGATGGGTGCGTCTCTGAAAGAGTTACTCAACATCTCTCGCTGATGTCTGTATCTCTCGGGTCTGGATGAGGCTGGAATATACTACTAGGAAAGGTAGTACTGAGTTCGTACAGCTTCGTTCTGAAGTCTAAGGCCAGAACGGGCCTCTGTACCATCACCTTCCTTGTCTAGATGCTCGCTGATCATCATTAACACACACACACACACACACACACACCACACACACACACACACACACTAATTCTCGTGGTGACCTCGGCTGCGATTTCCTCTCCATGTCTCTCTCTCTCCTCTCTCTCTGTCTCTCACGAACACACCACACACACACACACACACACACACACACACACACACACACACACACACACACACACACACACACACACTAATTCTCGTGGTGACCTCGGCTGCGATTTCCTCTCCATGTCCATGGCCGTGCTCAGTTCATGTCAAGGTCACCGGAATCAGTAAGTTCATGGGGGGGGGGGGGGGGGGGGGGGGGGGGCCTGTCGCTGGGTTCACGTGAAGGCGCCCCCAGGAGGGGAACGCCAACACACGCTGGGTTCGCGGCTGAGCAATAATTGTCGTTCGTTGGGGGGGGGCTTAGTAGATGATGTCCCGCGTATGTTGGATCCGAAAAGGTACCACTGAACACCTAGGTGACTGGGAAGTTGTGCAGTGTCTCCTCCAGTGTGTGGCCTTGCGACGACCTGCTACCAGAAAAAGTAAAGGGGACAACGTTCACTCTGCGTGAGGCAGCGCTGCGCGCGGCGCAGTTTGTGCTGACACCACCTCCCCCTTCCAGGTTTGATGTATTCCCTGTAGAGAATGATGGCGTATAGTAAAGGCAGTGCATGGCGTGCAGCTCCAGACTGCTACCATTCCTGTAAGAATAGTATAATGTAAGTGAATGCCTGGTAACTTCTTTTAAAACAATATTTTCACAAAATGACGTATTTCAATTCCTGCTCTGTGCGGTCACTTTTAAGACCTTAAAGCTATTTGTCTTACGTATGTTGTATGTTTACGATACGTTTATTGTAACTGTTTGTTGTATTGTTTATCTTTAGTGTTTAGTATTCTTTTCAACATACGATGCTAACGTCGTGATGTTGTCAAAGACCTTGGGATACATGCATGCAGGTTGAGTGATGTGAGTGCAGTGCGAGGTCCTTTTATTTTAGAGAATTGTTCACTGGATACTTCATGAACCTACCCCTGTTCCATGTATTTGCACTGTTGCAACTGGAACAAATCTCGTTTTTGAGATAGTACTCTGATTCTGACTTGACTTGTGTGATCACTTTTGATAATGGCTCCATTTTAAACAGTTTTTGAAACTGTTGAAAGTTATGAAAACTGGAGGTCACTGATAAAATGAGCGCTAATAATCCGTGATTTTGATGTTGCTGTAGTGGTCCCCAAAGATGGTATTGTCAAAATTTGATTAAACAACATTATCATTGTCAATTTGTCGATGTAGCAGTTTGTGTTTTTCTGTTGCAAGCTGATTAATTAAAGTAGTCAATAACGCAGATACTGTCTCTTTTTGCCCCCTTTTTACTATGTGCATCTGCTTGACGAGCCGCGGTTCTGCTGCCTGGCAGGAAGGTGGTGAACACATTCCACCTTCCGCCCCTAGCCTCGCGGTGCGGAAGGGCTGCCTTCAACAGCCGATAGTAGGAAAATATAGCAGGTCCTTGGCGGAGTGAACGTTCTCCCTTTTCTACTTTCTCTGCTGCTACTGAGTGCTTCCGGTAGAAACGTTCTCCCCTTTCTACTTTCTCTGCTGCTACGTGAGTGCTTCCTGTTGAAACGTTCTCCCCTTTCTACTTTCTCTGCTGCTACGTGAGTGCTTCCTGTTGAAACGTTCTCCCCTTTCTACTTTCTCTGCTGCTACGTGAGTGCTTCCTGTTGAAACGTTCTCCCCTTTCTACTTTCTCTGCTGCTACGTGAGTGCTTCCTGTTGAAACGTTCTCCCCTTTCTACTTTCTCTGCTGCTACTGAGTGCTTCCTGTTGAAACGTTCTCCCCTTTCTACTTTCTCTGCTGCTACTGAGTGCTTCCTGTTGAAACGTTCTCCCCTTTCTACTTTCTCTGCTGCTACTGAGTGCTTCCTGTAGAAACGTTCTCCCCTTTCTACTTTCTCTGCTGCTACGTGAGTGCTTCCTGTTGAAACGTTCTCCCCTTTCTACTTTCTCTGCTGCTACTGAGTGCTTCCTGTTGAAACGTTCTCCCCTTTCTACTTTCTCTGCTGCTACTGAGTGCTTCCTGTAGACTGTGGGTGTTGGGAACGCTACAGGAGACATCTGGATGCGTTTGTGACCGCAGGAGGAAAAAAAAAGAGGGGGCATTAAAGATGTCGGAGATTAATCATGCTAAATATCAGAGAAGACTGTCCCCATACATTAATCAATAGTGAATTATTGGGAAAAATATAAGCAATATATTTTTTTCCCCATTTATAGGCCCACATGCTCTGTAGCGACCTTGGTGTCTTGCGATAATGTTAAAGAAGGAGAAGGGTAATATGCCTTTTATGACTCACGTGTGATAAACAAACACACACAGGGCAGACTGGAACGCGGAAGGTGGATGTGACATACGGGAGGAACACTGATCCTAACAATCCTAATCTAGCCTAACAAAAAAAAAAAAAAAAAAAAAAAACTTGCAAAAATCATTGAATAATTGAACATTTCTCCTGCTGATGGAGGCACGCAAATCTTTTTTGCAGGATCGAAATCTAATCATCTCGGCGACGTCAGACGACTTTTCGCTTTTTTTGTTCTTTTCTGACCAGTTATTATCAGCCCCTTTCCTTATAGCAATGTAATGCATAAGTGACGTTAAAAAAGCAAAGAAACCAACTAACATATAAACAACGATGCATTTAATATAAACTTGGGTCACGCAGCTCACGTTGACGAAGCCCAACCCCCAACATCCTCCTCCCCTCTTCTTCACAAAAGCTGGCTGCCTTTTCTATTCCTGTGTGGTGTCCAGCATTAAGCTGTGAAGCAGCCAAAACATCAGCGATGCTAAAAACAACAACAACAATAACAACAACTCGAAGGTGCCATATAAATTTCAAAAAGCCAACGGGCGTATTCACGTCTCTGACTAGATTTATCCGGCTAATACAGGGGGAGGGGGGGGGGGTATACAGCTGACAAGCAGGGAGCACCTAACCTGCACATAAAGCACCTACACATTGTCCCTCCCTACCCCCCTCCCTCTTCTTCCTTCCTCGTTTCTTCCATTTCTCCTGCCTTTCCTTGTTTTCTTGTTTTTACCCCGCTTGAGACCAGGTGCCTGAGGAAACTACTCCGCATCCCTACAAGGAACATGAGACCAATGATTATGCGCGGAACCTGGTCACCAACCTAGCTGGGCCCCACGAACCACTTCTGGCAACCGTCAAACGACGGAAGACGGCATGGTTTGGCCACGTCATTCGTCACAACACCCTCTCCAAAACCATCCTTCAAGGTACCGTTGAAGGAGGGCGCAGACGAGGACGGCAGAGAAAGAGTTGGTCGGATAACATAAAAGACTGGACCAAAATGACCATGCCAGATCTCCTCACGACAGCTACAAACAGAAGAGCCTGGAGAGAAACGGCGGCTGCCTCATCACGTCCCCCCCAACGACCCCAGCGGTCAGGGGAATGACTGGCTGACCCCGCAACTCACTGCTGTTGCCACCACGGATGGGCAGCAGTGGTCAGTGTCCTGGTCGTGACCCGCCGCTCTGCTCTCTGTGGCTGTTAGGCAATGGACACCTGCAGCAGGAGAAGAACTGTTCAAAATCGTTCTTGCCTTCTCTTTTTCAACTCTCATTCTTCACCGTACACCTCCCCCTCCCTCACCTTCTCCCCAACCCACAAACATCACACTACACACTTTTCTCTTCGTCTACTTTTCCCTCATTCCCTTATCCCTAACCCCTCTCCTCACCAACACATCCTCACGACACTGAAAGCATGTGCTGACGTATTCCAAATGTGCACTGAACACCAAACTTTCGCATGACTTAAGACGTTTTGACGAATCGTTCATGATATCTTATTCGAATCTTCGATCTGCAAAAAATAGCTCCCGTTTTGATGCCGTTTTGAACATGAAGTAAACGTTTCTTGTTTATCTTCATTTAGAAAATTAATTCTGACATTTTACCAGCCACAACATACCCCCATTTCTCCCCCTTCCCTTCTCTTCGCCTTCGTCATAATATATCTGGAGTGTTGTTGTATGTGACATGTTTTTAATATATTTCTATGTTCTGCCATTCTTCATGAACTGACATATAATTATTTTGCACTAGATTTTTTCTCCGACTGCTTGTTAGGAGAAAAAAATAACAACAAAAGGAAAAGAACCCCCCCCAAAAAAAAAAAAAAAAAAAAAACAAAAAAAAAACAACAAAAAAAAACAACAAACAAACAACGGAAGAAAACACCAAATCATAAATGTAAAATTCACTCGGTCCAGGTCTCCATAGTTTTCAACTTATGATCAAAGCTGGTCGCATCGTGAATTTATTCACTATCTTTTCTCTACAACAGGAAAGATGAAAATACGTTTAGATTAAATTGAAAAAAAGATTGCTTTGCCAACGACGTTTGAACAAGCTATACCGAGTTCTTGGGCAGCCTTGCCGATTTGTCACGTGACGGACACGACCTTTGGGGGGGGGGGGGGGGGGGGGAAGGGGTAAAAAACTAAACATGTGAAAAAAAGGTCAAATTTAACTAGAGATTACGCAAGGGCAGTAGTGAAAACCGTTTAGGCAGCCGTTGCTTTGGGGATGTCACATTTTCTCATTCAGAATCTGATCACGCAGTGTAATGTCCTGATGGAAATCCATCGACGCAAACAGCTAGAATTGTTACGGCGAAATATTTTCTGTTTTCTAACATCATTAGATCCACATCAGAAACCAACCCACAACACTGAGGCGAGGCACAGCACAGATATCGAATTATGCTCCCGCGTTCTTGTCGCCACGGGCAAAGGGTAGGCACATTATCTTTGATTCAAAACCTGTGGTTTAAAAGCCCTGCCGACCACAGCGGGCAATATCAGGGCTTTTACCAAGTCAAAACCGATCCCGTATGTCCATTTTTATAAACAACTACGTCATGCCAAACTTGCTAAAACGGGTTAAAACCAGACAAATTATCCACGAAGTCTTAGAAGAAATATATTTTTTTAAAAGTATACCTCCTTCAAGAACTCGAAATCACAGTCATATGGTTGAACACCTTTAAACAAGGCCTCATGGAGTCTGTTGCTACAGCCTGATGCCATGCAAAT
Organism: Conus canariensis; assembly: GCA_033310375.1. Classification (NCBI taxonomy): domain Eukaryota; kingdom Metazoa; phylum Mollusca; class Gastropoda; order Neogastropoda; family Conidae; genus Conus; species Conus canariensis. Next base: position 55,047,416 of record CM065727.1, read on the forward strand.
AATGCAATTTTAAAAGAACAGTTTCGTAGTGACTGGGTCATCATACAGTATGGTTCAAAGAGCTTCCTCACCTTTTAAAAGATACGAGTGTGTGTGAAAGTAGTGGCCTGTGTGCGACAGGTACGAAACGGTTTCTCATTTGCGCCCCGCAGCAGCAGCTTGTAGAAATTGTTTAATATTTGGACGCATCTGAAAGCGTTTATTATCCGTTTGTGTGTTCCAACCTTCTTGCTGGAGTTGGCTGTCATATCTGTGGACTCTTGAGTTTCAGATGTGTAGGGGATAGATGATCTGGACAATCTTTTATTTATGACAGTTTACGCAAAATGATCAGCCAGCTCAATGCCACGAATGCCAACGTGACAGGGAACCCAAGCAAGAACAATACTGTAACCCTAAGATTTCACAGAGGTAAGACATTTAAAGAAAAAGACAAGTAGTTCGGGGGTGTTTGAGCTTTACCACCAGCCATGATCTGCAGGGCAGAATGGGACTCAGACATAAGACCATCCATGTCCTGACTAACAGACCACCTGGAGAGCCAGGACTACAGCTGTATGTTCAGCAGTCGATCTGGAACTGTCGGGAGGAATGCATTTTGAAGGGCTAAAGAAAAAAGCTGAACACGGCCAGACAAAGATGGTCTTGCACGCCGGAGAAGTGGTGGAACTGTGGGGAACAGAAGCGCAATAAAGGCGGGCGGATCTTCTACGTGAATACATCGACTGTGGAATGTCTAGGAATTCGAACGAGCCACAAATAACACCAAGATAAATTCCAGCGCTTTGCCAACGGGCAGGAGTACGTAATTCCAAGAGCGAAATCGAACAGGTATGTTTTTCATCGAACAGGTATGTTTTTCATCGAACAGGTATGTTTTTCATCGAACAGGTATGTTTTTCATCGAGCAGGTATGTTTTTCATCGAACAGGTATGTTTTTCATCGAGCAGGTATGTTTTTCATCGAACAGGTATGTTTTTCATCGAACAGGTATGTTTTTCATCGAACAGGTATGTTTTTCAAATGTCTTCTGAAATTTAGGGTGAGCAAACACGGTCTTAGTTACTAGGCTCAGACGACAGATTGAAAGAGTAGTTTAATGTAAATATCGATTAATGGCTGGAAACTGACGAATCTCCTGCCACTGTGTACAAACAATAGGCATAGGTAGTAAGAAGTGCACCCAGACAGAGTTGAAGCTCTTAATGGTGTATGGGGTCGAGAATTTGTCAGCTGGGACAAGAAATTCCGACAACTTGGATTGGTAAATTCTTCAGACTGATTTACGAATGAGGCATGCTTCTACTGGTTCTGTGCTCGCGAAACACTTTCAAGGAGAAAAACGAAGTGTTAAAGAAAAACGGCGGATTAACACTAGATTCAGAAAATCGTTTAGAGGAACTTTTGAATGTTTCAGTTCCATCTATGATTAAATACTTACATAAATGAACGAACACGTAACAGATTAGTAAACAAATAACAAATACATAATTATGTTGATAAAAAATATGTGCATATAGATTCGTACTGATAGTTTTATAATGGTCTGTCCAGACTATCCATCCTTAGAAGTTATACTGTGCTGAACGCAGTTTTCAAAATAAATAATATAACAAACGGTTACACAGCTACACGTGGGAATCGATTGAATATTAGTCATTTTCAAGAGGATGTGCATAAATAAATACTAAAAACACTGTCAGCTGACGAATATCGAATACCTTGAGCGGCGATGACGGAAGGGTGACAAAACCCCCTTGCAGACACCAAAGAATAAAACAACAACAACAACAACAAACGAATAAACAGCAATCAAAACCAACACAGACAAGCAGAATTATATCCGTCCCGACTGCTTTAGCAGGACATGGTGGGAAAAGTCCGGCATACTCATATTTTGCTAAAATTTAATATTATCTTTGTCTAAAGTTATCCCCCCTCCCCTCGAAAAAAAGTATTAAAGCAGTTAAACAAATATCTCATCCAGAGCAAAAACCTTGGTTCAATAAAGTCTGCGTATCGTTCTAGCGATAGTACTGACAGCACTCGCTTGAAAATAGGAAACGATCTGCTGTTAGCCACAGGTGAAGGTAAGCCATGTCATCACACTCTTGAGCTATTAGCCGCATTCAGTACAACGGATCATAACATCATGATTCATCATTTTGAAACCACATTTAATCCCACAAGCACAGATGTCTTATGGCTGTTGTCATGCCTTTCTGGTGCAAGGCAAACACGTGGATATACATAGTCTGTAGTCAGCACTCTACTGGGTTTCACAATCTGTCCAAAGACCCGTTTTATTCTTGTGTTCTTACACAGCTGCGGTCCACTGTAATCGTAAGGCTCTCAGAGGAGCACAACGGCTTTGCTGACGACAATCAGCTTTACAGAATGACCGATGTTAATCGAGTCAGATCCTTACCAGAAGTCACGGAAAACTGTACCACTGACATTAAGGCATGGATGTCGATAAACACATTTCAACTTAACGACACCAAACTGAACCTATGCACGTAGAACCGCCTACAATGCCTCGTGAAGAAGCACTTTCCTCCGTCGTTCATGCAGGCAGCAGCCATGTGAATTTCTTTCCCTCTGTGAAAAGTATAGTGGCACTATTCAGTTGTCATCTCGACCCAGCCACACAAATAAAAGACACCTGTAAATCCGCATGTATTCAAGTTAAAATACATACAAATACATGAAAAATATATCGTCGTCGCTGTCCAGCTGTTCAAGCTACTGCTACAGTGATTTCATCTTGCCGAGGTCAGATCACTGTAGTAAGTTTCATGCCAGCGGTCCCTGGTATCTCCTTGATAGGTTACAGAACGTCCAGAGATCTGCTGCAAATCTTGTTTGTAGGACTTAACAGAGGAGACCTCATCACACCTCTCCTTCAGACCCTTCACTGGTTGTTCATCTCTGCCCACATTCAGCACAAGATCTACTTCAACCCTCTAAACAAGGTCGGTCCTGAATATCTTACTGGGTGGCGTTATCACTTGTCAGAAACTGCTGGCTTCGCTCGTCAAGCGACCCACGAACAACTGAAATATCCAGGGTTTGCTCAAAACACTTATGGGGATGGAGCGTTTCCTTTTGTCACCTCTGCCATCCCTTCTCGTCTTCTGTGTGACGCGAATTTCCATGCGCTGTTCGTGATGGCAAAACCCTTTGTTTCTGTAACACTGCTTTCAAAACACATCTCTTCAAAACCTTTATCCGTATTTGACTCCCGCCCACTCCTCCTTGGGAAAACGATGACTGAGTGCACCTATTGCTATCCTCCTTTGCTCTCTGTCTCTCTCGTGTGATGTGGCGTGTGTGTGTGTGTGTGTGTGTGTGTGTGTTTGAGCACATGCTGGTACATCTGCACTCGCTCGGCTAGCGCTAAATGAAATCTTCATCATCACCGCATATGAGCAGTACTCCTCATGATTGAAGTGTAGTGCATGCCAGAGAGACGCGGGATTAGTGCAAGCCAGACAGACAGGGGAAAGGAGGAATTAGGGAAAAGGAGCGCAGGAGGCAATGGGAGCGTGTGTGTGTGTGTGTGAAGCAAGCACGACGACACGCCGGCACAACACAACCAAGGCGGAGAAGAAGACGAAGATGCACACGACCGCTCACCACCCCCCCCCCCCCCACCACCCCCCCTCCCTCGCCGTACCCTCTCCTCTAACCTCCCCGTCCCTCACACGTCCGACTGCAGGAGATAGGCGTTGGCGGCCGCCGGATGCTGACCTTGACCCCCACAACCCCTGAGGATGATCCTCTGGGGGTCGGCCTCGATGGCGGTGTCCCAGTCACAGAGGGCCAGGAGGCGGTCCTTGGCGGCCCCCAGCAGGTGCTTGGTGTGCTCGCGGAAGCCGCGCGACACCAGCCAGTACAGCGGGAACTTGACGGCGAAGCTCAGCAGGTGCAGGTGCCGCACCACCGACACGCACCTCATGAACACCCGGCGTCCCTCCAGGTCCATGTGGGCGTTGAAGAAGCCGGCGATCCGCACCACCGAGTTGGGGATGTGGGTCAGCAGCACCAGCCCCACCACGGCGTACACCAGCTCCGTGGCCCGCAGCGACGCCTGCTGGGAGCCCCCTCCTCCCCCGCCTCCTCTCCCTCCTCCGCCTCCTCCTCCTCCTCCTCCACCCCCTCCTCCCCCGGCCCGCGGGCCGAAGTCGGAGGCCGCGGACATGCGGTAGTACTCGCAGCCGCGCACCACGATCAGCACCACCAGCACCACGACGACTAAGAGCGGGGCGATGAAGACCACGATGCAGTCCAGGATCATGAAGGTCTGGTAGGGCCGCTGGAACTCCTGCCAGGGCCCGCACAGGGCAGGGCGGTACCGGGGGTTGGGCCCGAAGAAGTAGATGACGTAGGAGTAGCTGACCACGGCCAGCACGGCCAGGCAGACCAGCACCACCTTGGCGCGGAACACCGTGCACAGCGAGCCCTTCTTGAGCGGCCAGAAGACACTGATGAACTTCTCCACCACCAGGGCCACCACGTACCACATGGCCAGGAACAGGCACACGTAGTTGGAGAACATGCCGAACTGGCACACGCCCATCTGCGACATGATCGGCACCTGCCCGACACAGTCATGGCATGAAACAAACAACAACAACAAACAAACAAACAAAAAGAAAAAGAAAAACAAACAACAACAACACACACACACACGCCCGCACGCACGCACGCACGCACGCACACACACACACACACACACACACACACACACACACACACACACACACACACACACACACACACACCAATCACAAAAACACGTTAGCACAGACGAAATGTTCGCTTTGATGGTCACACTGGGGCAAAATTCTCTCTCTCTCTCTCTCGTTTATGTGAGCGCACGTGCACGTACACGCGCACGTGGTGTGTGTGTGTGTGTGTGTGTGTGTGTGTGTGTGTGTGTGTGTGTGTGTGTGTGTGTGAATAGGTGGGTGCGTGGGCGGGAGAAATATATTCCCTTTTGAAAAAAACATTGACATTCACAATATTTTCTTAAATGTCAGCACAACTATGAGTTAATCAGACAATAAATTGGTTTCTGTCAGTATGTGTTGTGTGGGGGGGGGGGGGGGGGGAAATAAAGGTGGGGGTGCGCACGCGCGCCCCTTCGCCCGCGTGCTTTCGAAATACCACGTAGATTAACTGTGGTTTATTTGATTACGTGCGCTAGAAATTTTTTAAAAAGAAATCCTACACTTCTCACGTGTTAGTTGATTACACGCCACGTGTTTGCGGATCATTCAGAGAATGGTCAGAATTCGCTTTGAAAATGACACTTTCTTCGTAAAAGAAAGGTTGCTTCCACCTGCGTGCCCCTGCGAACTGAATTTCTCCTCGCCTGTAGCAGACCCAGTCTTTATTTCCTTCTCGTTCGGTACCTCTAGCATTGTGCAGATGGCACAGCAAAATACCGCTTCCAGCCCTAGTTCCCTGTTATTAACATGCGCCTGTAGCAAGGTGGCTGCACACCAAAAATCAACGCGCCACGGCTTCGCTTAAAGACTCGGGTATTTATTGACTGACGCAATCGGATTGTTTTCAGAATTTTTTTTTAATTGCGTCTGAAAGTTGATCCGCCTCATTCAGTTTCATGCGGCCATCAAGGTGACAACCAGGTGGTTCCAAGCAGACAGATTAAAATCGAAAGAATGGGACTATTTGTGGATTTCCAGCTGGCGCAAAGATAGCGTCACGTGGTGAGTGCAAAGGTTTGAAACGTGACGTCAACCGAGGGGAAGACCATGTGTTTGAAGATCGCGTGTGATTTCCTCGGTGAGAAATCCCCTAAAGCAAGGGAAATGATTGGCGGGGAGTTGTTCTTCTGGTCCATTGTTAGTTTAACATTCAATGCTGGCTCAAACTGATGGTAGGCCTCAAAACGCTTATACATGGACTCTAAAGTGTTTTGGTGCCAAATCCTAATTGTGGCGTGTGGACTGACGGGCTGGCAGCGGGGAGTGGGGTTGGCGGGAGGTGGTAGGATGGTGGTTGGGGTGATGGGTGGTGGGTGGGGTGGAGGGTGGTGGTCGGGAGTGGAGGGTGGAGGAGGAAGGAGGAGGGTGGCGGGAAAGGGGTTGTTTTTTTTTCTCATATGAACTGTATCTCCGCCAGCATTCTGTGGTAGTCATTTCCTCTTTTGTACCGTTCACTCTCTCTGTCTGTCTGTCTGTCTTCATCATCATCATCATCATCATCATCTTTCTTTCTTTCTTCTTCTCCTCCTCCTTCTCCTCCTCCTCCATCTTCTTCATGATCATCATCATCTTCTTCTTCGCCATCTTCTTTCTTTCTTTCTTTCTTCTTCATTTTCTCCATCTCCTTATTTTTACTTCTTCTTCTCCTCCTTCTTCTTTCTTTCTTTTTCTTCTTCTCCTTCTTCTTCTTTCTTTCTTTCTTCTTCTTCTTTCCTTTCTGTATTGACGGTCTTCCACCGTTTTCCTGTTATTGTGGCCAGTCCACCTGTCTCCATACTAGAAAAAGAGTTGTTCCCGTTCTTTTTGTTTCCTCTTATAAACAATGTATGATATTCCTCTCTCTCTCTCTCTCTCTCTCTCTCTCTCTCTCTCTCTCTCTCTCTCTCTCTCTCTCTCGTGACCTCCCTTGTTCGGCAACCGGCAAGACGTATTTCAGCCGCTCCGGTAAATTTCTATTTGTATCAACTGCAAGTCGTACAGCATGCCTGTGGAAGGTCTCCCATCCACTGTAGAAGCCACACTCAATGCTGCACTGGAAGAAATGGCATTGTCGTCATTCAAAATAGAGGGCAGAGGAAAACAAACTATCGTCGTTCTGCGGTTCACTTCGAGTACCGAACA